>CM042142.1:75990426-76152926 GCA_023376005.1 Doryteuthis pealeii
TCTGACACTTTTTTTTACTATTTTTTAACCTCTGAATCCCAAAATGACCCCAGTTTTTTTATATCACATTAACATTTGGAACTACAAGATACCCTCAATTTTTCCCCAAAACCATAAAAATACAGCATCTAATAAATGTGTGCTTATTTTATGGAATGTTTTTAAAATTTACATATTATGAAAAATAAAACAATAGGTGTTGGAATTTTTGTTGTATATAAGGCATGAGGCGAGTAGTCACTTCTACTTATAGACTCGTTGACTAGCACGTGACCTGAGAAAGATTCCTATTATCCAATCACTGGCAGTGCTGCTGCTGCTGTTGGTATATTTATAGAGGCCTGATTCTAATCTTAACTCATTCACACTCGGACGTCGGACCTAAAGGACACTATCCCACAAGGACGTATTGATTTACTTACTTGTTTTCTTTAAGTTCTTTTACAACTGGAGCCAAGGATGGCGGTCAGTTACTCAACAATAGGATCGACAGAAATCCCTAGTGTTGGTAGGGCAACAGAGAAGGAAAAACTCTGAATTCAAGACCTGAAGTGTGTTTTTATCTATTCAACTCTTCCGTCTCGGAAAGGATGCGACAGAAAGTCAGTTTTTGACTGGATTTAAGCTAGTGTGAATTCAGATTTTTCCTTCTCCTAGACTGGTTGCCATACCAAGGCACGATCTGCCCTACTAGTTATCCATAACTTAGAGGAGAAGAGATGGTTTCATGCATTTCCAGTCTTATCTAAGGTGTGAACTCGGATTACTGAATCCATTTCCCAAGGCGATAACAGTTACTCATCGCGCCTGAAGAGTATTTATTTTCCTGGTGTCACAGATATGACGCTAAACTGCATATAGTTGTGAGGTTCATATTCTGGAGCTTTGGCGGATGTGGAGTATCCCTTCATTGGTATTATTCCCTGGTCCACTCTGACCCGGAGTGGTAGTTCCTATCAAACTCCCATCTATGGGTTAAACAGATATGTTTTATTTTTAAATTAAATTTTTGAAAAATGAGTTAAAAATCTTGAATACCCAACAAGAATAATTAAAACAAAAACTCCACACAGCTACAACCCGTTGAAGATGATCCTACTCCCGATGAGGAAGTAGACACGAGCAAATCGAAGTAGTCGGACCAGGAGTGGTGTAACTGCCGCTAAACCGACCAGTTATAATTAACTGGTCGGTTTAGCGGCAGTCTTATTCTTATATAGTTATTTTTGTTTATAAAAATTAACTACAACCACAGTATTCAATTTAGGGTAGTTTAATGGGTTTAATATAATTTGGTGCCGAACACTAGTTTCTGCGGTCTATGAACCCTAACCAGAAAAGGGTAAGGGTAAGTCAGAATAGAGTTTTTCGTCAACTGGTCGGATGAGGCAAAAACGGTAAGAGTTTCCATTTCTTTGAAAAGTTTCCTATTTCTTTGAGGATTTTCGCATTTCTTAAAAGTATTTGCTGTATACGTCATTAAATGTTATTTGTTTTTCTTTGTACAGTTTCACGGTGTTTATTAAATAAACTTAATCACATCAGTCACGCCATCCTCTTTGTTAGAGACCAGTAGGCAGTTAAAAGTGATAGTATCTTTTAGGATCCCATCTAAATAGACAAAAAAAAATGAGTTTATAAATGTGTTTAAAAAATGAGTTTTAAAAAATTGAATACCCAACAAGAATGAATGAAACAAAAACATCTTCGGCATAAAATAACCCAAGGGTTGGCATGCCATAAAACCAATCAACCAACTAACCAACCAATCTTATTTACCTTGCATCCCACTAGGCTGGACTGGCAAATACCCATTTTGGAGCGCCTAAAGAGTGTTGTTCGGAAAATCTATGACACACTCGTAAACCACCCCAGACTTTAATCATCTCATTAAAAAACAAAAAAAAAAAAAAAAAAAAAAAAAACTGTGGCTTGTGATTTGTAGTTAGCCGTGTGTTTTTTCGGGTGCCCGGAAGGTTGCTAGCGCTAATACCCTTGGGAAATGTATGAATCCAACTATTCACCCTCCAGCTATGGGTAAATAGTAGGATAGACTGGGCTCTTTAACCTTGGTTAGGCAACTAGTATAGGAGAAGAAAAAACTTTGAATTCAAACCTCTTAAATCTCCGCTTGGCGTGGTCACTACTAGAATAGGCTCAGTCCTACTTAGTGATCTATTTCAATTTAAAAAGAAAAAATATTTTATGGTCGCCATTAGAACCATTAGTGTAGTTCAGGTTATGGGAGTCGGCATGGAAACAATTGTTATTGGGGGGCGGGTATGTGACACCGATGACGTGGTTAGGATCGTTGGATGGGGGTCTCTATACGTGGGTAGAACCATTAGAGGCGGCGAGAATAGAGCTTCTCTGTACGAGTTGCCGGTGAGGTCGGGAAGATGACTTACGTGTGCTGACAGGTGAAGTCAGGAGAAGGGGTTTTATGTGTGGCTAGAGCGAGAGTCCATCACGTGAGCTAGCTGGTGACACCACAAGAAGGGTTAATAAGTGCGCGTGGCTAGGCCAGTGGCATTACTGTGTGTTTTAACTGCCCAAGGTCACTAGAAAGAGAGACAGAGACAGAGACAGAGACAGACGGAGAGAGAGAAACAGAGAGACAGAGACAGAGGCAGAGACAGAGAAACAGAAACAGAGAGAAAACAACTACACCCCCCCCCCGGTTGGTGTAGTTGTATTTTACGGCATATAAATCCAGGTGATTTTAATAAACAAAGGACTCAGCTTGCTTATAGTATCTGCTATTGCTTAAGTGGTCACCCAAGTATTGCGCTTCGATGATCTAGCGGGAACCAGTATGTTTAGTTTGATTTGTTTTGTTTTACGGCATATCAACCTCAGTGGGTCATTTAATGCCGATAAAGTTTTGAAATAAATTCATTTTTAATGCATACTCAATTTTTTTAATAAATACATTTTTCTATTTAACTCATAGATGGGACCCTAACAGGTACTACCACTCCGGGTTAAAGTGGACCAGGGAGCAATGGTGATGAAGGGGTGCTCCACATTCCCCAAACCTCCAAAACTAGAACCCCACCATCAGATAGAGTTCAACGTCATTCCCATGACATGTAGACCCTCAGCCACCGCCTTCTAGCACCCATATGATAAAAAGGGCAAGAGTTTCCATAATGATAATAGAGTTGTGGTAATCATATAGGTGCTTGGGCTTGACGTGACCAGCCGATTGATTGGTGGGAGCCTCTCCGACCGCCCGTCTAGCCCAAGAAAGAGCCAAAATGGACTGCTCAACCACCTGGGTTCTATCCTTAAGCATCACGGGCCGCCACCCACGGCCAACAGGTGGCCCCATTGGGGGAGTCTTACCCCTCTGCAGAGGTGCAGTCGGTACATTCTAACACCCCAGCCGACAGGGCGGGGGGTGTTTAGAGTGACTTGACCGTAATGTGAAATATTAGCCATAACTAGCGAAAACTTTTGGTTGGTTTGTTAGTTGGTTGGCTGTTTGTTTTATGGCATATCAACCCATTTGGGGTCATTTAATGCCAGATCAAGTCATTTTCATGAACAAAGGGCTCAGGTTGCTCACCCTGCTGTTGTTTAAGTAGTCACCCAATTAAGCATTGCACAGGCTCATCGCTGCTTAACTTCGGTAATCGAGGGGAAACCTTTGCTTTCAACGTGACTTGGTCGTAAAATAACCGGTTTGAAGAACTGATCATTAAAAAGAAAGAATTAAAAACCACAAGGTTCCTAGTTCGATACCGGTCCTCGCCAACTCAGCGTATGAGTAGCACAGGGATCTGTGCGGTAAAGTAAGGAGCTGATGGTAGGTGTGGCGCTCCACCTCAGATGCTAAAACAATCTCCTTGGTCTAGCGCTATTGAAAAGGAGATAGACTCCCTCGCTGACTGGCTGATACCGACTTTAGGCCGCCCCGTCGACTTTACTTACTTTTTATATTTAACTATGCATAATGAACAGATAGTAAAATCCTTTGTAAATTCAGAAAAACTTTGGGTATTTACCTTCAAGCGGCTTCGGGTTGGGTAAGTGAGGATTGAGAAGCACCTGCCTTGTGTTTTGTTATACTTATTACATGTTTATTTGTCGGTCCCATATATCACGTCACACCCTGTCCTATGATATAACAGACTTGTTTTACCGCAGAAGTCACTGGTTGTATTACCACATCGATCGTGCTTATGGAACTACAGAGATCCTAGACTATTAGACCGTGTTTCCGAATTCCGAACGTAGGTCGCAAACCGACAATCTGCTGCAAGACTAATTCTACCTACTTCAGATACGAGACAAGGTGTTTTTTTAATTTTTTTCTTTCCATTTCTGTCAGTTGCCGTTGTTTGGTCTGGGAGTTATTTACCTTCTACTTCCTTGTTAATGAAGATATCCTCCTAGAGGTGTCCTTAAACTTATAGGTGACCTTTGACCTATAGGTGACCTTGTCCTCTGTAAAGCTACGTGATGGACTACAAGACAAATTAAGGCTAGGTGGCTGTGCGATTACCATGACTAGCTGATTTGGTGATCTCCTGCGTGTGGTGTGGGTTGGTGACTCAGAGGTAGACTTTCGTGTCTGCATTTTGTAGTCGTTGGTTCGATCATAAGTAGCGGAGATCAGGGTATACACTGCTAATGAGACCTATGTTGAAATTTAGTAAGGGTCTTGCTTCCGATTACACCGGCTAACAGCCCTAAGAGAACAAACATCCGGTTTCACCGATCAACACCAGCTTGCTGCCCCCTTATGACCACGTGATGATGTCTATAAAACCGGGCAGCAGCCTCCCTCGCCCTCTCTTTTCACTCCTAACCCCTTAGCGAGACACAAAGGTAGGTGGTAGCATTCTTGCTACTCTATTTTCTGCTTGCCACATTTAAGGATAAAACGGACATAGAATATTAAACTCTAGAAGGTAATTCTTGTTCACCAACCCCACGAAATTACGGACATAGAGACTTTAGTAACACCCGTGACGGACAATAAAACTACCTGCCTACTACTTCCGCATATGAGAATTTAGAAAGCCTTCGACAATTTCCTACAACAACATCGGATATAGCTTTACCCCCAAACAACTTTGATACTCAGAAGTCTATTACAAAGACTCTTAGCAGGAGTCTAACTCTTGCAACCCAACTAAATAATTAACTAACTACCTAAAGCTTCCACGGTCTTTTGGAGACCCCTAAACAAACTACCAGTAGCTATATCCGACCTAACCTCAACGAACATTGAATTGAACATTCACTAACCCCTTTGTTCTAACGTGTATATATGCACATTTACGATGTATTAAACCCATTGTTGTAGCTTTAAACATTGCCGTCGTCAGCTTGTCTTTGAATTTCCCGCCTAACTTTTCCTCTGCGTCATTTGTTACCCGTAAATTATCTCCCCAACACCATGGGGGCCATTTAATTTACAATTAAATTTCTTTACCTAATAAGGTTGAAACATTGTGTTGTATACTGGATCATACAATATTCAGTATACTAGCACATCCAATACAGTTTGCGCCAGACATAGAGTAACTCGCAACAAAGTGCTAAAACATTGAGGTAGACAGTTCGCGTAATGGTTCCGTAATCTTCGCAGTCTCAGTAATCACACAGATGTTCTAAAACAGTAATGTACAAATAGTCTTGGACCAGTTCATTTACCCTTTAAGAAACGTAAGCTAGGCTACTCCACAACAAACAACTGTCCAGAGTTCCGTATGTCGTTTGCCTAATTTTCTGGTCATGGTAATTTAGTTAAATCAATTCCATCCTTTCGCAATTCTTCATCTTTCTTAGCAAATGACCACATTAAGTGCTTTTCGCAATCAAATTAAGATTACAAAAAGCAACTCATAATAAAACTCTGTTACAATGTCCAGTGAGATGTGTTGAATCAGCCATTCTACTTAGCAGGCTTTGTTATGTTGGTAAGATGCCTTTCTACCAATATTTTGAAATAGAGTGTGCGTGGGCTGATAACCCCGGAAGTTTCAATAGCGACTGGTGTTACGTATTTGAAAGAGACGTATACTTCAAAAAATAATAATAATAATAATAATAATAATAATAATAAATTGACAAGTAAAATTATTAATTTTATTTCGTGTTTTTCGTTTTAAATAACCAAACCTACCCCAAATTCTAGTTCAACAGCCTCCTTCCCTTCCTTGGTCACGTACCGGCAAAAGCCCCCCCCCAAAAAAAAATATGCCAGATAATTCTAAAGTTTGAAGACGATAGCTAACATGTAGACTTTTACTAAATTAAAACTTAGATATCTGACAGATAACCAAATTGGCACTATCAACAGGTATGTATCGGTTGTCTGGTTAGACCAAGTAAACACCAGTATCTCAAAGCAAAAAGAAAAAGACAGGAGCTGGAAAAGAGTGCACGAGCACAGGGGAGAGCCAGCGCCAACCCACGCGGACAGTAGTAGTGGAATCGGCATGCTGTGTGTAACATAAAACCCCAAATTGGCCCTCTTTGAATTGTCTTGGTTGTTTTGCATATTCTACCCACCTGTAGTATATTCTTGTGTATACCCCTATTGTATATTCTTGGCTAAATGTATAGTGATTTTTGTAGTACCAAAAGATCGTTTGGGTCCTTTATTCAAAAGCTGCACCCACTTCCTCACTGCGTTCTAAGTACGGTTTATTCGCCTACAAAACTTTGGGTTTAAAAGGTGCTTTTTCCAGAGATAAAAATTCCCACATCTTCCGGTGGTAGTCCCTCTCGCCATTGCTATTTGTTATAGCAATTATACCACTGAACCATATATTTCTGAAATATACAAGCGGCTACAAATTTACAAAATTACAGAAAAAGATAAATCCCCTTATGTTCATAGATAATATGATTTTTGCCAAAAATGAAAAAGAACCGGAAACCCTTGTACAAACTATAAGAATATACAGCCAGGATATGGGAGTTGAATTTCGCATTGAAAAGTGTGCCATACTTGTGATGAAAAGGGAGGGAACAGCAACGGCAGATGGAATAGAACTACCGAATAAGGAAATTATAAAGATACTTCGAGAAAAGGAGAATTACAAGTACTGGGGAATATTGGAAGCGGACACAATCTAAGATTAAAGAAAAGGTTTTAAAATAGTACCTCAGAAGAACAAGAAAACTTCTTGAAACCAAACTCAACAATAGAAATCTCATCATCAAGGAAATCAAGGAAATGCAGGACTGTCCCCTTTGAAAGATACTCTGTGCCATTCTTAAAATGGACAAGGGAGAAACTCCGACATATGGACCAAAAGACAAGAGAATTAATGAGAATACACAAGGTGTTACACCCGAGAGATGACATAGACTGTCCAGACGTATAAAGAAAAGAAGGAGGAAGAGGTCTCACCAACATTGAGGACTATATATATATGTATATATATATATATATTTACCAACACCTCCGCACGACACAAGGTCAATTTCTTAAGTGGAGTTCAACAGGTTTAGAATTCAGAGTTTTCCTTCTCCTAGACCGGTTGCCTAACCAAGGTTAAAGAGCCCAGTCTGCCCTACTATTTATCCACATGAGGGAAAGTAGGATTCATACCTTTCCCAAGGGTATTAGCGCTAAGTGAAATGCACTTACCACGTCCAGGATTTGAACTCTGGGCGACGAGTCCATTTCCCATGACTTTAGCCATTACACCACGTGATCCCATTAAGGACTATATAGATGCAACAATCAGAGAACTCGAAGAATACACTAAAAATTGCAATGAGTATTAAAAAAAACAGTTATATGGATTTTTCAAGCGACAAATTGGAGAGATTGTTCAAGAGAAGACCTGAACGTGGCTAAGAAGGAAAAGACCAAGCGAGAAACTGAATATCTCATAATTGCAGCACAAGACAATGATATAAGAACAAATTATCAAAACGAGAATAGATAAGACGCAACAGAAATGCAAGTGTGGGATGTGTGGAAACGGTTAATCGTGTAATAAGCAAATGCAACAAACTAGCTCAAAGACAAAGAGAGTACGAGACTAAGTACAACTGGGTGGGAAAGGTGATCCACTGGGAATTGTGCAAGAAATTAAATGAGAGAGAGAGAGAGAGAGAGAGAGAGAGAGAGAGAGAGAGGGGTGGGTGGGTATGTGAAATGTTTATTCTTGCAAGGAAAGAAACCCTTTGTCGGTAAAACTAGAAAGTAGAGATAATAAAAAAGATATCTAAACTATTAAATATTTCATTTAAAACAAAAATGTATGGACGTCGTCACTAGTTAAGCCTTAAATCGCTAGAATTTTAAAATGATAAAAGAAACGTTTATTTATTTTGTTTTTGATATTAGAGTAAGTAAATTATGTTTTCACACGCATTCCAGTCAAGGTAGGCAATTGCTGCGACAACTTCGACCTGTCCGTGTTTACTTCCTCACCGGGAGTGGAGTTATCTTCAGCTGGTTGTACCTGTGTAGAACAGGGTTTTTTTTTTAATATACGTGGAATTAAGATAAATAGATTTTAGTTGGCTGGTTGGTTGTTTTTTTACGGCATATCCTTTTCGGGTCATTTAATGCCGAATCAAGTCATTTTGATCTTCATTTTATTTACAGTACCACCGTTGCTTAAATGGTAACTCATACAAGTATTGAATAGGCTCATCGCTGCTTAACTTCGGTGATCTAGTGGGGTGAATAGATTTTTTTAATCGTTTTTGTTCTATTCCCTTCTTTTTTTTATTGGTATTCAAGTCTTTAAACTCATTTTTAAAATTAATTTCAGAAAAAAGCTCAGTTTTTAAATTAATTAAAAAAATCTTATCTGTGACTGTGGGTGGAAAGAATTTCGATGTTGGTTTAAAGGTAGCTGGCTATTTCTGGTGCGTGTTCACATGTTTTCCTTTTAACCCCATTATATTTAGTGGTCGCGCTGAAAAGGTTTGGTTTGGTTTGTTTTACGGCATATCAACCTTGGTGGATCATTTAATGTCGACAAAGTTGTGAAATAAATTCATTCTTAATGCATAATACAATTTTGTTTATAAACTCATGTTTTTCTATTCAACCCATAGATGGAACCCTAACAGGTACTACCACTCCGGGTTAGAGTGGACCAGGGAGCAATGGTGATGAAGGGGTGCTCCACATTCCCCAAACCTCCAAAACTGGAACCTCACCATCAGATAGAATTTAACGTCATTCCCAGGACATGTAGACCCTCAGCCACCGCCTTCTAGGGCACCCATATGATAAGAAGGATTGATGGGAGGGGGCCTCTCCAACCGCCTGACTAGCCCAAGAAAAGCCTAAAGTGGAATATTGCAAGTCATGGACTGCTCAGCCACCTGGGTTCTATCCTTAAGCATCACGGGTCGCCACCCACGGCCAACATTGGGGGAGTCTTACCCCTCTGCAGAGGTGCAAGGAAAAGGAAGAGACAAAGACAAAAGGTAGTTTTATGATCCAGGCTTTATTCATGGGTCATAGCTACCTCATGGAGAGGACATTTTTTCCCGTCCCGTAATAGTGTCTGATCCCTAGTTCGAATGGCCGAGAGATTATCTTGGAGGTAGGAAATGGGTCCTTTTTCCTGCTCATGCTCGGAGGGTTCTTCCTGTCTGAAGGCTCATGGGAGATTGTTATTTTTTAAATTTAAATTTTAATCTTAATCCCCACATGACCCTAAAAGGTACTACTACACCGAGTAAGAGTGGGTCTGGGAGTAATGGTGATGAAAAGGTACTCCACCCTCCTCAGAACTCCAGAATTCGAACCTTACACTACTTTGGTTTGGTTTATTTCTTAAATGGCATACCAACTCCTTGTGGGTTAACAATACTGAAATTTTATATAAATAATTTATACACTATTATATGGCTTCAAGTAACTATTTCAGTCTAATGATACTCATTTGTTTGCACACATGTCCCATCGTAGCGTAATGGTTTGCAAGATAGTCTCGCAGATCCATTATCACTGTATAGCAAGGTCAATCCTCGTTGGATGCCACACAAAAATCCCCCACGTAAAAAAGACATGGTGTTAATTTGGCCTGGTGAAAGGTCAGGTAAATATTTTTTGGTTGCACACATTTATATATCATTAAGTATACCTATCTTATAATAATTTATACACCGGTTCCCACTAGATCACCGAGGTTAAGCAGCCATGAACCTGTTCAATACTTGATTAGCTGACCACTTAAGCAACTGCAGGTACTGTAAGTAACATGTGTCCTTTGTTGATCAAAATGACTTGATCCAGCATTAAATTACCCTAAAATGCTTGATATGCCATAAAACAAAAAAAATCTAACTAGTAATTTATACGCAATTTATTAATTTAACGGCACATCTACCCCTTATGGGTTATAATAATAGGCATTGTGCATGCATATGTGGCTGCACAGTTAGTTATATAGATACGTAGGCGTTAGTTATATTGAATACATAAGTAGTAAGTCAAACCACATATATGTGTGTGTATGTGTGTAGATTGAATATGTAGTAGCAAGACCAGTAGTAAATAGTAACTAGTGTGGATAATGTGTGTGCATACATATATACATGTGTGTGTGTCTACATATATTGTATGTGTAAAGTAGGGTCAATGATAAGTTAAATAAATCATAAAACTTAAGAAAAGATTAAGAGTGGTGATAACTCCCCAGATTAGAGACGAGAAGTCTGGGTTGTGAACAAATTTGAGAGTTGACCGGAGGTTAGACCATAATAAAAATTGACCCATATTAGAACAAAGGATTTTAGAAATCTCGTGAGTGAGATGAGATCTGAGGGATTCTGGGAGATTTTTGAAAGTTAAGTGAGTTAGTTTTCTGGAGCCGAAGAAGGCAGTTAAGTTTTGGACACCGGAGAGGACAGTTGGGTTTGTCCAGTAGAAGCCAGCGTTAGCAGAGGTCCCCAAAGGAACAGGGAGTGCCCCCCCTCTCGACAGACATAGGAGATAAATTAGAAGCTGATGGGAGTGACTGATGTGGATGAATGCAAGCTATATGCCTCTCTGACCATTTTGATGTTTCACCTGAAATTGTCTTGTTTTGTCTTCATTCTCTCTTTGTTGTTGATTGTAAACCCCCTGGATGAGCCCTGAGGCAGTTACAGACACAAGTGGAGGTCCTAGATGAAAGCAGCAGATGATCATGGCCACTAAAGGTGCAAGTAATGCAGTAAGGTGCACAGCAAAGAGACAACAGGTGCTCACGGCCCGAGGGAGGTTTACAGGGTTATTCAATGCCAACATTTGATTCATTTGTAAATGTTTGATTACAAGGGTGAGTAAAAAACGTTTGCCTTCAGACTATCATCTCTTCGGTCCGATGAAAGAGAGTTTGAGATGCAAACACTATTCCAGTGACGAGGAAGTGAAATCTACAACGAAGATGTGGCTCAAAGAACAGTCAACAGAATTTTACGGGATAGGGATACATGCTCTCATTCGAAGGTGTAACATTGCTATTGGGAGAAACGGTAACTATGTGGAGAAGTAGGGATGTGATCTACAGAGGACCAGCTTCATTTTGATGTATGATACATGTTCCTGTGTTGGTAATTATACCTGTTTTAGACAAAATAGCATTAGATTTTGATTCACTCTCGTATAATCCTAACCATTTAGATGTTCAGCATTCCATTGCTATTATTATTTTTTTCAAATCGCATTTTGTTTTTTATTTGTAACTGTTGTTTGTGTACAGTTATACGGTATCAAGGTTGGTTGGTTGGCTGGTTGGTTGGTTGGTTGGTTGGTTGGATTTTACGGCATGTCAAACCTTATTAGGTTATTTTAAACCGAAAACATTTTGTTTTATTCATTCTTGATGAATATTCAATTATTTATTTATTTAAACAAAATTTTAAAATTCATTTTTTCAATTTAACCCATAGATGGGGCCGTAAAAGGTACTACCACTCCGGGTCAGAGTGGACCTGGAAATAACGGCGATGAAGGGGTACTCCACATTCTCCAGTTCTCCAGAATTAGAACCTCACCATTAGATGTAGTTTAACGTCATACACAGGAAACTATATGGTATCAAGTAATCCTATCTAATAATCTATACGTAATTACATGTTTTTTAACAGCATATCAATCCCTTATGGGTTATTTAATGCTGACATTTGATTAATTTGTAAATGTTTGATTGCAAACATAATTATTGATATTTTCAATGTTCCATTGTAAATATTTTTCAAATTGCATTTTTTCAAATTTATTCATAATCATTTGTTGGGGGAGTGTGTTGCGCAGTTGCTAACATACTGGACTGTGACATCGTAGTAAGCGAGTTCGAACTCCAGTCGCCCTATTACGTTCACTTTCGGACTAATACTATTGGGAAAGGTTTGAACCCCTTCATCCCCCAACTATAGGTTAAATAGTACCACTACTATTCTTCTACAGGGATGATTTTGGCATTGAATAACCCATGAAGGTTGATATGCCATTAAACAAAGGTACCAAACCAACCATTTGTTTGTACACATTTATGATAAAGTATATATCTATATATCAATATTCGTGTTCCTTAATTGTACGACTGTTATCATCTTGCAACACCTCTCTAGTTAAAAACGAAACCGTCCAAATTGTCCAACATGAAATGCAAAAGTGTAAATCCTGATTATCTGGTATTGCTTATCCACCGAATTCTTATTTCTTATGATTGTTGTCACCTCAGCAAAATAATGGACCATTCCATTTTTATTATAAAGAATGAAAGGGGGGTGACATACTACACAGAAAAATATAATAAGAAGAAAGAAAGAAAGATAGAGAATAGGGAAAGGTAGAGAGAAGAGAGTGGGTGAATGCGCGGAAGCGATAACGCTAATCTATTTCAATCGAACATAATGAAAAGATGAAAAGAAGGAAAAAAGAAAAATAAGTGTGTGAGTGTGTGTGTGTGTGAGAGAAGAGAGAGAGAGAGAGAGAGAGAGAGAGAGAGAGAGAGAGAGAGAGAGAGAGAGAGAGAGAGAGAGAGAGTTAAATCGAGTTTATTATACTTTTTATATATTCAAGTATTTTGTAATAGTTCTTAAGTAAGCATATCAAACGTCGTAATAATTAAATTATCATACTGCGGTATATCCATAAGTCCCGCTAGTCTTATCTAATATTAACCATTTTCAAACAGATCTATTTGACCCATACATGGGACCCTAGCCTCAGTGTCAGAGTTGACCTGGAAGTAATGGCAACGAAGGTAAACTCCCCATTTCCCAGAACTATAGAAATTAAATTTCAATACTGGATTCAGTTTAGTGTCATACCCTAAACACCTGGTTTTTTGGGTGTGTGTGTGTGTGGGGGGGGTCTTACCCTTCTATAGAGGATGCATTCGGCGTATTCTAATTTCCGCCGACATGGCTGCTACCCACAGGTACTACCCACAGGTACAACCAGTTGAAAATAACGTTACTCGCTAGACAAGTCGAAAAGGAGTGGTGTCACGATATTAGGTTTCATGTTAGTTTTTGCTTGCTATGTTTTCCGCTCGAACGAACACGATCTGTGGTGAACTACAGATTTAGATCTTGCTGTTTTGTTCAACACCTAGATACACGAGGAAGGAAAGGCTACTACAGACAGTGGTTCCCCTGCCCCACCAGAGGAACAATGCATTTGGAAGGAAATGCTAATACAGGCAGGTATCTCACCCCCCCTCCACACACCACACACAATGCATTGTTTGAAGACGCCACCAGAATGTTCACAAAATAATGATTTTTTTTACAAAATTTCTCTCACTATACTGTACAGTGGAGGCGCGCGGTGTAATGGTTACAAGAAATAGACTCGTCAACGCAAGTTCAAATTCTGGTTCAAATTCTGGTTCAAATTCTGGACGAGGCTGTTTGCATTTCACATGGCGTTAATTACCCTTGGGAAAGGCATGCATCAACTACTATAAATAGTAGGGCAGACTGGGCTCTTTAACCACTGTAGTAGCCTTTCCTTCGAGCGGAAAACATAGCAAGCAAAAACTAACCTTAGTTAGGCAACCAGTCTAGGAGAAGGAAAACTCTAAATTCAAACCTGTTAAACACCGCTTAAGAAATTGACCTTGGATCACATCCTGCTCGTATGGAGGGGTTGGTAAATATCTATATTATACAGTGGCACCTTAACTTACGAGTGCACCAGTTTACGTGTGTTTCGAGTTACAAGTTGTCGTTCAGTCGATTTTCTGCTTTGTGTTAAGAGCATTGTGTACAACTAACTTTTTGTGGATGTATATATTAAACCAACAGCAGGTACTGTAAACAAAAACAAAAAAAAACAATGTCAAAATGACTTAATTCAGGATTAAATGACCCGAAACAGGTTGATATGCCGTAAAATAAAACAAAAATATTTAATAGTTTTTAAACAGATCTGATGGGACACTAGTTCAGTGAGCTCCCACCCCACCCACAGATAAATAATGCATTGTCTGAAGACGTTACCAGAATGTAGACAAAATGATTTTTCACACTATACTATACTATACTATACAGTGATGCGATTCTTACATTATGTAGGGCCCTCGTGCCCTGTGTTCAGTGGCTTCGATCATCGGACCGGTAAGATGCACTATACTGCGTGTTTACCAGAGATCCATCCACCCAGGAAACATATGCTCCATTGATTTTAAAGGAACAAGACTGGGTTATTTGCCCAGTGCCCGAGGCACTTCAAAAGAGGAATGGCCATGTATGAGCTCAGGTTTGTGCGTGGTTTCCCACTATAATGATCCATGTGTTTGACTGACATGGTGGGGTTTCAATAAATAACTACATGAAAAAGGTGGCGTGTTTTAGGGACAGTACGGAGGAGCGAGTCATTGAGGTTCCCCACTATAATGATCCTTGTATTAAACTGACATGGTGTGATGTCAGTAAATAAACTTATCTGATGTTCGGAGGCCTCGGCCTCTGGACTGGTAGATATAAATAAATCAACGTAGACCCACCCACCCCCTAAGCAGCACCTACCCCCGCATGTAAAACGGACAGGACAGGATTTATTGCCCAGTGCCTGAGGCGCCCCAAAAGAGGAATGCAGACGGGATTCACGCAATTTTTAAACACTAGCCATGCCTGAGCTTCGGTTTGTGCGTAGTTTCCCACTATAATGATCCTTGTTATAGTGTATTTGATGTAGCGCCTTCGTGCCCTGTATCCATTTGGCTTCGGCATTTAGACCGGTAAGATACATAACACTAGCATGAATCCCAGGGACCATCCCCAGGAAACACCTTCCCCCTCGTTTAAAAATGGGCAGGGCTGGGGTTATTGCCCAGTACCTGCGCCTTTTTTTCTTTGGAGTTGGTTGAAATAACAAGTCTAATCTACGAAACCCAGGATTTTGGAAGAACTAGAAGGACGAATTCGAGAATTTATTTCTGCCATTCCACAAGAGTTCCTGGGAAGATCAGTTGATGCAATTCCCGAGCGGCTTGAGGGGCTGAAGGCGAATGTTGGTGCACATGTTATGCGTGTTCTTCATATATTCCTTTTTTTTTCAAAAATAATGGTTCAGAAATAAATTATAAAATAGAGAAAGGGGTTACTTTACAATCACCCTGTATATATATTTATACCGTTTGAGGAAATGATAGTCAACCAGCTGTCGCACTTCAACATATGGTTTTAAATACTCCACTAACGATAAATTGCGACCATTTTAAACCTCATACTTAGTTGCAATGCAATGCGTCGTAGTGTAATGGTTAGTTAGCTAGTCTTGCAAATCCATTACTACTGAAAAGCGAGTTTAATGCTCGTTAGATGCTCCATACTATATATATATATATATTACACGCAAAGCGATGTGTGTATTAAAACAGTTAAAATCCCCTTCCCATTCTGTAAGTGAAGACAGCCTAATGGTTACGGTGCCGGATATATATATATATATATACTAGCAAATATATGCACCCTCCGGGTGCAAGTATTTAAGTTTAAATGTAAAAAATATTAGATTAAATCAGAAGGCTAATGAAACTAATTAAGAATTCAGATAAAAAGATTTGAAACGGAGGGGTATAATCGGAAAATAGAACAACTGAAACTTACTCTTTCATCACTTCCGTTTTTCAATGCTAAATTTTCCTAATTTAACTATTTAGTTAAAATTAAAGAATAAAATTACAGTTATTTCTTCTTGTTAATGAATTTCTTTTAGGATTTATTGAAGAGATTTTTACTCATATTCATTAAGATAAAACCAAACAATTAGAAATCAATAATACCAAGCACATTTTTATTAAAATCAGTTTTTTTAATATCAATATGCAAATTAGCTTTACGTTTACACTGAAAACTGGTATTTTGTTGTATATATAAATACAATTGCATGTTATTAGTATTTAGGTAAGGCCAACAGTATTAATAATGTCAAACAGTTTTATTATTAATTGAGGTTTAAATAGAAATAGAATCATGGAGAATGTGACGTAAATAACTAAGGGAATTGTGACTTGAGTAGTAATCTAGTTTCGGTTACAGACAGAAAAGCACACAATCTCCATTATGATAAGATATATATATATATATATATATATATACCCTACAGCGAAATGCCACCCTGTCAGCTGGGGCATTAGAATACACGACTGCACCCCTACAGAGGGGTAAGTCTCACCCCCAATGGAGCCACCTGTTGGCCGTGGGTGGTGACCCGTGATGCTTGAGGACGGAATTCTGGTGGATGAGCAGTCCATGACATGCAACATTCCACTTAGGCCATTACTTAGGTTAGACGGGCAGTCGGAGAGGCCCCCTTCGATCAATCGGTTAGTCGCGTCAAGCCCTAGTACCTATATGATTGCCCCAACCCTATTGCCCAGCCCTTTTTATCATATGTGTGCTATAAGGCTGTGGCTGAGGGTCTTCATGTCCTTGGAATGACGTTAAACTCTATCCGATGGTGAGGTTCCATTACTGGAGGTTTGGGGAATGTGGAGCACCCCTTCATCGCCATTGCTCCATAGTCCACTCTGAGACGGAGTGGTAGTACTTGTTAGGGTCCCATCTACGAGTTAAATAGAAAAATGTGTTTATGGAAAAACTGAGTATCCATTAAGAATATACCGTATTTGACGGCATATAAGACGCACGGGCATATAAGTCGCACCCTCATTTCAGCAGGTCAGATTCAGGAAAAAAAGTTCTTAGTGTATTTAAGCATATATTGTTGAAAACAATCTAACCGTGCATTACACAAGCAGAAACATATTTGTATAAAAGCAATTTGGCAGTACAGGCAAACAATAAGGTGTTTAGGGTAAGTAAAATTACTGAGCGTAAACTGGGTTAGTGAGCATCATAGAGAAGATTAGCCTAGGTCTATGGGAGGACTTCACCTACGATGTATAAGACACAGGGCAATTTTTTTAGCCAAAATTTTGGAAAAAAAATGTGTGTCCTATATGCCGTCAAATACGGTAATTAATTTCCAAACTTTATCGGCATTACATGACTCACTGAGGTTGATATGCCGTAAAACAAACCAACCAAACCCAAACCAAACAACAGACTGTTTTTTTTTTATATGTTAAGAATAGACAATGGTGATGTAGTGATATTTGGACAGTGGTTGTGAGTATTTACCCAACCTGTGCACTATGGGTAAGATTTGACACAAGGTCGCAATTATGGAACATCCAGCGAGGACCGTACTCGCTTTTCAGCAGTAAACAAATCTATGTGACCAATGGGACTCTAATAAGTACTATCACCCCAGTTAAAAGGAAACTGGGAGTAATATCAACGGAGAGGCGACCCCCACGCGCCTGGGTCGGTTTTACAGCATGGTTTATTTAATGCTGAAATCAATTAACAATTATGGTGTCCAAATATATACAATACAAAAATATATCATCTTAAACAGGGAAACACTTCATATCAAAGTTTTAAGAGCCAATGAATTGATTAATATAGGTCAAAATCATTTTAAACCTTATTTCAAACGGATCTACTTGACTTTGGAGTTTCCTCATCCGGGGCCTGGAGTCAGGGCAACAAAGGTGTGACTTCACACTTTCAAGAGCTTCAGTACTATAGCTTCACCACTGAGTGCAGTTTAGTGTCACAACCAAAACACTCTGCCTTTTATAAGTAAAATAAAATCTTTTTTTTTGGGGGGGGGTAGTGACCACTTACTTAAGGGACAGCAGGTACAGTAAGTAAAATTAAATCTTTTGAGTTCATTTAAAATTCAGGAGTGGGATCTCAGAATACAGAACTGCACCCAATGTGTCTTACACAGGTGACTAATTTCAAATGAGTTATTTTTTTACTGTGAACTTCTCGGTGACGATTTAAGCGACAGCAGGTAGTGTAAGCAATCTTTGTTTATATATCAAAATGATTTGATTCGGCATTGAATGACCTGAAAAGGGTTGATATGCCGTAAAACAAAACAACCAACTGTTTAAGTACTGGTAATGAATTGCTTGTGGGGATGCCAACAAGTTCAGGTAGTGGTTATTATACCCCTAGGACGGTACATAAAAAGGAAAGAAAAACCGTTTGGGATTATTGTGTTCTTTCCCGATAAGACTGAAGAGGACGCGGCATCAAATATCAGTAGTTTGGGGTAACGCTTGAGTCGTTAAAAAAAAGTAAACAAACAAACAAACAAAACACCACACACACACACACACACACACACACATAGTACCCATCCAAAAAAACCCAAAAATACAAAAAAAATACAAAAAAAACCCAAAAAACCAAACAAACAAAAAAACAAGCACAAACAAAAACAAATAAAATAAAATCTACACCCATGTGAATCATCTGCTTAAAACATTCCTCTGATTGCTTCGTTCCCACGGCCGTTCGTCTCCGAGCCCCTATTTAGAAATCGTTACCCCCTCCCAAAGTCCGCAGGGTTATTTTTTTATCAAACAAAACACATTTTTGTTTCTTTTCCCTTTTCAACAATAAAACTATGACGTTTTTTCATGGCTGTCGACAAATTCAAACGAATTTGTTTTTATTTTTATTTTTTTTTATTCATTTTTTGAATTTACTTTTATTTCATCTTCTTGTGTCAACACCTCTTCGCATTTGAGTATTTATTATTTTATAGAAACAAGTGAACATCACACATTATAGGAATATGTGCGTATGTACATGTTTGTCAATGGTGTCTATGTGTGCGTGTGTTTTGTCTTTTTCATATATATATATATATATATTAGGGGTAACCAAAATCCGGCCACGTGATCAATTTAGGCCATTTTTGAATAATCGAAAGTAAATATTTTTTAACTTTGTTTTTTTAAAAAATCTCTCTCTAAAAAAGTAACGATTATACAGAATTGTTACAAAGAAAAACTATTAATTCAAAGATCAAATTATCCGATTGGGGAAAATTACTCACCGTTAATTAGGGATGTGCATTTTCTCGCTGGCTCTAAAAAAGGGTGATCACAGGAAATTCTTTTAAAAATCATATAAAATAAACTAACTATCCGATTTTAATAAAACTTTCGGTATATGAAGTAATAAAAGACGAACTTTTATTGTAAATAAATGTTTACTAACTTGAAAAGGCTAATTATTTTTTTCGTTAGTTTTTGTTTCACGCATTGATCCCCCGTATAAAGATCTTTTTTCTTTTTTTCTTTTTTTTTTTGGATATAAATAATTTTTACAGTTTTGGAAAGATAATTTAACGACGGAACATACGTAAAAAAAACTAAATCGCAACTAATTCGGTCTTGGTAATAGAGCATCTTAAACATTGAAACTTAAATCTCGTAAATAAGAAAAGAATGTATCTTTTTTTTCTTTTTTTTTCTCCCCTAAATTGTTAGATTATTTTCGAAAGAATTTTATATCAAAAGTACAAAATGTACAATAAATACTTCTGTTTAGCGGATATCAAAATCGTATTTATTAATCAAAGAAAATATTGTATAAAAAATATCTAGCTAAAAATAATGACATATTTCGGTTTTTATTTTTTTTAAATTTGAAAATAATGCTTGAATTACAAATTGCCGTCATTCTTATTAATGGATGGATCTAACGGAAATAATATACGCTTTGGTTTTGAGGAAAACTCTTGTAGTTGTTGTTGTTTTTTGTTGCAGCGCTGGGTTGTTGAGGTACATAGGTGAAATCGTGAGACATCAAGGAAATGCTAAATTAGTAATTTGTTTTTGCTTCAGAAAAGAAATTATTATACGTACGATTCTCCATACAAAGAAATAGTGCACACGTCAAGATGCAATAACTATGTCAACAATGATTAAGAATTTGCGGGAATTTACGGGAATTTACTTTAAAATGCAAACATTTAGGTTTTATGTAAGAGAAATTTGTTTTTTCTTTTTTATAACACATAAACTTGGAATTGTTCTTTATATTAAACGTAAAATAAAACATTAAAAAGTTAATTTTCAATTTTTTATTGACATTTTAAAATATTCTTTAACAATCCCCGTGCGTATTAAAAGAGCGTGTTTTGCATATAGCTACGGTTAATAAAAAAATAATAATCCGTCTTACATACAAAAGGGTTATTTTTATGTGGAAACGGGGATTGTAACTTTACATATTATCTCTCTTTGACAATTATATATTTAAATGTATGGGTGGCTGTATTCGACATAATTGCTTTCTTATGCATATTCAATAACCGATTATTGGTTTTCAACGATTTTTGAAAGATTTTCTATTTGTGGTAATTTCAGAATAACTCCGGAATATTGTTTTAGGTGAACTATCTGCTTAGAAATATAACACCCATATCATCCACAATATCTATCTATCTATCCATCTATTTACAAATACGCACACACACGGATACGCACGCACGCACGCACACACACACACACACACACACACACACACACAATATATATATATATATATATATATATATATATAATGGCATTGTTTATTCCACTTTTGTTCTTAATTAATCAGTTTAATTGATTCATTGCAGTTAGCCCTGATTATCCCCATGGTGAAACTCGAGTAGAGTATCTGACTATGACATCTCTCTCTCTCTCTCTCTCTCTCTATATATATATATAATATATATATATATATATATATGTGTGTGTGTGTGTGTGTGCATGTGTGTGTGAGTGTGTGTGTCTGCATGTGTGTACATATGTATATGTGTATTGTGATATATATATATATATATATATATATTAATTTGTGACTAATTTTCTTTATATATATAAGTATGTATGTATATATATATATATGTGTATATATATGTATATATGATATGATATGATATAATGTGGTGTATTTATTAATAAATAGTACTCAATATCGTAGGTAGAGAATGTATATTTTAGAATAGTCTAGACATGAAGTCAACTGCAAGTTTCTTGTCTATGCGATTCTCGAACCACTGTCAGTAATCAAGCGTCGCATGTGTTAACAAGAAAATATCATAAAATGTGTTCTTAATAACAATTAAGTTTATTTCAATTAATGCGCAAGCACAATTAAGAACACATTTTATGATATTTTCTTGTTAAAACATGCAGTTGTATTGATTCGAACAAATTCGTATTTTCAGTGTAGATTTACGGTGAAACGAAAATGGCCGACCAAAACATAAGGCTTCCTCAAAGTGAAACAAACAAGGGAGATTACTCTCATTTATGTAGCTAATGTTCAGATTACCAAATTGAGTAGGCTCCTCCAATGGATTGCCGAAGTAAGAAAGACAAAAAATCGTAGACTGATCAATTAACAGTAATTTTTTGTTTACTTCTACGAATATTTTTAGAGATTTGTTTCTGTTCTTTGTCTACAAAAAAGATAAATGTTATAATTATTACGTTATAATACAGAAGTGGCCAAATTTGATTAATGTAAAAACCACAAATAATAGAACCGCGGGATACGAACAAAATTTACTCGTATTCCTTGATTGTACGAGCATTATCATCTTACAACATCCACCGGTTAAAAATGAGACCGTCCAAATTATCGAAAATGAAATACAAAAATGTAAATCTTGATTTTGTGGTGTTGCTTCTCCGCCGAATTCTTATTTCTTATGAGTGTCGACACATCAGTTAAATGATGGACCATTCCGTTTTTATCATAAAGATAGTTGTTGATTGTTTTATTTTCGTAGTTTCATTCGAACATACATACATACACACCAACTGCACTTTATATATATATATATATATATATATATATATATATATATATATATATATATCTTATTATAATGGAGATTGTGTGTTTTTCTGTCTGTAACCGAAACTATATTACTACTCAAGTCACAATTCCCTTAATTATTTACGTCAAATTCTCCATGATTTCATTCTTTTAAACCTTCAGTTATTAATAAAAATTGTTTTACATTATCAATACTGTTGACCATATCTACGTACTAATAACATGCAATTGTATTTATATATACAACAAAATAGCGGTTTACAGTGTGAATGGGAAGGCTAATTTGCATATTGATATTAGAAATTTGATTTTAATAAATATACGCTTAGTATTATTGATTTCAAATTGTTTGGTTTTATCTTATTGAATATGAGCAAAAATCTCGGGGATAAATCTTTAAAAAAATCCCTTAACAAGAAGAAATAACTGTAATATTATTCTTGACTTTCTATCTTAACTAAATAGTTAAATTAGGAAAATTTACCAAAGACAGATGGGAGTAATGTAAAATGATGGAAGAGTTAGTTTCAAAGTTGTTCTATTTTTCAATCATACCCCCTCTGTTCAAAATCTTTTTATCTGCATTCTTATTCAGTTTCACCAGCCTTTCTAATTTAATATGATATTTTATTGTATAAAAACTTAAATACTAGCACCCGGAGGGTGCATATATATGCTAGTATATATATATATATATATATATATATATATATATATATATATATATATATAGTGATGCTAATAGCTTTTTGATTTAGTGCATCCTGGGACGTACATATTTGCTTTGAATGAGCCTCCAGGAAAATGTATGGGTTTCAACTAAAGCCATCGAACTCCTATCTTGTAACCCAGTCGGTGTAATTCGTTTCTAAGAAACTATTGAAATGTATTTACAGTTACCTTCAAATGGCGAGGGAAGAAAAAAGAAAAACACTTGGACGCATGGATACGATTTTACTGCGTCCTTTTAGATTTTTGTGCGTCTGGGACGCAGGACGCGTACTTCTCAGCATCACTATATATATATATATATATATATATATATATATATATATATATAGATAGATAGATAGATTGCCCAAAGGTGACCTGGAACTGTGCAAGTCAAGTACGAGGGACGGATGAAAAGTTTATAGAGTGATAAATATTTTCAATATTTTCACGCAATTGTTTAATAACATTTTTTATTTTGACGAGAGGATCAGCAAGACTGCACGTTGAAAATCTAATTTAACATTAAACATTCATTCGAGTAAAAAAAATCGACCAAACGAACCGACAAACGCATTGAAGCAGCACGTGTTATAAAACGGTTCTCGCACCACCAACCCTCTTGTTCCCGCGCTGTCAGCCCGAACGCGGGAATGGGTGTTTTGACAGACAGGAAGAGGTCAAAAGATGACCTTGCTTTTGAAAACGCAATGAGAAAGTGAATTTAGGGATTTTAACAGTTGCTTTTCAGACAAGCAACATAACAGGACTAATTTTTTTTTTTTTGGAGGGGGAGTGTCATTACGATTTTAGAGGCCCCTAAAAGAGAGGTATTGATATAAACTTTTCTAATGATAAATTCAATTATCAGTCTGTCAGATTTTTTAAACTTTACTCCTAGAGGCGGTAGCCCAACATATCATACCATTTTAGAACCAGGCTGACTCCGTAAGTAAATTAAAAACATTCCGGGCCGAATCCGGATCCGTAATCCTAAAATTTTTGATTCCCAAATTTTGATTACAGTGATTGTTTTCAGTGATTTTTTCCAACGAATTTTTTTTTTTTTGTACGATAACAATTTTATTTCTTGGAAATAAATGTGGGAATAATTGTGCGTCCATGTTTAGGTGTTCACAGTAGATCCGTTACTTATCAGTTCATCCTTACTTCTCCAACAGTGTCCATCGTGTCTTGCTCGTCTTACTTTGATGGGTTGAGTGATAGGAGGCAAGTGGCCGTACAGCTGGCTTTGTGTTAGGTGCTGATCCCAGGATTTGTCCAGGACAACAGCATCATCCTTGTTTAGTGTTACAATTTTATGGACCATCCTTTAATCTTTAAGCAAGAGCGCTTGTCCAGTGGAAATCCTTGGTAGTCCCCTGGTAAAGAATCCTCAGTATTGTAAGTTCCTTCGTTAATAGTTTGCAAGTGGACCATGAAAGTATCAGTGTTTAAGTAGCGAATCAGCCACGCATTATAGCTGTTTGATTGGCTGGAGCAATAAACCACATAACCTCGCACAGTCTATAAATTTTGGTGGGGAATTGTAGCACACCTTATATGTCCAAATATTATCGTATAGCTTTTTATCCCAATCCTTTTGTTAAAGTCCAAGTAGTTCAGCCATACAGTAGAACTGACACGGCTACAGCGTGTAAGAATTGTCGTTTTAAGTGAGAGATATCAGATTTCCATGTGATCGATAATCTGTTTACTGAAAAGTTCTTAGCCAAACCAAATGGTGAATGAACAAGAGCCATGAAATATACATGTCATTCCAAAAGTTAATCTTACAGTTCAACGTACTTAGCACATAGATTGTTACGTTTCTCCCCAGCCATGGATTAAATAGTACCACTACTGTTCTTCTACAAGGATGACTTTGGCATTAAACAACCTGTGAAGGTTGATGTGTTATTAAACAAATAAATCAAATCTTAAGTTTCTTTAACTCTTTTAAATAAATAGGTCAGCTGTATGGCAACTTGCCCCCTATCACACAAACCATCCAATACATGATGGACACTGCCGGAGAAGCAAGGAAGAACTCATAAGTGACGTTCTCCTGTGGAAACCAGCACATGGGTACGCCAGTGCGGACCTTCCAGCAAATAAATATATTTACCGGCTCTGCACGGATACTGGATGCTACGCAGAGGACCTTCCGAGGGTAATAATTGATAGAGACGGTTGGCGAGAGATTGTCATGGATATCCGTGCTACTAGCGCGACATGATGATGATGATGATGATGATGATGATGATATAAATAAATAAATAGATAGATAATAAAATGAAATAAAATTAATTGATTAAAAAGGTCCCTTTTGGTTGGGCTTAAGATTTTTCGTCACACCTCGCGTTCTGTTGTCATACACACCAGGGTAGGGAGACAATAAATAATGATTTCTTTTAGAGAATGGGCATGTCTGCTCGGGGCCCCGTGGGGGATCACATGACAGTCAGAAACCCATTAACGGCTTCTTTTTGCTTCTATTCTTTGAACAGGAGAGGTGTTGTCTCGGACCCTGTCAGGGAAGGGTAAAGCCACATAGCTATTTTCAAGTAAGCTTTACCATTCATTCATAAAAAGACTTTTTAATCTTGTATTTTCTTACATAAATTTTTATTTGTTTATATATATATATATATATAGTGTGGGATTGTCACTGTTTCAGCTTTTACTGGAACGGTGTGCCAAAATGCAGTATTATTGGAAGAGTGCTCAATATAAAAATAGAGCTGTTATATAATATAATAAAATAAATATATAAAGGTTTTACATATCTATTTATTTGATGACAAAGGAACAGTCACAACCATTTTGGTTTCATGCGTGCATAATTGCAAACAACCTTCGGGTGACGTTGTTTCAAATGCAAGGAAAATCGAAAATTACAAAAAGTTTAATAGACATAGGATGTGTATGATTGGATGAAATGTTATGCGTATGTATGTGGTGTTGTTTTGAATGTGTGTGTGTGTTTATGGACAGTGCAAAGGTTATGTATACGGGACAGCGGGTCTCGCACACATTCACATTATTCTACGAATGTGCAACGTTTGATCAATGCAGACGTGTGAGCGTTTGTATTCGCGTGCATATGTGTGCGTGGGTGTGTGTATCTTTTTGGTATAAGCGGATGTCGGCATGGGGTCTGTAGGCAATTCAATGAAGGATGTTAAATAATTCAACATAATGTTAAATAATTTAACATAATGTATTATTATTACATCCTTCATTGAAAATTATTTACATCCTTCATTGAAAATTATTTAACATTATTCATTAAATAATAATTTAACATAATGTTAAATTATTTAACATCCTTCATTGAATCGCCCCACACCCATACACCCCCTCTAACCAAACTGGTGACAGTATCCATTCCCCCCCCCCACCAACCCCTCTCAGACAGAGCACCACACCTACCATCAGCTCCTCACTTTACTGTACAAATCACTGTGCTACACATACGCTGAGTTGGCGAGAGCCGGTATCGAACCAGGAACCTTGAGGTTCCCAGTCGAAAACTCTGATGTAAACCGGCCCTATTTATTAAATGTTAAATGTTCTTGTATGTGTCTAAGAGACAAGTAAATTACCCAAGGGAGATAATAATTCGTGTATCCCTACTCTGTCCAAAATTAGGTACACCTCTTATAAATACATTTATAAGGGCCGGTTTAGCTCAGTCAGTAGAGTGTTCGGCTGGGAACCACAAGGTTCCTGGTTCGGTACCGGCTCTCGCCAACTCAGCGTATGAGATGCACAGGGATTTGTTATCTTTGATAAGAGCTGATTTAGCTCCGTCGGTTTAGCTCAGTCGGTAGAGTGTTCGCCTAGGAACCAGAAGCTTCCTGGTTCGATATGGCCCTTGCCAACCCAGCATATAAGTAGTATGGGGATCTGTGCGGTAAAGTAAGGAGCAGATGGTAGATGTGGCGTTCTACCCTAGACGCCAAAACAATCTCCTTGGTCTAGCGCTAGTGAAGAGGGGATAGATTCCTTCGCTGTCTGGCTGAAACCGACTTTAGGCCACCCCGACGACTTTTACTTACAAGTGTTGTGATTTTTTCATGAATAAAAGTAATATTATGAACCGGGTCCTACCGCTAAACCGCTGATCAAAGCCACATTACTCACATTGAATATCCAAACAAGTCAAAATTTGGAGCAATAACGAGAAACATTGATAACACGGAGACAAGATAAATAAAACTTAATAACAGGAAGTAAAGAACAAAAAGTGGGTAAAACCTGTCCAACATTTCAAAAGCCTGCTAGTAACAGGAATTCGTAAATAAAACAAACACGGGAGCAACGTAGACACACGGGTAAATAGTTAAGAAGAAAACGCGGTACAAGAAGAAAAAAAAAAGAAAAGTCAGATTTTCATCCCAAAAGCTCAATGATACACGACAAAGGGGCATCACCTCTTCGGGTATTGAACTCTCTCTTTTAGTAGAGAATAGTCTTTACGCCTCTATGTCTCGACTCAACAACCCGCTCCTTCGCACCGCCCCTAAAACGTGCCCATTTCCCAGTGTCTTCCGGTGAACCGTCCACGTTTTTTTTAATTTTTATAAAGACATATGCTACACGACAAAGGGTCGCACTTCTTATAATCTTAAACTCTTTCTTTTAGTAGAGTCTGGTCTTTACACCTTTATGTTTCACCTCAACGACCCGCTCCTTTTGTAGCGTCTGCTCTTTACATCAATATGTCTCACCTCAATGACTCGCTCCTCTGTACTGTCCCTAAAACACGCCACCTTTTTACTGTAGTTATTTACTGAAACCCCACCATGTCAGTTGAACACAAGGATCATTAACGCGGTGACCACGCTCAAACCGAAGCTCATGCGTGGCCAGTGTTAAAAATTGCGTGAATCCCTTCGTCATTCCTCTTTTGAGGCGCCTCAGGCATTTTGGCAATAACTCCAGCCCTGTGCCTTTAAAGTGGGCAGATGTTGCCTGGGGGATATTTCCTGAGATCACCCTAATATTATATTCTTTACCAGTCCAACGGCTGACACCACTGGACACAGGGTTCTGAACAATCTTCTATATTTCTCAATGAAAGAAGCCCTGTACCACTTAAATGACTCTCCCCATTCTTCCAGCATAACAGTTCACGCCAATGTGAGAAAAGGGGAAAGGACGAATTCGCGTTTGTAACAATAAATTGTTGTATCCGGGTTTGTCTGATCGCCATTAAACAATTTTATAGTCGACCTGTTTTTCGGCTTGGGAGTCTGTGTTCTTGGAAAATGAAAAACGGAAAAATACACAGAAAAAAACACTTTCGTTTTTTGTTTCAATCGTTTTTTAGTTATATTTAGCAAAAACATATTTTGTTACCAAGGTAAAAGATATCGTGTTTCATCGGGGATAGGCAGGCTTTTCCTAATAACTAATAGCAGGTTCAAAGGTAAACTGAATCCACCCAAACTGTCGGTTTAGGACTCATTCGAATTTAACATAATTTGTTGGAGTTTCTTAAACAGATGGTAACAATGACGATTTTTAGTTGGGTTTAGATTATTCTTTTTAATGTCATATCAATTCTGTATGGGTGGCACGGCCGGTACAAGATGATCTTGTAACCGAGGTAAGTCTTTAGATGAGCGCCCCTTGAAAGTTTTGATAAGTTAATGTAGGTACAATAACCCATTAATACATTGTTTCTAACTCTGGAAACACTATTGATAATATAATTTTCATCTTTATTACTCCATACATGCAAATGACCAATTATTGTTGGTTATTTACCCAACCCATCCGCCATATATGACAACCATACACACACACACACACACACATATATATATATATATATATATATATATATATATATATATATATATATATATATATTATACTAAAGCCGAGCGAATCAATGTTTGTCTCCTAAAGAGAGAGATTTGAGAGTGCGAAACGTATTTGCATGTTAAATTTCATAAACAGCGAGCCAGTAGTGTCAACATCTTAGTTCTTAATGAATTTAAATGAAGTCAAACGTTCCCTTTCTAAGAAATCTTACAAAATGATTTTAATGTTTTTATTTTAAATAATCCGACCGAATTTATTTATTTTAAAAAATCTAATTCACTTTGTAAACTCACTTTTCCTTAACCCCAATTATCTACCCAGAGCTCAATGGGTGACCCAATGGGTCACGTTATATATATATATATATATATATATATATATATATATATATATACTAGACAAAACTTGACGTTGGGTCACCCATTAAGCTTTCGCTGGATAACTGGGATTAGGGAAAAGAGTGGGGTCTGCCAAAATATCGTCTGCTATTAACGGATTTTTAAAAAATAGATACAGCCGGACAAAAAAAGAAAGAAAAAAAATTTCTAAGAAAGGGGACGCTTGACCTTATTTAAGCTACAGGTTGCTGTTTGTGAAATTTAACATACAAATACGTTTCAAATTCTCCTCTCTCTCTCTCTCTCTCTCTCTCTCTCTCTCTCTCTCTCTCTCTCTCTCCCTCCCAGAGAAAATAACATATATAACGAGGAGGTAAGATATACATAGAGAGGGGGAAAATGGTAGGCAGAATGTAAAGTAAGAGATGGGTCAGTTTTTGACTTAATTGCAATTATTAGAACCAATTAGAACCAATTAAAATGGGATTTTTTTTTTCAAAGATAACTCAATCCTTGAAGTAAGGAAGAATTTTGTATAACTTTCGTGTCATTAAACCAAACAGTAAAAAAACCTTTAGGAGACAAAGATTGATTCGCTTAGCTCCAGTATAATAATAATAATAATAATAATAATAATATAATATATATATATATATATATATATATATATATATATGCTGCGAAGGACATGGAAAATAAAGGGGTGCCATTTAATTCCTAAAAATTAAACCCATTCATATTTAATGAGGCAATGGGTAATGCGTTACAGCAGTGATGTCAGTTATGAAAGCGTTAAGTGACGTTCCACCAAGCTGTCAACCAACAAAACGTAGAACGCCTCGATCACCTCATCCGCACGAATTGAGCCGTTAAAAGATGGACTACATTGACAGCATTTTCCTGACATCGATGCTACTATGAAAATTTTAGTTAT
Organism: Doryteuthis pealeii; assembly: GCA_023376005.1. Classification (NCBI taxonomy): domain Eukaryota; kingdom Metazoa; phylum Mollusca; class Cephalopoda; order Myopsida; family Loliginidae; genus Doryteuthis; species Doryteuthis pealeii. The sequence continues at coordinate 76,020,397 of CM042142.1, forward strand.
TTCTGCAACTGTTACTTACACACTCTTGTCCCATTTGCCCAAATTAACCCTAGACAATACAAGAATGAAATTTTGGTTGGTTGGATTTTAAGGCATGTCAACCCTTGTTGGGTTATTATATGCCGAAGCTGTTTTATTCATTCTTGATGGGTATTGAAATTTTTTTAAAAATCTAATCTTTTTAAAACTCGTTTTTTTAAATTATTTTTTTAACCCATAGATGGGGTCCTATTTGTATATATTATTAAATAACAATATACAGCGTTAACAGGAAGGCTAATTTACATATTGATCTTCAAAATCTGATTTTAATAAATAACAAATACGATGTTTTGTAGCTGAAAACTTGCCCTATCCAACGGTGTTGTTGTGCTCTCTGTATCTATTAAAGTTCCGATGGGGATAAGAACTGTTACTTCAGAATATATATATATATATATATATATATATATATATATATATATATCCCACAAAGAAAACCAGCCTTCCCACCAAGCCCCACAAACTAAACTAGAATTAAGTGGTTGACCCTTCCAATGATACAGTACACAACATCATATAAAGAAAAACAAAAACACAAACAAATGGTTTGAAAATCGCATATTTACATGTCCACGGTACTTTAACTTAAATATGAATGCTCTACCAACGATATTGAGCAGTTTTTACTTATAGATATAGCACCCATGTTATATATATATATATATATATATATATATATATATATATGTGTGTGTGTGTGTGTGTGTGTGTGTGTATATATTAGTGATAGTAGTAGTGGAAAGAGTTAAGGGGCTACCATGATTTCGATCTAAATGATCTCATCAGGACCCAACCATATACTTAACTAAGCCGATGTCATTACTTAGTTAAAACAATATATATATATATATATATATATATATATAAAGAGTCGTCGGGTCGCCTAAAATCGGTATCAGCCAGACAGCGAGGGAGTCTATCCCCTTTTCACTAGCGCTAGACCAAGGAGATTATGTTGGCGTCTGCGGTGGGGCGCCACACCTATCATCAACTCCTTAGTTTACCGCACAGAGCTACGTGCTACTCATACGCTGAGATGGTGAGGGCCGGTATCGAACCCGGAACCTTGTGGTTACTCGTCAGACGCTCTACCGACTGAGTTAAACCGGAGAGAGAGAGATCCATATATATATATATATATATATATATTGAGAGAGAGAGAGAGAGAGAGAGAGAGAGAGAGAGAGAGAGAGAGAGAGAGAGAGATCATGAGAAAGTTCAAGAACAATCTAGTTACATTCTGAATAAAATACAGCTTAGTTCCACAATTTTTCTAATTTTTAAAAAAATAATGTTTTTAAATCATCGAAATAAAAAATTCAATAGGCAACTGAGGTCAGTCTTACAAAGCAATGGAGCCATTGAAGGTCAGGTCACACTGACCCAGACAATGTGACGTGTGAAGTGATCTGTGCAAATAAGATAATAGGAACAGAGAATGATGAGAATTTGGAAGGCATTTTTTTACACATAATCTCATTCGCTGTCTTCCTGGAAAAAGACAGAAAGAAATAAATAATGAAGAAAAATGTAAACACAAATCTTATCATAATGGACATTCGGTGTCTGTCTGTCTGTAATCGGATCTACGTCACCACCAACCTCACAATTCCCTTTGTGATTTACCTTATATTCTCAATGGTTATTACATAATCATTGTTTGGTTATTTCCTATAACTCCAACCTAAAAAAAGAGGAACCACTCTGATTGATTGATAAATTATTTATTTATTTATTGATCTACTAGGAAAAAAGAAGACGGGGTTAGGGTTAGGGTTAGGGTTAGGGTTAGGTTAGGGTAAGGGTTAGGGTTATGGTTTAGGGTTAGTTTAATGGGAAAATAATGGGTAGATTAATCAACAGATAAAATTCATTAAGAGTGGTTCCACTTTTTAGGTTGGTGTTATAGGAAATAACCCATTATTTAATCTTAATTACTATCTTATTTATTAACAATGTCCTAATAGAAAAGGGGATAGACTCCCTCGCTGATTGGCTGATACCGACTTTAGGCCGCCCGTCGACTTTACTTTTACTTTACTATCTTATTTATTAACAATGTCCTTATAAAGGTCTAGCTGAGATAGATTTGCCTCAAAACAGCCTATACTCTTCTAAGTATCTATGCCGATTTTAAAAGTGCTGTGGTCTGGATGGTTTCAATTCTTCCAGTTCTGGAGGTCTGGGGAATGTGGATCACCTCTTCATCACCATTTCCCCTGGTCCACTCTGACCCAGAGTGGTAGTACCTGTTAGGGTCCCATCTATGTGTAAAATAGAAAAATGTGTTTATTAAAAAATTGAGTAGCAATTAAAAATGTGTTCATAAAAAAATTGAGTAGCAATTAAAAATCAATTTATTTAAAAACTTTGTCTGCATTAAATGACCCACCAAGGTTGATATGCCGTAAAATAAAACAAAAGTTTTCTTTTGGCATGCGATGGCGCCAGTTTTCAATTTGACTCTATTCACTGATTATATATTCGAGGTATGTCAGAAAAGTTCCAGGACTTGAGTCACAAAAAATTATTTCAATTCCAAACAACAAACTACAAGTTATACCTTTCAAAGTATTCCCCCAGTCTCTTTTCCAGGTTCTTCGGGACTGTTCTAAGGGTTCTCATCATCATCATGTCGCGCAATCAGCACGAATATCCATGACAATCTCTCGCCAAACTTCTCTATCATTCATTGTCCCAGGGAGGTCCTCTGCGCAGCATCCAGTATCCTCGCAGAGTTGGTCAATGTAGATCCTTGGTGGGCAGTGCACATTAGCATGTCCATGTGTTGGCTTCCACGGGAGAACGTCGCTTATGAGTTCGTCCCTGCTCCTCCGGCAGTGTCCAGCATGCCTTGTCCGTCTTACTCGGATGGTTTGCGAGATAGGGGGTAGGTGGCCGTACAGCCGCTTCCTTGTGGGGTGCTGTTTCCACGACTTGTTCAAGACCGCACGCAGCATTCTTATGCAGCTCCCATCTAGCTTATTCAATGCGCCTCGTTATGGTTCAGGTGATGCAGCCATACAGCAGCACTGATATAACCACAGCCTGGAAGTATTGTCGCTAAGGATTTTAACTACATCAAATTATGAAAATTATTACACGCAAACACCAAATTATGCAAATTATCTAATGTTACATGATAAACAACTTTTCAACAAAATTCTCCGTTTTTTTTTCTTTTGTTCATTTTTTGTGTTTTTTTTGTCTTTTGTTTTTACATTAGCAAAAAACGATTTGGTTATTTCCTATAAGTCTAACATAGACAAAGGGGAACCACTCTTGACTGATAAATTATTTATTTATTTTACCATTAAACTAACCCTAAATCCTAACCCTAACCCTAAACCCTAAGCCTAACTCTAACCCCGTCTTCTTTTGTCCTAGTAGATCAATAAATAAATAAATAATTTATCAGTCAATAGTGGTTCCTTTTTGTTTATGTTAGACTTATAGGAAATAACCAACGATTTTATATAAGACTAAAAGCGGCGGCTGGGTAGAGGTGGTGGTGGGAAACCCCTGGTGTATTGATTTGTTTTCTTTTAGGATGTACAAATGCAGGACATTTTTAAGTAGAATTTCAATGATATTTCTATGTATATTTTAATTTTTAAATATCTTCGAATATAAATCAAATTTACATAATTTTTGAAAAAAACAAACAAACAAAAAAACAAAAACCGGTGATATTTAATGTTTATATATATTTACTTTATCGTTAATTGTTTTATTTTCATAGTTTCATCTGGACATACATGCATACATACATACATACATTATAGCAATAGCATAATCTTTACAGATCACTGCTGTCCCTCACAATCTATAACCCCACCACCAGAACCTTTCCTCTCATGAGCCCTCAAATGACTCATCAAACCCGCTACAGATCTACAAAGATGCAAATAGGACATAGGAAGGACGTCCTTCCCATTGTATCAGATGGATCAGATGATAAAATGTTATGCTTATGCACCACCACATGTCTCTTAAGACCAGAAACTGACTTACAGACTTTGTTACAGATTGCACAAGACACATTGTTTGTTCCTGGAGTTTGCATGAATTGTCTCTGATGAGATTTCCTATTATTGACATATTCCAGCCTTAGAAAACAGAATTCGACCACATGTCTGACATTTCCAACCCTCCATGTTCTCTCCAATATGACAGGTGTATCCCTTTAAGTTGACGCTTGAGGTTTTCATGCTCAATTCTTTCACTCTCAAAACTGGTAAAGCCATCATCCACATGAATCCTCCAGTCAGTTCTCTTCAATGCCAGCTTTTCCCAGTTGTCAGGATCTATTTTTATTTTACAAGGTTGTTTTTAAGCAATCCTTATACCTCTTCCAAGGCTTATGCTGTGGCCTTTTGCCATCATGCAGCTGACTGCTAAGGACTTGCTTTGGCATTCTAACATCACTCATATGCACAACATGACCTGTCCATCGCATTCGGGCCGTTATGATAAGATTTTCAATGCTTGTGCATCCTGCCCTTGTAAGGACTTCCGTGTTAGGTGTGTTGGAATTCCACTTGATGTTTAGAATGCGTCTCAAACGTTTCTGATGAAAATGTTCAAGAATTTTCAAATGTCTTCGAAATAATGTTCATGTTTCTGAGGAGTACAATAGAACACTCAACACGCAGGACCTATAAACCTTCAACTTTGTTTTATGGGTAATGCTGGTATTAGACCATAACCGTTTTTCAAGTATTCTATAGGCCACAGATGCCTTCTGGATGCGTAGGTGAATCTCAGCATCCAAAGAGCCATCACAAGGCAGTGTACTTCCCAAGTATGTGAAAGATTCAACAACATCCAAACAAGTACCATGAATGGTAATAGTTGGTTTGATATGCGGTTCACTTTTTATGGGGGTGAACATTACCTTTGTCTTCGTCAAGCTGATTTTTAATCCAAAAGCAGTGCACGAGGCAGCAAATAGGTTCACAATATTTAGTATATCCTCCTCAGTGGGCTAGAAAGTAAACGTCATCGGCGTAAAGCAACTCCCTGATAAGTGTGTAGGATGTCTTTGATTTGAAGTTAAATCTTCTCAAGTGTAGAGGGTTATGAGAATGTGTTCAATAATATTAGGAATGACGAATAAAAATATGACACAGTTTAGGTAGAAAATACGGAGAAATGATAAAACGAATGCATATAATTACAAAATAACAAATAAATTTATTCAGAGAATAAATTTGCAATAATAAGTGAAATGTTCAAAAGGAATAGTGTAGATGATATGTGTAATGTAAAATGTAAAAGTTCGTATGTTAAGTTTGGAAGAGTTCGTTTAGATGTGGACAGAAATGTGAATCAAGTTTGTATATACGAACTGCTGAAACGGATTCCTGATGTTGAGTGCGGTGGTACGATTGAATGGTAAATTCTAGTGGTCAGCCTGTGACTCAGAAGGGTACCGTGATTGTCTTGATGTTAGTGAATCGTCCCCGCAGATATCTGTTTGTTTGTTGTTGTCCGTGCGCGTGTCCTGACGGCGAGACGAAGTCTGAGTGTTTGTTTGTGGTCGTCGGATGTGTCCGGTTTGAACGTGGATGAAGTCTGTGTGATTGTTGATTTCATTTTCGTCTTTTATGATTCTTGATCGGATCAAAAAGTAATAAACTTTTTGGCGCAAACGCACGGACGTAGTAGAAAGCAATACTAACCTAGCCAATTGATTCTGATTTTTGTGTAAACATTTGTTTTAATCACTTTTCCTTAAATTTAGGAAAAGGATTGTGTTGGTGTGTTTGCTTTAATCTCTTTTCCTTAAGTTTGGGAACAGGATTGTGTTGTGTGTTTGTTTTAATTTCTTTCCCTTAAGTTTGGGAAAAGAAATGTGTACGTGTATTTATTTAAAACTATAGAATTGTATTCTATACAAGTCAAAAACTCTTCCTGTGGTTCTAAATTCCAAGAAGACACCCTTCTCAATGCTGGAATGCATGAGTTAATATTACAGAAAAGAATATTGAGAATAATGTTGGGGCCAAGACATCACCCTGCTTAACCCCTACCAAATGACTGGATTAATGGTGCTTTGGTGTGTTTATACAAGGGCAAAGGAGAAAAAGGTAGTTGTGATAACTACCGTGGAATTACACTTCTGGGGTGCTGTTAACAAGGTTCTCTCAAGAGTCTTGTTGAATCTATTGCCATTGTACATTTGTTCTGTAGTCATTCCTGAATCACAAAGTGCTTTTAGGTCTGGCAGAGGAACAAACGACACGGCTAGGCAAGTGCAGGAGTAGTGTATTGAGCTACGGGTTCCCCTGTATCCGGTTTTTGTCGATTTGACAAAAGCTTTTGATATAGTCAACAGAGATGCACTTTGGACGATATTGAGTAAAGTTGGGTGCCCACCAGTATTTGTGAATATACTCAAGCAGTTGCACAATGGTATGAAAGGTAGAATTGTCATGAGTGGTAGATTGTCGGATGAAATACCAATGCATACATTAAGAGTATTTACGGGGTTCGAAGGAGCTCTTATTTCTCCGTAATTGTAGGCAAATTGTCGGACAAAGAAGACAAACACACAATGGAAATTTAATACATGTATTGACAAATAATACAAGGACTTGTTGCAAATTTTATTGGTATTTGTTACAAAACTTATCTGAGTTCAAGTAATGTTCTTGGTGATAACAGGGGTATTCTGTTGCCGGTTGGAAAGTTGATAGGATGCTTGTTTTCACGTTTCACGTTCTTCCTGGTAACCGGTTCTGTGATAAGTGATGGGGGTGCTATTTTAGAAGCTTCTCGCCCGGGTAACAGTTCCTTTAAATGACGGTGAATGGGCCCTTTTCAAGTAGACTATTTGGTCTTCAGCCTTCTGTAGTGTGCTATTGTGACCGCCTTGTAGTATGCGGACACAATGCCTTCGAAAGTGTGCTGTGAAAAAATGCCTCCGTCCAGGTCAACGGTCCGTAGATAAGTGAGCCCTATTTTGGGGCTAAGTGATGAGAGCGTTTATTTTTACGTCTCTCTATGGTAACGGCTCCCTGATAAGTAAAGAAATTTGGTTTGGGCGCCAACATACGATGTTGGCTATTCGCCCTCTGGCGGCAGGGGAAGATAATTCATTAGGGAATTTCTGATAACATACATACATACATACATACTAACTGCCCATACTAATATATGTACTAGAATCGGCTACCTGGCGTGGCCTGGGTAGAGGGGTTTGTAATAAAAAGATTGTCTCGCGACCCATTGATTTTTTGGCCTTACATAATTGATTTATGTTTTAACCACAAACGCAACCCATGACTTTCCCTTCTCTTACTATTCAAATCCTATTTACATAAAAATCAAGCTAGCTCTGGTGATAGTAAATGTGTATATGTATTTACATTGTCGTTAATTGTTTTGTTTTCGTAGTTTCATCCGGACATACATACACACGTATATACATACATACACACAACTGCCCTTTATATATGTATTGATAGATTTTTCCCCAGCCATTCTTTTTTTTTTCTTTACTAACGGTGCATAATTTTATGTCGTGAAATTATTTTCTTTACAATTTTTTTTATCAATAAGTGTCTTATTTCTAGAAAGTGCACAGAGAATACTACATTTTTGTAAGAGGGAGGAAGGGAGGGACTATTAAAATGCAAAGAGGTGTGCCACGACCATCTTAAAGAAGGTCGTGGGTGTGCAGTCGAACCACTGTGTTTATGAAGATAATAGCCATGGGGGTCAGTGACTGGTAACTGAGTTGAGGGTGAAGTTTATGTTTAAATTGTTAAATCACACTTCTAGGTATTATTTCGGTTTTCTAAGAAATGAAAGATGAGCTTTCTTTTAAAAGACCTTAAAATATTCTGTAAACATTTTGTTTTTGATGTTTCGTTTTCATGTGCCAACTCTACTTCAATCATTTTACTAATTTAACCCCCTTAATGAAGGTGAAAGGGAATGATTTCATTAATTATAAAAATCAGTTTTACAAACGGATATGTAAGTTGTTTTGGAACAAAAAAATATGAATGACTGTGACGTGGCGCTAATCTAAAGTAATGGAGAGATATTTTTGTCTTCTGACTTATCTCTTCATTCATAATGTTGTATATTAATGAATACCATCATTTTTTAGACAGTTAGTGTAGAGACAGATTTTGAATCCAGGTGTTGTTGAATTCAAAATCTGAGGCGTGATCTCTTATTTCTAAAGTAAAAAAGAAAACCCGATAAAATAAGGTAAACTATTGCTTTTCTACACATTCTTTTTTTACTTTATTCGTTTTTGTAGCTTAATGTACTAAGGATTTGATTAATAAAAGAAAAATATCAGGTTAAACGTTGTTTTTTTTGTAGAGGTTTAAAATCGACACCCGTAGATTAAACTCTTCCATTCACTGCAGGTGATTGGGATTTTGTTAATTAATGTAAAAATACTGAATAAATAAATTTTACAGATAAGATGAAGCATCTTTTCATCCAAATCAATGATTCTCAACCTTTTTTTATTTTTATTTTTACCCATTGACGCCATTTTAATCCTATTTTATTATGGTGGACCCCCCATAGCAACAAAAAAAAACCCCAAAAAAAACCAAAAAAAAAAAACCATTGTATTTTTATAGTTAAATACATTTTACTTGTCTGAGTCTCAAAAAATGTTATATGGTCCTCGGCGGTCCATATGGACCCCGGTTGAGAACCACTGATCTAAATGATACATTTTTTAGTCTCTATTTCTTTTTTTAGTGTAATTTTTCATAGGACGATATTTCGTCTACGGAGGCCCGCAAGTGAATCAACGTTTAAAACGAATTCCTGGGGGAGATAAACATTTTCCGAAAATGAACCCCATAAGAAGATTTCTTGTGAAGCAACTGTGAATCTTGTGTTTGTAAACATTTCTTTGTCAAATTCATTTTTTTCTATAAAAAGCAGCTTTTTTGATTCAGAAAAAATTGGCACTTTGAACCTTAAACTATATAATGACTAGAAGCGGCTACCCAGCGTCGCCTGGGTAGAGGGGGGTTAATTTAGTCTCATAGATTGCTTTTCCACAGGATGTCCCATCAAAATCCCCACGTAAAAAAGACCTTGTGCTGATCCAGCCACTCTGAAAAGAAAAATTAATATCTACTTTTTACAACATTAAATACAAAAAAAATCCATGCTGTTATCATTTCACGAATATAAATCAAATCTTCATTATTTTTGCTCAAAAACCAAGATATGATGATAGTGAATGTTTATATATATATTTACTTTGTCGTTATTTTTTTTTATTTTCATAGTTTCCTCCGGAGATACATACATACCAACTGCCCTTTATATATGTACTAGAAGCGGCTACCCGGCATCACCAGGATAGAAGAGGGATTATTAAAAAATTAATCCCGCAGATCCATTATTAGTGAATCATGAGTTGAATCCTCGTGGGATGCCCCATTTAAATTCCTATGTAAAAAATAGACCTTGCATTGATCCAGCTACTCTGAAAATAAATGTTAATGTCTACTATCTAAAATATCAAATGAAAAAAATAAATCTATGCTGTTATCATTTAAATTTTATATTTTAATTATCTTCACGAATATAAATTAAATATTCATTATTTTTGCTCAAAAACCAAGCCCTGGTGATATTTAATGTGTATATATATTTACTTTGTCGTTAATTGTTTTATTTTCGAAGTTTCCTCCGGACAAACATATACACACAACTGCCCTTTATATATGTATAGGAGATAGATATAGTTGACTCAAAATAAAAACCTTTATCAAATTCATCTATTGCTTAATGGTCTTATTTTTTAAGGTAGGGGCCGGTTTAGTTCAATCAGCGGAGCACCCGCCTAGGAATCGCAAGGTCCCGGGTTCGATACCAGCCCTCGCCAACTCGGTGCATGATTAGCATATAACAGGGTAATTTTATCTGTTCGGCAAAGTTAGGAGCTGACGGTAGGTGTAGCAATAAAAACAGTATCCCTGGTTTAGCGCTAGCGAAAAGGGGATATACTCCCTCGCTGTCCGGCTAATACCGACAATAGGCCAACCCGCCAACTTCAATTTTACTTTACTTATTACAATCTACTGAATACTACCCCAGAAAAACAAAACGAAAGTGAAACGGTCGAGAAAGTTCAAGATGGATGAAAATTTATTAAAATAAAAGTTAACGGAGTGGCCTATTGTTGGTATCAGCCAGATAGCGAGGGAGTCTATCCTCTTTTCACTAGCGCTAGACCAGGGAGATTGTTTTGGCGTCTGAGGTGGAGCGCCACACCTACCATCAGCCCCCCCACACTTTACCGCACAGGTTCATTAAGTTTCCTGTGCTACTCATACGCTGAGTTGGTGAGGAGACGGTATTGAACCAGGAACCTCTACCGACCAAGCTAAGCCGGCCCTGATAACATAAAAAAAACACGAATTATTACGCTTTTAGGTTACCAAGTAAACTAGAAAAAAATCACTTTAACAGCTCAAATTACAGTTCTGAGAAATGAAATTAGTTTTTTTCTCCTTCTTTTCTTTGTATATAGAAATCTATTATATGTAGTACAAATGAAAGCAAACATGAAAATGGCATTTTCACATTTATTTACTTATTATATTATTTTAAATACGAATTAGATTTTCCATCATAAAAAATGTGCGTCTTTTTTGTCTATCCCTAATTAATAAGAATGATTATACCGCGCACTGAACACACGTACATAACCAGCACTTTTTATCTTTTAGATATGTTACCTTTGTTTTCGGTCTTACTTTAATATAACGGTAGGTTGGTTGGTTGGCTGGTTGGTTGGTCGGTAGATTTTATGGCATGTCAACCTTTGTTGATTATGCCGAAGACGTTTTTCCTTCTTGATGAGAATTCATTATTTTTTTACTCAATATATTTAAACACGTTTATTTTTCTATTTAACCCATAGATGGGACCCTAACATGTACCACCAATCCAGGTCAGAGTGGACCTGGGAGTACTGGCAATGAAGGCGTACTCCACAGTCCCTAGACTTCTAAAATTAGAACTTCACCATTATGATGAAGTTTGATGTCATACCCAGGACACTAAGACCCCCAGCCACGGCTTTTAGCATATATAAGGCTTCTTAACCACTAGGCTATCATTAGCTACCTGCAGGGAAGGGGTAGAATTTAACTGATAAATACATACATAGGTATATATGTTACAGCTGCTAGAGAGCACAGATCCATTTTTAAGGGAGAGCCTTTGCCATTTAAGCTTAATTCGCGGTCGACAAGCAAATTTTGACCCCAGAGAGCTCAACCAAAAAGGTTGGTAGCATATATATATATATATATATATATATATATATATATATATATATATATATGGGGGGGGTAACAAAAAGTGATAAAACAAACAGGAATATTTCTTTTATGTTGTTTATTTTTCTCAACAAGTTTCGACCTTCGGTCATCGTCAGGAGAAAAATTTTTGTTGAAGAAAATGTTTTTAGAGAGTTTTAAAAGATTAAAATAATTTTTTAAGTGTTTGACAGGTTACTATAACCCGGGCAGAGAAGTGTATTAGAAGTGGCGAGTCCATCTGTTCAGGGAAAAAACTTCTTTCAGTTAAATTCGCTTGAAATATATATATATTAGTAAAAATATAACAAAGGATTTAGATTTCAGGAAGCCTAGAGCAAATGTCTAGCCCTTCCAACCATCAGATGCCGATGATTGGAAAGGCTAGACATTTACTCTGGGCTTCCTGAAATAGGCTAAATGCTAAAAATCTAAATCTTCTGTTATATTTTTACTAATATAATTTTGCTCTGTGACTCTGACAATAGGAGTACACATTGAGTTCTGCAAACTACGACACTTAAAAAAAACTATGTCATAAGGAAGATTTATTTTCCGGATTTTTGGATTACACACACACACACACACACACACACATTATATATATATATATATATATATATATATATATATATATATATATATATATATACAGTACATAACTTTTTAGTTTTAGGGGTAATGTTTTTCACGGTTAGACAGTTCGGTGGGTGTGTTCGCAGCTTGTCTGTGAGGGTGGGGTGTTAGTTAATGGATTCATCAATACGTCATTGTGCTCGGTTAGGTTGACCACAGCATTTGTCATTCGTGGGAATTTCTTGAAGATTGTTGGTTGGCTGGTTGGATTTTACGGCATGTCAACCCCTGTTGGATTATGTTATGTCAATTACGTTTTGTTTTATTTATTCTTGATGGGTACTCTTTTTTTTAAACTAGGGAAACTTAAAATCATATAACTGCATACAAATTATTAGTATTAAACTAATATTTGAAACCATATATGTACACATTATTATTAATCATAGTTACTTGAGTATATAGTTAATTGGATTTTGCGGCATCTCAACACTTGTTGGGTTATCTTATGCCGAAAACGTTTTATTTTATTCATTTTTGATGGGTACTCAATATTTTTTAAAAATTCAACTTTTTTAAACACGTTTTTTTTTTCAAGCTCATTTTTTTCTATTCCACCCATAGATGGGACCCTAACAGGTACTACCACTCCGGGTCAGAGCGGACCTGGGATTAATGGCGATGAAGCTTCACATTCTTCAGAGCTCCAGAACTGGAACATTACCATCTGATGAAGTTTAACGCCATACCCAGGACATTAAGACACTCAGCCACCGCCTTCTAGCACACATATGATAAAAAGGGTTGGGGTTTGCCGTAAGGGCAATAGGATTGGGACAATCATATAGGTGCTTGGGCTTGACGTAACCAGCCGATTGATCGGAGGGGGCCTTTCCCAGCGCCCGTCTAACCTAAGTAAAGACCAGAGGGAAGTGTTGCATGTCATGGACTGTTGAACCACCACAATATACATTTCATCATCATCATCATCCTCATCATCATCATGACTTGCCATACACTTCTGTTAATTGGTGATGAATTTCATTCGGTTTTGTACCTTTCGTGTTCAAAAACCGAATAACTGTGCGAATTTCACACTTGGCAGTAGCGTCGTACCATATGACCTTTAGGCACCCCTTTTGCGATCTCGTTTCATAAGGGCATATTTTTCATTTACACCGTCAAAATCCGGTTGTTTGTTAACAGACGATTTTTAGAGGATTTTTAAATTATAAAACTAACCCCTAACCCTAACTCCTAACCCTATCCCTATCCATAACCCCTAACAAACAACCGGATTTGACGGTGTAAATGAAAAAAAATGTCCTTATGAAACAAAATCGCAAAAGGGGTGCCTAAAGGTCATATTGTCCGTAGCGTCAATTGGGAGCTCCATCAGAAACGACTGCCAAGCCAAGACTGAGCGAGGTAGCGAGGCTCACATAGGCACAACAAATACAAAAGTGTTGTGAATAGCCGCAGACAGTGTGTTCTACAGCCCCAACTAACCGGGCAGTCATCATAATTTGATGAAGATGGGCATATTTTAGGGAGTGAAAAGAAGATGGGGATATTTAAGGGAGTGAAAAGAAGCTATGGTCTTCTTTTTTAAAAAATCACCAATTAAAATAGAAAGGAAGAATTTTTAAAAGATTTTTTGGCATTTATTTTACGTACTCCAGACAATTATTGAATTATTCAGAATATTTTCGAAGAAAACAATATATTAGCACAAGGATCATAGCTGAACACATTATTATCATGGTTTTTATTGTTGACAAAAAAGCCAACAAACATCAAATCAACCAAGCAGTGTAAGAGTTGTACAATATTGATGCAGAAAAAGTCAACATACTCACCAGACCCGATGGGGCTAAGTTAAGTTCGTTAGTGCTGGTATCTTAACCCCAATAAAATCTGGTTCTTTCTTCTGGGCTGGTGAGCTGAAATGGAACTTAGGAACGAAAAGGTACTAGAAAGAAAAGAGACAAAGGCAAGAGGTAGTTTTACGACTTTGGCTTTATTGAACGAGGCATAGTCGGCCGTGGCGAGGGGATAACCCCTGACCAGGAACGACCTACACTCAGTTGCGGCCTAAGTTCGAATGGTCGAGGTATTATTTTGGGGGTAGGGAGTCAGTCCCTTTTGTCGGATATGCGCAAAAGGGGTTCTTCCGGTCAAGGCCCCATCGGAGTTTGTTTTTCTTATTTTATTTCTATTTTCGTACTTTTTAAATCCCTACAGACCCGATAATGATGCATTAGACATTGCCAACACTATTGGAATCATCAAATAGCTTCTTCTATATAGATGAAAAGAAATTAATATCAAGGTTATCAAAGATTTTCATATGCCATGATAATGTGAATTATCTTTGAGATCAAGAGGCCATCATGAACCAGGTTATGAATTTCCTATTACATACACACCATTTCTCAAAATAAAAAGCAAACAATGATACATCGGGATGTTGTCCTCATCTTTATTGTGTACAAACACAACGTGTATGCTACTTGGAGTACCCTTGAGTGAATAATAACGATTGAGCTCCGAAACTACGACTGAATTCATGGGTAATCGTCTGAAGATGACTTATTTTAAGGTAATTAAAATGATAAATAAAAAATACCTAAAACAAAGCCCGTGGTTACAGTGACTTGAACGTTGTGTTTGTATACAATAAAGATGAAGACAACAGTCTGATATATAATTATTCATATTAAATTTCATCTCATAAATACACATGAATATATATATATATATATATATATATATATATATATATATATATATATATATATATATATGGGGGGGCAGCATTCTTTCATTTATACAAGTAGAATTAAACAAAAGACACATCTCCTGTTTAACAATTTTATTTTTTATCTTTTCGAGTTTTCTGGCCAACTTTTTAATATTTTGGTGGAATTCGTGGATAAGTCATCCAAAGTTCATGTCCCGAGTACTTTCGGCACTTCGAAGTGCCATCATCAGGGGTGATGTGTTCCAGTTTTTTTATAAAATTATATTAATGTGGAGGCTGGAAGGAGAAGAATTGATACAACACCTAAAATTACATTCATGCCCCCACTCTAATTACCGAAATATTCTAACGGAAAATGCACACATTCTGCACAAAGAAAAAAAAATAAACAAAAACTCCAAATACTAGAAGCTCTATACATAAAACAATACAAACCATCCTTAAACAAAATTAATTTCCAATGCAGTACACACATTTTAAAATGCCTATAACACCTTTCTCGTCAATTCTTTCCTTCCAGCCTCCCCATTAATATAATTTTTTAAAAACTGGAACACATCACCCCTGATGATGGCACTTCGAAGTACCGAAAGTACTCGGGACCTGAACTTTGGCGGACTTATCCACGAATTCCACCCAAATATTAAAAAGTTGGCCAGAAAACTCGAAAAGATAAAAAATAAAATTGTTAAACAGGAGATGTGTCTTTTGTTTAATTCTACACACACACACACACACACACACACACACACACACATATATATATATATATATATATATATACAAATAGTTTATAAAAAAAACAAACATTGCATAATAATAATATCTCAAACAAAAAAGAAACTCTGATAATCTTTTTTTATTTATTGATACAATATTTCTGCGTCTCCAGTGCTTTGGAGACCTTACTTTTGGGATTACCCATGTAATATTTGACCCTTTTGTTGTAAGGATCCATATGGATGATTTTATGTTAGTACGAGGGTTAGTAAAAAAAATAAAGCCATTTTATTTAGGACAGGTATAATTACCAACATAGGAACATGCTTCATACATTAAAATGAAGCTGGTCCTCTATAGATCACATCCCTACTCCTCCACACAGTCAGCGTTTCTCACAATAGCAATGTTCCATCTTCGAATGATTGCATGTATCTCTGCCCCGTAAAATTCTGTTGATTGTTCTTTAAGCCACTTCTTCACTACAGATTTCACTTCCTCGTCACTGGAATAATATTTACCACTCAAACTCTTTCATGGGACCGAAGAGATGATAGTCTGAAGGCAAACATTGACTATACGGAGAAGTAGAGATGTGAGCCACTGAGGACCAGCTTCATTTTGATGTATGATACATGTTCCTGTGTTGTTAATTACACTTGTTATATACACAAATATAGATATCTCCCGATTCACTAATTCAGCAATTCAATTCGCGCACACACCACAATAAAGAGATACACTGGCCAACAAAATAAAATATAAGTTGCTGACGCCAAACGGAAGTTAACTCAACGGTAGCCTAAAACGAAGTGACCAAGATAACATGGTTCTACGCATAGGCTCCAGCAGAACTTCCGGCTGGAAAACAAAAATTCCTAAACAATAAAGAAAATAATTTTGTAAATAAAATTCGCATTTTCATCGAATCCAAACGATTCCCAGGTGAAATGAAAAAGATCTCAGTTGATCCGATTTTGGGTCCCGACAGCCTATATAAATCGGCTTTGAAAGGCCGACAAGACAGAGATATCCTGACGTCAGTGCCGAGCACATCAACGGAGGCCAATCTCGATTCACGAAACATATATCACAAGGCGGCGGACTTATTTCTATCACCTAACCCCTACTCTGACTGGCCGGCAAGTTAAAGGGGCAAACATCCTACAACAAGACTACGCCAACTGATACACGATACCAACCCGCTATCAGCTACTAAAACACAAGACTCTGCCCACCTAATAAACATCTAACTACTACCACTGGTTCATCTGCCCACATCACCACCTACACTACAACTGATTCGGCCACCGGACATTTCACTGACTTTATTATTAACGTTACAACTATCACCAAAATCTCCTTTAAATTTACTTCGAGCTTTTCCTCGCTTTTCATGTTCCTTTTTCCAATACAATTGTTGAAACTTAAAATCTGTGTTTTTCCTCGTCACCATACGCTTCATACTAACCCTGTTTATAACACATTCATCCTAAACAAAATGGCATTACTTTTTGACTCGCCTATGTGGAGAAGAAGGGGTGTGATCCACTGAGGACCAGCTTCATTTTGATGTATGATAAATGTTCCTGTGTTGGAGAAGAAAGTTACTTGAAAAGTAAAAGTTCCTGTGTTGGTTATTATTATACCTGTCCTAAAAAATGGCATTAATTTTTTTTTATCTACCCTCGTAGTTTGTATCCTTGGATTCAAGGAGCTGGCGAGACCGATAACGTCTTGTTTATGTTTCCTATCCCGGATGTTAAGTGTCCACCTCCTGTTCGTGAATCCTAAATAGTCAGAGCCTAGTTGCTGCCCTTTAACTGGGGTTAGCTGTTTACTATATTGGCTTCACTCTCTGTAGTTAATAAAAAGTTAGCCTTTTGTCTAATTACCTAACTGCTTATAGTGCCAGGTTGACGTATTCTTGTACGTGTATATATATATATATATATATATATATATATATATATATATATATATAATTTTTGATATTGAATTTTTGATAGAGGAATTATATATATAATTGATAATTTTGAATCATATCACCACGACCAGACAACTCGGCAAACACCATTTGCGACATCCGGAGCACTGGACAGCTGTTTCGACCTCCTTTGGTCTCATCAGCAGTGCATACCACAATCTCCGCCACTAGAGATTGAACCAGTGGACCACAGCGTGAAGAGCGGGGACTTAACACACTGGGCCACCAGCCCATGCCACAAACGGAGAATGCCAATCATCAAGTTGTCTGGTCGTGGTGATATGATTCAAAATTATCAATTATATATATATATATTATATATATATATATATATATAAGTTAGAGTGAGTATCGCTAAAGATATCTTTACATTTAATGGATGCTATGCAAAAATATGAACTCATGCTCTAATAGTGAGTATTAAAAAGTTAGCCAAAGACTTCATAAAGATACCATATAATACACGGGAACTATTACAGATAGAGCGTAATACATTTCCTTTAGGTCAATATAAGTATATATATTTGAAATAGGTATATTTGGGCAGCATCTTTTCATTGAAACAAATTAGGTTAAACAAAATAGAATCCTTATAGTTTTCAAATAATAAAGTGCTGATAATGATAGTTTAGACAAATATAAAGACACTTGATAATGGTTCGGAAAAGATCCGAAAGTACTTGGTTTACCAATAACTTTTTCTAATTAACGCCTTTCAAGATGATAACACCCAAAAAATTATTTGAAAACTTGATAAGAAAAAATCAGAAAAAAACTTGAAAACAATAAGGATTCTATTTTGAAAATATGAAATAAAAAATCAAATCAGAAAAGTTTACAAGAAAAGCTCTACGCAGACCCAGAAAAATATCAAATTATGGGCACTAAAAGTCAGTTACCTTAAGTTTCAATGGATATTCAGAAAATGGGGTGTAAAGTAGATAAATGCGTATTCCAAGAGGCGATAACTCTTTTTTTTCTTTTTCTTTTTTCTTCATAAAATCGAAGGGCTGGATCTATGGTAACCTATTATTGACATTATTTCTATCTCGTATGTTTTCACATCCGGGTATTTCAAAGTACAAGATAAACTTGGAATTCTTTAATTAATCACCGAAAAATTTAATAGTGAATTTTAAAAGTATTGCGTCAATTATGATAAAAAATAAAGTTTAATAAAGATTTATTTTTTTATCTTAAGAAAATAGTGATATGAATTTTTAAAGTATGTTAAGTATTTTAAAGTATGTTGAAGTATTTTTAAAGTATTTTAAAGTATGTTAAAGTATGTTAAAAAACTTTTAAATTAAAAGCTTTTAAATTTTAAAATCACTTTTTTAGGGTATTGAATTTATATTTTTTTTATTTTCTTATTTTTCTATATATTCTTCAGGATATGATCTTTCAAGAAATGTAAAATATAGGGGCTGGGATTTTTTTTCTTCAAATGGTCAAAGCTTAACTCCCACCTCATTCTGAATTGATAAAAAAATTTTTTTTTTCAAGTTTCATAAATAAAAAAAAAAAAAAAAAAAAGCTAATCGTTGTAAATTAAGTCGTTGAAAAATAATTTGGTGAAAATTTCATTAAAATTGGACAATTCCCTGATTTTTGGTAATTGTTTTAAGATTAAGAAATTTTTAAAAAATATCATCTCCCTTGGCAAACTTTGAACATGACTACATATATATATTGAACAAGTCGTGGAAGCAGCACCCCACGAGGAAACAGCTATATGGCCACCTGCCCACCCATCTCACAAACCATTCGAGTGAGACGGACAAGGCATGCCGGGCACTGCTGGAGAAGCAAGGACGAGCTCATAAGCGACGTTCTCCTGTGGAAGCCAACACACGGACATGCTAGTGTGGGCCGCCCATCAAGGACCTACATTGACCAATTAAGCAAAGATGCTGGATGCTGCGCAGAGGACCTCTCTGGGAAAATGAATGATAGGAAAGATTGGCGAGAGATTGTCATGGATATCCGTGCTAATTGCATGACATGATGATGATGATGATGATATCTTCTTAACCCGACGTTATAGGTTTCGTTTTTTATTTATACCATCAATGGGGTTATTAATCATTAATCATATAAAAGGAAAATTGTAGACAAGTAAAAGCTTGTAAGTCTTTGTTTATGGTATGTAAAGGACTTTGTCGATACACGAAATATAAGAAAAGATGCAAATCAAAACGCTACGCAACGATAGCGTTCCCATTCAAATTATGTGACGAAATATCAATATTAAAATATCAATATCAATATATATATACTAGCAGCGGCTACCCGGCGAAGAGGAGATAAAAACATGGTTTAATAATCGTTTGCAGATCTATTACTACTGAATAGCGAGTTCGGTCCTCGCAGGATGACCCATAAAAATCACCACATAAAAAAGATCTTAATTTAATCCGGCCTGGTGGGAAGTCAGGGATTTTTCTTTTCGTCAGATTGACATCACATAATGATATAGTAAGAAATTTTAATTCAATGAATAACTATATTTTTTGAATAAAATATAAATGACGCGATTTGCTAAACTTCAAATTAATATTTGAAAAAAAAAAAAAAAATTGGATAAAGTAATCAAATTTATGTAAAATGATAAATAATCTTTAAAAAAATAACATTATTAATTCAAAGCGTAGCCGATCGAATGTCAAATTATTATAGTAAAGTATACTATACAGTAAATTTGATAACAATTTGAGTTTTCAGGTATTTCCGTGAAATGTATTAGGTAATCTAATGGTATTATCTCTTGCGCACTATTCTGCATTAGTATCATGATTTTATTTGTATTTCTAATATCAGAATAAATAAATTAACGCGATTATGAAAAATAAAAAGGCTTTGTTTACAATTCACGAACGACGGGAATTAATTTAAAAAAAGGTGAGTTATCGTTAAATGTTTTCGTTTGATTTGTTATTTAATTCGCTGTAAAAAAAATAATTCAATGTATGAAAAGACATACTAATTACATATTTAGAAATATTTTTTTTTCTTTCTAACCAAATAAATATTCTAAAGATAGGAACAGAAATATGCGATAAATAAGATTTGATTTTATGTTAAAATTTAGTATGAAAAATTTTTTACTACGAATTCTAGGCTGACTGAAGCAAAATATTTTTTTTTAAACTCGCTGTAAAAAATAATTCTATGGATAAAACTCAATCAAATTCCATATTTAGAAAGATTATTTTCTTTTCTTTCTAACTATATAAATATCTTAAAGAAGATTGAACTATAAATAGGCGAGAAAAAAGAATTTGTTTTTTCCTTAAAATTTAGTCTTAAAAAAAAAATCATACTTATCAGCTCTCCGAAGCAATCTTTTTTAACTTGCTGTAAAAAATAATTCAATTGATAAAAAACGCATACAAATTACATATTTATAAAGATTATTTTCGTTTCTTTCCAGCCATATAAATATTTTTAAGATTGAACCAAGAATAGGCGATAAATTCCGAGTGGAACGGCTTAGACTGCGAAATTTAAGTAGCTAATGTTCAGATTACCGAATTTTCAACCCATGGCAGTGTTATATGTTGGTTGGAGGTAATTTTTATGTGAAATGTAGCATCAAAGTGTTGGAATAATTTTGTATATAAGGTGTGCTCTAATTCCCCACCTGGATTAGTAGAATATCCAAGGTCACATGAGTTGTTCCTGCAGCCAATCACTAGCAATACTGCATGGCTGATAGAATACTTAAACCCCACACATTGGACATAATTCTAACTGCACTCCTTGAGTACGGACTTATACGATTATCAGAGTAACCAAAGGATTCATTATCGAAAGACTCTATAGCAGGAACTGAGAACTCTTTACCAGAGTAACCAAAGGATTCATTATCGAGGGACTATTCCTTATCAAGGATCCCATTCCACTGGATATGCGCTCTGCTTTAAGGCCAAAGGATGGCCCTTAAAAACTTAACTCAACGAAACAAGCAAAATAGTACAAGTAATGAATAAAGAAGTTTGAGTCGTAACAAAAATTGACCTTTATATGCGTAATATAAATTGTATCAAATGAACAACAAGTTACAAAGATGTGGTTTGGTTTATGAATTTTCCTGTTTACAAAGTCTTATTAGTGTTAAAGCTTACTTATATTTCAGTTCACCCAGTTCTAACAGGGTCGTACCCATGACTCGTCCCTTCGCTTGACAATGGCTTTCTGCCCTCTGCTATTAGAAATCCTTTTCTCTTACCCTGCTCTCAGAATATCCGTTAGTTGGCGGCAGTTTTGAATTTTGGCGTCGGTTTTGTCTATTTTTAGAATACGATCCTTTTTCTTTGATCCTCAAACCAGCCCTAAAATACACAGTTTATGAACCATTACAACAGTATCGATTTTCGGTTATTTCCTATAACTCCAACCTAAAAAATGGGGAACCACTCTGAATGAATTTTATAAATTATTCATTTATTTATTGATCTACTAGGAAAAAAGAAGACGGGGTTAGGGTCAGGGTTAGTTTAATGGGAAAATAATGGGTAGATTAATTAACAGATAAAATTCATTCAGAGTGGTTCCCCCTTTTTAGGTTGTAGTTATAGGAAATAATCCGATTTTCTATCCGGAATAGTATCATTCGTGCTGTAAATAGAAAATTATTCAGTTGTATGATAGAATGAGAGAAGTTTTCATTTTCCATTAAAAGAATCTCCTGATAAATTAATCTTCCATGATTATTTGTGTATAAAACACAATCATTTATAACACGCACCCCTAACTTTTGATTACAAAGTTCTGGAAAATAATTCTCCTGTATAATACGCACTGACTTTTTTAAATTTGTTGCTGCTAAATTTAACCCAAATTTAGCATTTGTCCAACATTTTATCTATTCGTACTGTATAATTTGTATAGTTGCGAATTGAAGTATGAAGAGGCAACAAAGGAATCTTGTGGAATTTATTCAAAAAATAAAATGTGGTTATTTCCTATAAATCTAACATAAACAAAGGGGAACCACCCTTGTTTGATAAAATGTTTATTTATTTTCCCTAAACCCTAACCCCATCTTCTTTTTTCCTAGTAGGTCAATAAATAAATAAATAATTTATCAGTCAAGAGTGGTTCCCCTTTGTTTATGTTAGATTTATAGGAAATAACCGAAAATGTTTATAATTTCCTCGTGATGTCTAAAATTGAACGAAATATCAAAATGCTATTCAACGTTAAAGGGACGATATAATTAGAATTTTATACGAATTACCTCCCTTGTAAATGTCAGATTTTTTCGTTATATGATTTTGTTGTTTAAATTTAATAAAGTTCTTCTGGGTTAGCAATTAAAGCAAATTTTAAAATTTGCTCGATTTTATTGTTTCGTTTTACGGCATGTCAACTCTTATTGGGTTATCTAATGCCGAAGTCAAACATTTTTTTACAAGTAGTTATATAGTTGCAAGAAGCTCATGATAATATTCATTCGTAAAAAAATTAAAATTAAGATTTTTTTTAATCAGTTTGCAGTGTGTTTCCTCCTTTTTATGAAAGGCGGTTTCGGAACTCATGGAGATGGCCGACTTGAAGTAATAACGTATCAATAAATGTGGGAATTGAACTGTAAATATGTGTTTATTCAGTGACAACCTCTTCACCCCCGCCCCATTTTTTTCGTTGATTAATTTTTTCTTCAGCAACTTTTTATGAGATAGCCACCTTAGCGATGGATTGATTGATTGATTTTTACGGCATGTCAACCCATCTCGGGTTATTTCATGCCTATGTCTATTTTTAATACAAATAATTTACATAGTTATGTGGTTTCCCGTATTCCTATCAAATACTAATTGTTCTCAAGCAATTATATGGCATGGGAAAAGGGCACCCCACATTGTGTAATGGTTAGCAAGTTAAATTTGCAGACCACTATTAGTGAGTTCAAACTTTATTGGACGCGCCATACTTCTGGCCTTGTGCCACATCTAAGCTAAGCTTAGTAAATATCTATATGGCATGGGAAATGTTATCGACACCCCATATGAGTCGTAAGAAAGGGAAAAAAACACACAAGGCAAATAGATTGATTAAAATAACATTTATTTATTGTGCGTATGAATTGCTAAAACATTCTTTTAGCAGTCAATATTCTTTTGTTAGGGAGGGTAACCCATATCTATTGATAAATGGAATCTGTCTGTAACCGAAACTAAGATTTAAAACTTAAATGAGAGTAACTTCACCTTGTTAATTGTGCTTGCGCATAATTTGAAATGAACTTAATTATTATTAAGAACACATTCTATGATATTTTCTTATTAAAACATGCAGTTGTATTGATTCGAACAAATTCGTATTTTCAGTATAGATTTACGGTGAACTGAAAATAGACGACCAAAACAAACGGCTTCCTCAAAGTGAAAGAAACAAGGGAAAGTTACTCTCATTTATGTAGCTAATGTTCAGATTACCGAAAATTCTATCCGGAACGGCATCAATTCAATGTAACATAAAATGAGCAGGAAAAACTATCTGTAATAATTACAAATTCACCAATCTTAAATAAAAACTTTCAACAGCAAACTCACGATGTATTTCCCGATCTAAACTGTGATCGTAACTGATCGTATCAGAAAAAAAATGGTAAGATATGAGCTATTGCCCCATACTTAACTTCACTTGCACCACACAGGTGACAGGGTTATTTCCTATAACTCCAACCTAAAAAAAGGGGAACCACTCTGAAGAAAGTTTATCTGTTAATCAATCTACCCATTATTTTCACATTAAACTAACCCTAAACCCTAACCCTAACTCCGTCTTCTTTTTTCCTGGTAGATCAATAAATAAATAAATGATTTATGAAATTAATTCAGAGTGGTTCCCCTTTTTTAGGTTGGAGTTATAGGAAATCACCGGTGACAGTTTAAAATGTAGGAGGTATATCTGTCGCATCCTGAATACAGAATTATCTATCTATCTATCTAATAATCATCTATATCTATCTATACATATATAAAAGGCAGTTGGTGTGTATGTATGTATATATGTATGTATGCATGTATGTCCGGAGGAAACTACGAAAATAAATCAATTAACGACAAATTAAGTACATATACACATTAAATATCACAAGTTCCTGCTTTTTGTGCAAAAATTATGAAGATTCGATTAATATTCGAAAATATCGAAAAATCAAATTGAACTTAGAAATAGCATTGAAATTCTTCTAAAAAATGTTTAGCATATGTAAATCCCAAAAGTAAACAAATCAATACACTAGGGTTTTCCCCCTCTACCCAATAGATGCTGGGTAGCCACTTCTAGTTAATAATGCATAATAAATATACTAATTATAATTGCGATATGCGTTCAATTAAGATACAAATTATCTCCGATTATGGCAAGATACGAGTTATCTCCCTTAGACTTATCACTTTATTATAATTAATATTTTTTTACTGCTACTATATGGTTGAATCACTTAAACGAATCGTTGAGAGAAAAAACTAGATGGGAACTACACAAGGATGCTGTGTGCTGTCTTGAACAAATCCTGGAAGCAACACCCTACAAAAAGCAGCTGTACGGCCACTTACCTTCTATCACAGAAACCATCAAAGCAAGAAGAACAAGACATGCTGGACACTGCTGAAGAAGTAAGAACGAACTAACGAGTAAACTTTCTCCTGTGGACCCCTACACATGCCGACCAGCAAAAACTTACATTGATCAGCTCTGTATATGTACTGGATGTCGTGCTGAAGAATTGCCAGGAGCGATTACAGGGAGAGAGAGAGAGAGAGAGAGAGAGAGAGAGAGAGAGAGAGAGTAGTGGGAATCCGTGCATCATCAAGTCGTGCTGACTTGATGATGATGATGATGATGATGATGATGATGATATTGTGTAATTCAAACTTTTTACAAGTTAATGATTTTCATAAAAGTTATCTCCCCTTCACGCTTTTCTTGTAGCGCAATGATGAACAGACATTAAAAGGGCATTTTATATAATATAATGTAATTTATTGTGTACAGTGCTCAGGTGCATCACAACTCATCAAAGTCTCATGTCAAGTACACAGAATAATGTTGTGTCAGGAACATGAACAGTTCACAGTAGTAATATGCATGTATGTGTGTGCATGTGTATGTGTGTGCATGTGTATGTGGAGAGTGGCATCAGGTATAGTGTTGGCGGACTACAGGAAGCATGGAGGCTTTGAAAGATTCAGTGCTCCGGCAGCCTACAACAGATGCAGGCAGTTTATTCCATGTCTCCGCAATTCTGAGCGTGAAAAAATGTTTCCGAAAGTTTTATTTTTAAAGCATTGTAAAATATAAATCTACATTAAATTTCTTGGACTATATGACCTTTAGACACCCCTTTTGCGATCTCGATTCATAAGTACATTTTTTTCATTTACACCGTCAACATCCGGTTGTTTGTTAGGGGTTAAAGTTAAGGGGTTAGGGTTAGGGGTTAGTTTTATAATAAATTTTAAAAAAACTCTAAAAATCGTCTGTTAACAAACAACCGGATGTTGACGGCATAAATGAAAAAATGTACTTATGAATCGAGATCGCAAAAGGGGTGCCTAAAGGTCATATGGTCCAATTTCAAAATATGATTTTATTTTTACGACACTTTAAAATATAATACATTAGATGAATTTTGCTTAGGTGTTGGTAATAGAAAACATTGTTTACAGTTGCACTTTCTTTTTTTTCTTTTTTTTTTTTTTTTTTGAGGAAATCAGTAGTGATGGGTCCTTTCATCTCCCAGAACCATGTAAGCATAACTTTCTTTACTGATCGCTGTGCCCGGAACTTTTTTTTTTTTTACCGGAGAATCAATGTGTTTCCACCCTATGAACTGTCTTTTCGACTTAAGCTAGTAGTGGCAAAAAAATGTTAAACCCATTTGTAAACTTTTATTTTCAACTAAAACATATTTCGCCGTACACATCACACATTCTTCTGTAAAATTTCACCTGGTTTGCACTTTTCTGCCACCAAAAATGTTATGACATATCTCTGTTCAAGCCTGGAGCACTCTTATTGATTAGCCACCATTTTGGATTGCTGCAAAAATATTTTTGTAGCAATCCAAAATGGTGGATTAGAATATTTTTTGCTATAAACTAATTCCAAATAATACATTTATGCAAAAAAAAAAAAAATCTAAAAGCGTATATTGATATTCTATTCCATTCAATAATTCATTTTTCAAAATTTAAATATCTTTATAAAATCTATTTAAAGCCCAAAATCTTAATTATATCAGTAGATTTCTTTGAAGAAATTTTTTTTATTCTAGGCAATTCAATTAAAAAATCAAATTAAAGTTTGAAAAAGAATAATGTTATGACATTTTTTAGCAGATTTCAGAATTCCTGTTCTTTTTTGTTTTACTAAAATAAAGCACGTATAGAAACTTTAAAAAAAATCTTCTGATATAATTATTCAGACTCTTATCTTTATCAAAGAAAATATAAATTCGTTTTTTATCGGTTTCTTTTTTCAGATTTCATAAAATGAAATAGGGTACGGGGAGACCTCGTAAAAAATATTTCTCTGAATATATTTTAGACAAACTTATCAAAACAAATTTTCATCAACAGGTGAATAAGTATGGAAATTTTTGTGAAAATTTGACTCTTAATTGATTTTTCATAGAATTTTTTAAAAAGCCAGAAGTCGTAGCTTGTTTTTGGCTACGTTAAATTTCAATTGATTTAATGGTGCGGAAATGAAAACATTGATTTCGTTCATAAATTTTTTTTTTTTTACGTTAGCTGAAATTTTTTTTAAATCATCATGAATTCAGGTTTGTCTAGACATTTTTAAATAATGGTATTAAAATCATTAAAAGAATGTATCCTCAATAAACAAACTCTAAAATTACCTACAAACTACCTATCAAATTAGCAAATTACCAGTCGCCCTTTCCGACCTGACCTAAAACGATATAAACATTGAACTATACATTACTAAAATCATTAACCTCCTTGTTTGAAATAACGTTGTATATGTATATATCATATGCATTACACATTTAACGAATATAAAACCTTTTAGTAGTATTAAATTGCCGTCGTATCCTTGTTCTTTGAACGTTAACATAAAATCTTTCTTACTTTGCGACACAATTCCTCGCGAATTACTCCCCTAAACACCATAGGAGTCTATTTCTTTTTCTTTTTTTATTTTTTTTTTTTTTTTCATATTTTCTTATTTATTTTGTAATGGCTATCTGACGAAACTGGACTCATTTATGGAGTTACCGACCAAATAAATTTATAATAGGCAAATGACAGTATGTCGAGTTTCTTTCTTATTGAAAGTATATATAATATATATATATTATTATATATATATATATATATGTGTGTGTGTGTGTGTGTGTGTGTGTGTGTGTGTGTGTGTGTATGTGTGGTGTGTGTGGTGCAGCATTCTTTCTTTTATACATGTGGAATTAAACAAAAGGCAGGTCTCCTGTTTAATAATTTTATTGGTTATTTAATTACAGAAATATCCTAACAGAAAATACGCACATTCTGCACAAAGAAAAAATAAACAAAAACTCCAAATACTAGAAGCTTTATACATCAAATAATACAAACCATCCTTGAATAAAATTAATTTTCAATGCAGTACTCACATTTTAAAATGCCTATAACACTTTTCCTATCAATTCTCCTACTTCCAGCCTCCACATCCATTAATATACTTTGAGAGAAAAAACTGGAACACATCACCCCTGATGATGGCACTTCGAAGTGCCGAAAGTACTCGGGATATGAACTTCGGTGGACTAATCCACGAATTCTATCCAAATATAAAAAAGTTGGCCAGAAAACTTGAAAAGATCACCAATAAAATCGTTAAACAGGAGACCTGTCTTGTTTAATTCCACACACAGAGCGAGTAATGGGAATCGTGCTCATAGTGCGATTGCATTGATGAGATGATGATGATGATGATGATATTGTGTAATTCAAACTTTTTACAAGTTAATGATTTTCATAAAAGTTATCTCCCCTTCACGCTTTTCTTGTAGGCGCAATGGTGAACAGACATTAAAAGGGCATTTTATATATATATGTAATTTATTGTGTAAGTGCTCAGGTGCATCACAACTCATCAAAGTCTCATGTCAAGTACACAGAATAATGTTGATGTCAGGAACATGAACAGTTCACAGTAGTAATATGCATGTATGTGTGTGCATGTGTATGTGTGTGCATGTGTTGTGGAGAGTGGCATCAGGTATATGTTGGCGACTACAGGAAGCATGGGGCTTTGAAAAGATTCAGTGCTCCGGCAGCCTACAACAGATGCAGGCAGTTTATTCCATGTCTCGCAATTCTGAGCGTGAAAAAATGTTTCCGAAAGTTTTATTTTAAAGCATTGTAAAAATAATAATCTACATTAAATTTCTTGGACTATATGACTTTAGACACCTTTTGCGATCTCGATTCATAAGTACATTTTTTTCATTTACAGCCGTAAATCCGTTCTGGGTTAGCAATTAAAGCAAATTTTTAAAATTTGCTCGATTTTATTGTTTCGTTTTACGGCATGTCAACTCTTATTGGGTTATCTAATGCCGAAGTCAAACATTTTTTACAAAGTAGTTATATAGTTGCAAG
Source organism: Doryteuthis pealeii (assembly GCA_023376005.1). Taxonomy (NCBI): domain Eukaryota; kingdom Metazoa; phylum Mollusca; class Cephalopoda; order Myopsida; family Loliginidae; genus Doryteuthis; species Doryteuthis pealeii. Next base: position 76,049,434 of record CM042142.1, read on the forward strand.
AAGCTCATGAATAATATTCATTCGTAAAAAAATTAAAATTAAGATTTTTTTTAATCAGTTTGCAGTGTGTTTCCTCCTTTTTATGAAAGGCGGTTTCGGAAACTCATGGAGATGGCCGACTTGAAGTAATAACGTATCAATAAATGTGGGAATTGAACTGTAAATATGTGTTTATTCAGTGACAACCTCTTCACCCCCGCCCCATTTTTTTCGTTGATTAATTTTTTCTTCAGCAACTTTTTATGAGATAGCCACCTTAGCGATGGATTGATTGATTGATTTTTACGGCATGTCAACCCATCTCGGGTTATTTCATGCCTATGTCTATTTTTAATACAAATAATTTACATAGTTATGTGGTTTCCCGTATTCCTATCAAATACTAATTGTTCTCAAGCAATTATATGGCATGGGAAAAGGGCACCCCACATTGTGTAATGGTTAGCAAGTTAAATTTGCAGACCACTATTAGTGAGTTCAAACTTTATTGGACGCGCCATTACTTCTGGCCTTGTGCCACATCTAAGCTAAGCTTAGTAAATATCTATATGGCATGGGAAATGTTATCGACACCCCCATATGAGTCGTAAGAAAGGGAAAAAAACACACAAGGCAAATAGATTGATTAAAATAACATTTATTTATTGTGCGTATGAATTGCTAAAAAACATTCTTTTAGCAGTCAATATTCTTTTGTTAGGGAGGGTAACCATATCTATTGATAAATGGAATCTGTCTGTAACCGAAACTAAGATTTAAAACTTAAATGAGAGTAACTTCACCTTGTTAATTGTGCTTGCGCATAATTTGAAATGAACTTAATTATTATTAAGAACACATTCTATGATATTTTCTTATTAAAACATGCAGTTGTATTGATTCGAACAAATTCGTATTTTCAGTATAGATTTACGGTGAACTGAAAATAGACGACCAAAACAAACGGCTTCCTCAAAGTGAAAGACAAGGGAAAGTTACTCTCATTTATGTAGCTAATGTTTCAGATTACCGAAAATTCTATCCGGAACGGCATCAATTCAATGTAACATAAAATGAGCAGGAAAAACTATCTGTAATAATTACAAATTCACCAATCTTAAATTTTTCAACAGCAAACTCACGATGTATTTCCCGATCTAAACTGTGATCGTAACTGATCGTATCAGAAAAAAAATGGTAAGATATGAGCTATTGCCCCATACTTAACTTCACTTGCACCACACAGGTGACAGGGTTATTTCCTATAACTCCAACCTAAAAAAAGGGGAACCACTCTGAAGAAAGTTTATCTGTTAATCAATCTACCCATTATTTTCCCATTAAACTAACCCTAAACCCTAACCCTAACTCCGTCTTCTTTTTTCCTGGTAGATCAATAAATAAATAAATGATTTATGAAATTAATTCAGAGTGGTTCCCCTTTTTTAGGTTGGAGTTATAGGAAATAACCGGTGACAGTTTAAAATGTAGGAGGTATATCTGTCGCATCCTGAATACAGCATTATCTATCTATCTATCTAATAATCATCTATATCTATCTATACATATATAAAAGGCAGTTGGTGTGTATGTATGTATATATGTATGTATGCATGTATGCCCGGAGGAAACTACGAAAATAAATCAATTAACGACAAATTAAGTACATATACACATTAAATATCACAAGTTCCTGCTTTTTGTGCAAAAATTATGAAGATTCGATTAATATTCGAAAATATCTAAAAATCAAATTGAACTTAGAAATAGCATTGACATTCTTCTTAAAAATGTTTAAATCTCAAAAGTAAACAAATCAATACACTAGGGTTTCCCCCCTCTATCCAATAGATGCTGGGTAGCCACTCCTAGTTAATAATGCATAATAAATATACTAATTATAAATGCGATATGCGTTCAATTAAGATACAAATTATCTCCGATTATGGCAAGATACGAGTTATCTCCCTTAGACTTATCAGTTTATTATAAATAATATTTTTTTAGTGCTACTATATGGTTGAATCACTTAAACAAATCGTTGAGAGAAAAGGCTAGATGGGAACTACACAAGGATGCCGTGTGCTTTCTTGAACAAATCCTGGAAGCAACACCCGACAAAAAAGCAGCTGTACGGCCACTTACCTTCTATCATAGAAACCACCAAAGCAAGAAGAACAAGACATGCTGGACACTGCTGAAGAAGTAAGAACGAACTAATGAGTAAACTTTCTCCTGTGGACACACCAGAGTGGGCCGACCAGCAAAAACTTACATTGATCAGCTCTGTATGTGTACTGGATGTCGTGCTGAAGAATTGCAGAGAGAGAGAGAGAGAGAGAGAGAGAGAGAGAGAGAGAGAGAGAGAGAGAGAGAGAGAGAGAGTAATGGGAATCCGTGCCGTCAGCACGACTCGCAGATGATGATGATGATGATGATATTGTGTAATTCAAAGTTAATGATTTTCATAAAAGTTATCTCCCCTTCCCGCTTTTCTTGTAGCGCAATGGTGAACAAACATTAAAAGGGCATTTTATTTTTAAAGCATTGTAAAATATAAATCTACATTAAATTTCTTGGACCATATGACTTTTGCGATCTCGATTCATAAGTACATTTTTTTTCGTTTACACCGTCAACATCCGGTTGTTTGTTAGGGGTTAGGGTTATGGGGTTAGGGTTAGGGGTTAGTTTTATAATTAAAAAAAAACTCTAAAAATCGTCTGTTAACAAACAACCGGATGTTGACGGTGTAAATGAAAAAAATGTACTTATGAATCGAGATCGCAAAAGGGGTGGCTAAAGGTCATATGGTCCAATTTCATAATATCATTTTATTTTTACGACACTTTAAAATATAATACGACGGTCATTTAATACATTAGGTGAATTTTGCTTAGGTGTTGGTAATAGAAAACATTGTTTACAGTTGCACTTTCTTTTTTTTCTTTTTTTCTTTCTTTTCTTTTTGTTGAGGAAATCAGTAGTGATGGGTCCTTTCATCTCCCAGAACCATGTCAGCATAACTTTCTTTACTGATCGCTGTGCCAGGAAATTTTTATTTACCGGAGAATCAGTGTGTTTCCACCCTATGAACTGTCTTTTCGACTTAAGCTAGTAGTGGCAAAAAATGTTAAATCCATTTGTAAACTTTTATTTTCAACTAAAACATAGTTCGCCGTACACATCACACATCTTCTGTAAAATTTCACCTTGTTTGCACTTTTCTGCCACCAAAGATGTTATGACATATTTCTGTTCAAGCCTGGAGCACTCTTATTGATTAGCCACCATTTTGGATTGCTTCAAAAATATTTTTGCAAGATTAGAATATGTTTTGCTATAAACTAATTCCAAATAATACATTTATGCAACAAAAAAAAATCTAAAATCGTATATTGATATTCTATTCCCTTCAATAATTCATTTTTCCAAATTTAAATATCTTTATAAAAACTATTTAAAGCCCAAAATCTTAATTATATCTGTAGATTTCTTTGAAGAAAAAAAATTTTTTTCTAGGCAATTCAATTAAAAAATCAAATTAAAGTTTGAGAAAGAATAATATCATTACATTTTTTTAGCAGATTTCAAAATTCCTGTTCTTTTTTTACTAAAATAAAGCACGTATAGAAACTTTTTAAAAAATTTCTGATATAATTATTCAGATTCTTATCTTTATAGAAGAAAATATAAAATCGTTTATTATCGGTTCATTTTTTTCAGATTTCATAAAATGAAATAGGGTACGGGGAGACCTCGTAAAAAAATATTTCTCCGAATATATTTTAGCAAAATTTATTAAAACAAATTTTCATCAACAAGTGAATAAGTATGGAAATTTTCGTGAAAATTTGACTCTTAATTGATTTTTCATATAATTTTTTAAAAAGCCAGAAGTAGCTTGTTTTTGGCTACGTTAAATTTCAATTGATTTAATGGTGCGGAAATGTAAACATTGATTTCGTTCATAAATTTTTATTTATTTACGTAAGCTTAAATTTAAAAAAAAATTATGAATACAGGGTTTTCTAGACATTTTTAAATAATGGTATTAACATCATTAAAAGAATTTATCCTCAATAAACAAACTCTAAAATTACCTACAAACTACCTATCAAATTAGCAAATTACCAATAGCCCTGTGGCGAAGCCGGAGGTTATCGCTTCAACAGACAGAGGTCGAATGACAAAAATAAGTAGTTTGCGCATGTGATCGCGCAACCTTAGTAAAAATAAAATTTAAAATAAAATTCGTAAAATTCAACCAATCAGAGGCGTTCCTGCTTAATAAGAAAATTTATCAACTAGACCCCTTTTGGAGCCTATGCTGGACTATAAATAAAGCCAGCCTTTCGGATCCTAACCAGAAAGATCTCATTTGCCTAAGGGAATTCACGCCACCCTTTTTAAGAACATTTCGCATACTTGCTGAAGGTATCTATCTCTCTCTCTCTCTTTGAATAACCTATGCTTTCGGAGATAAACCTTATATTCATTCAACTTATGCCTGACTGCTTTTGAGTTGACTTTAAACTTTCACCTTTTCTTTCTCACTTTTGAACTATGAAATACCAGCTTACATTTTACATTTGAGCTTTAAAAAAAGAATTTTGGCGGAACCTCACCCAGTATTCAATGCTACCTTTTGTAAACTTCTGTTAATACAATTTTGTTTGTTTAATCAAGAGTTTTGTCTTCTATGCCATTGTGCTTGATTTATTTATGGTCTTTAAATGTTTGAACACTTTTATTGAATATTGACATCAAACATTCCATATCCACCACCATAGCCCTTTCCGACCTGACCTAAAACGATATAAACATTGAACTATACATTACTAAAATCACTAACCTCCTTGTTTGAAATAACGTTGTATATGTATATATCATATGCATTACACATTTAACGAATATAAAACCTTTTAGTAGCATTAAATTGCCGTCGTATCATTGTTCTTTGAACGTTAACACCAAATCTTTCTCACTTTGCGACACAATTCCTAGCGAATTACTCCCCTAAACACCACAGGCGTCTATTTCTTCTTTCTTTTTCTTTTTAAAAAAAATATATTTTCTTATTTATTTTGTAATGGCTATCTAACGAAACTGGACTCATTTATGGAGTTACCGACCGAAATAAATTATAATAGGCAAATGACAGTATGTCGAGTTTCTTTGAAGTATATATATATATATATATATATTATATATATATAATATATATATATATATATATATATTGTGTGTGTGGTGTGTGTGTGTGTGTGTGTGTGCGTGCGTGTGGGCAGCATTCTTTCTTTTATACATATGGAATTAAACAAAAGGAAGGTCTCCTGTTTAACCATTTTATTGGTTATTTAATTACAGAAATATCCTAACAGAAAATACGCACATTCTGCACAAAGAAAAAAATAAACAAAAACTCCAAATCCTAGAAACTGTATATATATCAAACAATACAAACCATCCTTAAATAAAATTAATTTTCAATGCAGTACTAACATTTTAAAAAGCCTATAACACTTTCCCTATCAATTCTCCTACTTCCAGCCTCCACATCCATTAATATACTTTGAAAAAAAACAAAAAAACTGGAACACATCACCCCTAATGATGGCACTTCGAAGTGCCGAAAGTACTCGGGATATGAACTTCGGTGAACTAATCCACGAATTCTATCCAAATATAAAAAAAAGTTGGCCAGAAAGCTTGAAAAGATCACCAATAAAATCGTTAAACAGGAGACCTGTCTTGTTTAATTCCACACACACACATATATATATATATATATACACACATATATATATATTGTGTACACCCCCCCCCTCAAGGGGTGCTCTCCGATTTGGTCGCCCAGGTCCGAAACCCAGGTTGATCAGGCTGACGTTTTTTAAGCTCGACGGAGGTACGTTCGTACCCCCTAGCCTCGGAAAAAGTCAGGCAGAGAGAAGCAGATTGCCTCCCGAACACGCTCAGGTCTTTCACGTGAAGTACGTCCAAAGCTACACACTGCAGCTCCTTAAACCGCGATTCAGCGCATCATGAAAGCTTCAACCTGCGTAGTGATGGGCAAATTTGGAAGTTCACCAAGGCGGGTGACATGTGGAAGAGAGATACCAGCTGGTCCGAGCACAGTATACCCACGATAGATAGTAATGAAATATCTGTGGGTAACTAACTCGGAACAACCTGCTACCCCCTGTACGTCATCATGAGCTGAAATCAGGGTATAAATTGTTGTCATTGAATGCTCGCAGTCTATGCAACAAGATACATCTTTTCGATTCGTATGTCAAAACGTATCAACTCTGATTTCATAACAGTCACGGAAACTTACTATGTGATGGGGTCTTCGACGTAACCGGCTACAACCTATTTCGCAAAGACCGCCCAATCTTGTGGTGGTGGTGGTGTAATGGTATACGTTCACTCAGACTTGTCAGCAATTCGTTGTGCTGACTTAAACCAATCACAACAAGAAGTCTTTTTCTGCGAGATACGTATGAACATGTCATCACTCCTACTTGGAGTTGTTTACCGCCCCCAAATTATCACCAGGACACGCAGCTCTGTGATATCCTTAGAGCTACTGCCAGAAAAACAGCCACTTATGTCTTCATTGCAGGGGACTTCAACTATCCTGAAATTGATAGGGAAACTTTTCAATGGCCGCAAAGTGCTAATGATTTCCTCGAGCTGGTGCTGGATTCGAACTGGTCCCAAGTAGTCACCTCCCCAACAAGAGGTGACAACACTCTGGATCCATTAGTGTCACTACTGAGGAACCTCTAGGTGACTCTGATCATACCATGATCGTTGCCAATCTGTCCCTCATGGGGAGTAACAAAAAACAATACCATCCCCGAAATGCTCACTTTGATTGGAATAAAGCTGACTGGGATTGTTATAGCACTGAGCTGCAACGCCCAAACTGGCCTGAATTCTATGACTCTGGAGATGTCAACACTATACTCCAGAATATCCTGAACTCAATATGGACAGCATGTGTGGCATCAGTGCACGTAGCGGAAAGAAACACCCAGGGAGAGCAATTTGGGAGACTTCAGCGGCCCTTCTCGCCAGGAAGGAATGCCGTAGTACTGAGCGGGGGTACCAACGTCACAAATCAGATGTCAATAGGAGAAAACGGAACAAATCATCCAAACACCTCAAGCAGGTGACAAAAAAAAAGCGGTACTCGAATTTGAACAGTGCATAGCAACCAGCCCTGACAGTAAGGTGTTCTGGAAATATGTACATTCGAAACAGAGACCCCACTCCCCAGTTGGCCCTCTTCGCAATCCTCATACAAATCAGATTACCGATAACCCCAAAGAATGTGCAGAACTTATTGCTGAATGCTATGCAGGCATTTTCACTGTTGAGGACCAAAATGTACCATCTCTTCCACCTCTGATATCAACTTCTATAACCACTATAGAATTTACGCCTGCTATGCTGCGACGCCACCTCAAGAATAAATGCAACCAAGCCTCTCCTGGTCTTGATGGTATGAAATACCTGCTTCTCAAACGTGGCAGGTACTTCCTTCTGCACTAGCTAGCTGTTTTTTCCCCAATTTTGCATAAACAATGGTGCTACCCCCGAACAGTGAAAAACTGCTAGTGTAATTCCACTGTTCAAAAAGGGCGACCGCGCATCTGTTAATTATCGTCCAGTCAGTCTTACAAGTTGCATTTCTAAGCTGATGGTGTCCTGCATCAGAGAAGGACATTGTAATTTCTGGAACTCACACAGTCTTATCCGACCCTCCCAGTTTGGATTTATCCCAAACTCTAGCTGTTGTGGTCAACTTGTGGAGTTCCTGGAAGACATCACCTGGGTCACTAATGGTGGCTCATGGGTGGACGTTGTCTACCTTGACTTTGCTAAGGCCTTCAACTCTGCACCACACAAAAGACTTTTGGCAAAACTCTCTGCAATGGGCGTGAAGGATGAACTTCTTAACTGGTTAAAGTCATACATTCTCAACCGGAGAGAGGTGGTTACAGTTCTCGGGCAACACTCCTCACCATATGAGATGTCATCTGGGGTATCACATGGATCTGTTCTTTGTCCCCTTTTGTTTGTTGCGTATATCAATGATATAGATGCTAACTTAAGGAATATCACAGTACTGAAGTATGCCGATGACATCAAGCTGTACTTTGAAATAAAAAAGACAGATCCTGAACACTGCAGATCTTTTTTTTTTTTTTTTTTTTTTGAGTCAGACCTAGACACAGTGCAGCAATGGATCACTGACTGGTAACACAAGCTGGCTGTGGACAAATATACCACCATGCATTTTGGGAGGAAAAAACCCATCATATATATACTCACAACACTAATATCAAGGAATCTTCTTGGTGACATACGATGGTGGAATTTAGCTCCGTTAATTTCGATTTAACCCGAAAACGTTTATAACTTAAAAAAAAATGCCTAAATTAAATTGTAAATTGATATTTATTTAGTATTTCAAATAAAAATTATGCTTCTAGCACCAGAAAAATATTCCAAATACTGACCAGTTAACTTTTTAGAAAATGACAGCGTGAGGAAACTTTACAAAAAAAAAAATAGACAAATAAAAGAAGATAAATAAATAAATAAATAAAATGAAATTATTCGCTACTGAAATTTTTATTAAAATAAGTTTATAGTAAAATTTAGATAGCGAATAATTTCATAAACAAGAAGAAAATTAATTTGCCAATAAGAAAGAATTCGTGATACCACGAATGAAAATTTACATAACTTGAGAAGAATTATTAAATGAAAAGAAAACAACTGCCAAAATCAAATTTTATTTCACGTGTCTAACAAAACTTTAATTGTTTTTTTCTTTCTTTTAATATATTTACAAATGTTTACTAGTTAGTGTTAGTCTACCAATATTTAGAATAAAAATACTCGTGAAAATATATATTTAAGAACATTCAGTTTTTAGGAGTTTTATTTCAGTGTTCAATAATTTAAAATGCTTTCTCTTAATTAGGTATTAATTTCAAGTTTACTATCTTTGAAAGGAATATAAAAGAAAATAAATAAACATACTTTTTGAAATAAAGTCTTCAATGATTGAAAGTGAAATATGTTGAAATCGTTGACAACTGACAACAGGAAACCCCTTTTCAGAAAGGAAGAGAATTCGACCCGTTTTGTTATCCATAGTTAAGTTTTATGAACATTTTAATTTTTTTTTTAAATTCATACTAAATATATAAAAATCTCGGAAAATATGAAGTACATGATAACGCATTTTTTTTAACTTACATTTTTTAAAAGATGAAATTCAGGGCTAACTTTTGTCAAATTTTAAAGTTAGTCATAGATAGTGACAGACATTTTAAATTAACTTTGAAATTTTTAAGATAGTAAAAAACTCAATTTAACTTAGATAAGATAAATATTTTTTCATCAATTTAAAGAAAAATATATTTTTAAACTAGGGGGAAAAAAAGAAAAACATGCTATATGATTTATTTTTTGAGTTTTAAGAAAATAACTTTTAAATTTTAAAATCACTTTTTTAGGGTATTGAATTTATAATTTTTTAAAAATGTTTTTACTATATATTCTTCAGCATATGATCTTTCAAGAAATGTAAAAATTAGAGACCGGGAATTTTTTTTCTTCAAATGGCCAAAGGTCCTCCACCCATTCTGAATTGATAAAAAATATTTTTTCAAGTTTCTTTAATAAGATAAGCTAATCGTTATAAAATTAAGTCGTTGAAAAATAATTTGGTGAAAATTTATTAAAATTGGACAATTTTCAGATTTTTGGTAATTTAGAATTAAGAAATTTAAAAAGATTTTTTTTTATCTCCCTTGGCAATTTTTGTGCATGGTTATTATTAATGAAATCATCATCATCATCATCATGTCGCGCACGAATATCCATGACAATCTCTCGCCAACCTTCTCTGTCATTCATTGTCCCAGGGAGGTCCTCTGTGCAGCATCCAGTATCCTCGCAGAGTTGGTCAATGTAGGTCCTTGGTGGGTGGCCCACATTAGCGTGTCCATGTGTTGGCTTCCACAGGAGAACGTCGCTTGTCAGCTCGCCCTTGCTCCTCCAGCAGTGTCCAGTATGCTTTGTCCATCTCATTCTGATGGTTTGCGAGATGGGGGCAGGTGACCATACAGCTGCTTTCTTGTGGAGTACTGTTTCCACGACTTGTTCAAGACTACGCGCAGCATTCTTGTGCAGCTCCCATCTAGCTTGTTCTCAATGTGCCTCGTTAGGGTCCAGGTGGTGCAGCCATACAGCAGTACTGATATAACCACAGCCTGGAAGATTTGTCGCTTTAGCTTGTTAGTGAGATCGGATTTCCATATGACTGATAATCTGTTTGTGGTCACCCATGCCTTTCCTATTCGTGTATTAACATCGCTTTCTGTGAATGAGATATTACTACCTTGGTGTGTGAATTGTTCTACTGGCTTTTGAGGCTTACCGTTGAGTGTGGAGATGTCTCCTTTCTTTTTGAAACACATGAACTCAGTTTTATCGGGGTTCACATAGAGACCGATATTATTTGCTGCCTTCTCCAGGCTATGCAGTAGTAACTCGGCCTGGGCTTGTGTATCTGCAAGAAGTGCAAGGTCATCAGCGTAGTCTGCATCATGTGACAGTCGGTGCGGGATATCGTCTGCTTTTTTAGTGTGAAACCTTTTTCTTTTATGGTATCTAATGATTCGGAGTACATAGTCTAGGCATATTATAAATACTAGCAAATATATGCACCCTCCCGGTGCAAGTATTTAAGTTTTAATATAATAAGATATCATGTTAAATTAGAAAGGCTTATGAAACTGAATAAGGATGCAGATAAAAAGATTTGGAACAGAGGGGGTATAATCGAAAAATAGAACAACTTTGAAACTAACTCTTCCATCATTTTCCATTACTCCCGTCTTTCATTGGTAAATTTTCCTAATTTAACTATTTAGTTAAAATAGGAAGTAAAGGATAATATTACAGTTATTTCTTCTTGTCAATGGATTTCTTTTAAGATTTATTCCCGAGATTTTTGCTCATGTCCATTAAGATAAAACCAAACAATTAGAAATCAATAATACTAAGCATATATTTATTAAAATCAAATTTTTAGGATTAATATGCAAATTAGCCTTCCCATTCACACTGTAAACCGCTATATAAAAATACAATTGCATGTTATTAGTATGTAGATATGGTCAACAGTCTTAATGATGTAAAACAATTTTATTAATAATTGAGGTTTAAATAAAGATAAAATCATGGAGAATGTGATGTAAATAACTAAAGGGAATTGTGACTTGTATAGTAATATAGTTTCGGTTACAGACAACAAACCCACAATCTCCATTATAATAAGATATAAGGTGCTAATGTATCACCTTGTAGGACTCCAGCAGCGATGTCAAAGAAATCTGTATCGCCATCAGGTGAGCGAACCATTGCTTTAGTGTCTTTGTAGAGCATCATTATAGTGGCAATAGTTTCTTTGGGGAGACCGTATACTAGTAGTATTTGTTCCATTTCCCTCTGTGTATGGAATCAAATGACTTGGGGAAATCTACGAATAGCAGCATTGCCTCTAGATTATTTGCCCGAACCCCTTCTATGATCGGTCGAATAGTCAGGTTCTGCGAGGTTGTGGATCGGTTTCTGCGGAATCCGTTTTGGTTTTTCCTAAGAATTTTCTCTATTTCGGGTCGGATGCGATTAAGAAGAAAGGTATTATATATCTTAGCTGCAATAGCAGTAAGAGTTATGCCTCTGTAGTTTTTAGTGATTCCGAGGTCTACCTTTTTGGGGAATGGAAGGATGCAGCCTTTCGTCCATTTACCTATTCTATTTTGTCTATATACTGCATTATGCCATTGAACTTTCTCATCTTCCATACCTCGGGGGGTATTTCGTCAAGACCTGCAGCTTTTCTACCTTTTAGTTTCTTTAAGACTTGGTTGAGTTCTTCTGTTGTGAAATCCCCCAGTTTGATGTCTAGTTGTCTATCTAAAATCTTTTGGGTATTATCTTTTATGATTTTAGGGGGGGGTGCAGTAGTTTCTGGAAGTGGTCTTTCCATTTCTGAAGTATATCTTTTTGGCTGGTTGTCTTTAGCTTTGATCTATCGTTACCTTTCAACAAGTAAATGGGAAGCGCTCGGGAGTCTTTCCGATTGAGCGGTCTGTGAGGCAGGGTTGCTCCCTGTCTCCTCATCTCTATGTCCTCGTTTTGGAGCCCTTGCTCCATAAGCTTAGAGATGGGAAGACATGTCCGGTCCTGCGCGGAGTTGCTGTTCCTGGCCCCGTGAGAGCCAAGGTATCCGCGGTCGCTGATGATATCACCGTGTTCGTGTCCAACATTTTGGACATAGTTGCGGTGAAGAAGGCGCTTGCAAGGTACGAGCGAATCACCGGGGCAAAGATCAATTTAGAAAAGAGTGAAGGGCTACGGTTGGGAGCCTGGACAGGGTCCGTTATCCTGCCCGGTCCCTTCCGTTGGAGTGACGGTCCAATCAAAATCCTCGGAGTTTGGTTTGGACCTTTATATGAAGGGGGCGCCGATCAATGGTACATAGACAAGTTTGTTCCCAGCGGTCTTGTAATGGAGGTTTGACGATGTCGAACTTGGCGGCTCATCGAGACGCTGAGAGGTTGGCATTCCTGAATCGATTGTTGCACACCGAGACCGCGTGATCGCAGCGGATTCGAGCCATCTTCCCGGACCTCCAGCTGCGGTCCCGTAGAGTTCGCGGAGAAGCGCGGTTTCTATCCGAGTGTCGCGTCGCTCTTCGACTACCTGAGTCTAGTGACGTCTCATGGCCTCGAAGGGCACTATATCGGACATTAGTGGAGGGGTCCTATTCGGATCTGCTCGTGGAGCGACACGGCTCGTCGTTGGAGGAGATCCGCTAACAATGGAATTGGGTGCCGGGTACTGGGTTTATGAACAACTCAGAGTTCTCCCTCACCTGGCGACTTGCTCCGAATACATTGCCGCTCGCAAGCGTGCAATACAAAGCGAACAGTGCTGATTTACCTTTCTGACCTCGTTTCCTGTCGTAGTCTTTCCTCTAAACACCTACTGTTGTGCGATCTCGTCGTTCTTTACCAACACGCAATCGGGTGTCGGGTCGTTTCCGTTATTACCCTACGATCGTTCCTCTTCTTGGCAACAACAAGACGACCGTCGACTTTGTTCCAGCCTCCTCATCCTGGTGCGCCCAGAGGAATCCTGATGAAGGAAGACCAGGCAGACCAACACATCATCATCATCCATTTATTTGCAGTAACGTTCATGGGAATAAAAATTCCATTGTTATTGTTGAACCGTTAATTCTTCGTTTGTCCTCCTTTGCTTAGTTGTGTCATTAAATTCTTTTGTTTTTTTGTTCACGAAGTCGACGTCCTTATCGGCTCTGCGACACGGACTGCTGAAAAGTCAGTCAGGTTTCGCTCTCGGCTAGAAGTAGATGTTAAGTCAAATGAGATGTGAATGTCAAAAAATGGTGTCTGTGGATGACTGGAATATCTATATATATATATATGTGTGTGTGGTGCGGGGCCGATAAGGATGTCGATCCCACAGACTTTTGAATAAGTGAAACGACTGGAGGCAATGAAAGAGACAAAGGCAGAGGATTTAGATGGCAGGAAGTAACCAGGTGGTCAATTTATTATCGATAATTGACAAAGGTAAATCGGCAAGTTGAGAGTTTTCGTCGTTCGAGGTTGGTCGCTCAACGTTCGGTCAGTCTTTCGTTATCTGGGTGGATAGGTCGTCGGTTGTCGGATAGGCCGCTGGAATCCAGAATCGGGATACAGTGCGTCTACGGGTTTCGGTTGACGTCGTGGTCGGTCGGTAACGGTCTCGGCTTGCGGTTGTATCGGCTGCGAGCCCCGGTCGTAGTCCCGTCGAGGACTGTTCGGGTTCGAGCGTGAAACGTAACAGCGACGGACAGTTCGCTTAGCACGTGCGTTGCTTGGGTCCGATTGGCCGCGGTTATGCGGGATTTCAGACCGGCTGGTACGTGTGCGCAAATGCCTCGAGTAGCTAGGTGTTTGCTCGGCGGAAGATCGAGTCGGATCTACCAAGCTAGGACTTAGCGTACTGTCGGCGAGGGACGCCTATCTGGTCGTAAGATCCAGATCTTCTAGGGATTTCGCCCTAGGATCGCATTCGTGGTTAAGGAAAGACTGGGGTGAAAAGGGCCGACTGGTTAGCCTGAAAAGAACTGGGTTTGTTTAGCCTTGAAAAAGGCTGATATTGCTGGACTGGAAATGTTCGTGTCATTACAGCAAAGAACGAGGCTGGTCGTCTAGCGTCAAAGAAAGGCAGGTCGTTCCAGCAGCGTAGAGAGGCAGGTGGTCAGGAATCAGGAAAGGCCATTTGTTCAGAATAGGAATCAGGATCGTCAACTGTTGGTGGTTGGCTGGAACTGTCCTTGTCATCGCGAACGACTTTCTTAAATACACGAAATTTACCGGAAATATCGAATGACGCCAGAGAAGCGATGATGAAATACTGGAGAAGGAAAGTTTTGGCTACGTGATCCAATACATGCAAAGGGGTGGAGCTTAAAGGGTTAAAGCTGGGCAAAAACTGGATTTGTCTGGAAAGGGTTGCGTACGTGCCTTAACGCACACGCGTGCTCTGATTACGTGCGTTCGTTCAGAGAAAGAGGTCAAGGCTGTTTTGGCCCCGACAAGTGTGTAAGTGTGTGTGTGTGTGTGTGGTATCATATACAGAGGAGATTGACTATAAAAGTAGTCTGCCTCAGTAGCAAGGCAGACGGTTAATAACTGTACCTACAGATAAAACGTATGTTCCTGAGATTGATTGACTTCACATCAATATGGCGTCGTCGATACCAACCTTGTTCTTTAGAACACCCTGATTTCGTCGAAACTTGGATTAGATGTTTCGCAGCATTGGCTAGGGCGAAAACGTTAAAAAAAAACAAAAAAAAAAACAGAAAGCTTCAGGAGGGGAGAACGAAATTACAGATTTATTTTTGGCTTCAGCGGGATGTGAAGCCGTACAAAAAATATCAACAAACTTATACCCCAAGATACTGGAAAATTTAACGTATGAAGAAATCTCAAACATCATAAAGAGGAACATACACCCGAAGAAAAAATTGTAATTGCAGAAAGAACCAAGTTTCTGGAAACTAGACAGAACCCAAATAAAACTGAGAGGCAATATTTGCATAGGTTGAAAGAAGCAACTACATATTGAGAGTTTGAAAAACTGGGCTCAAAAGACATGGCTATAGAAGATGAACTAATTCTTCTAAGATTAATTGAAGGCATGGAGAATGTTGCATATAAGCATAAAATCTTAGAGAGGCTTTAAATAAATGAAATGACACTTGAAGCAAGTGTTGAATTTTTACAACTAAAATTAATTGACGAATTCAATAATTTTAAAAATAATGTCGAAGCTTACAGCGCAACTAATAGCCAAATAAAATGCAAATATTGCGACCGAGTCCACGAGAACGACATAAACAAATGCAGGTTGACACAGGGAGCGATATTACTCTGATCCCAAGGAATTTCTGGGAAGAAATGGGTAGACCCAAATTAAGAAAAAGTAATCTTAATTTAAAATTTGTAGTAATAAGAAAACAGACACGGTTAGACTTGAGTAAGCTTTATTCTACTTGAATACATTAGTAGTTCTCTTGGGAGTTTATATAGTTTTACAGAACTTTAAATTTACATAAAGGGGAGGTGACTCATTACTTATTACATTCTCCCCCATTTTATTTCAATCATACGAGATGAAGTCGCTCCATCGACCAGGCTTTTTGCGGGTTCTGTTGGAACGTCGTAGTAGTTCCATATTGGGAGTAGAATCAAGACCATGGGTTTCCTGGTCTGAAGATACCCCGGGCGAGTTGGTAAAGATGCGTCTCCTTCTGCGTGCAGGTGGTTGTGATTCTGAGAACAGGGGTTCCGAATTGGTTGGGGGGGGGCTCGTTTCTGAGCAGTTGGACAATCGTCCACATCTGGCCCACTGTGGGCATTTTGGGATTCTAGAGAAAATATGGAATCCGTATCTGATGCTTGCGGGGAGTCTGTAGAGGAGTCATATGGTGCAATGCCGACAGGTTGACCTTCGGCTGAGGTGGAAGGGTTTTGAGATGTAGGCACTTCTTTGCAAGCTATATTAGGTGCAGGTACATCCCCTGCGGGTGCAAGGTCTCTGAGGGAAACAGTGGATTCTTTTCCACCGGAGTGACGTACAAGGGCATAATGAGGATTCGCCCCAATCAGTTCCACTTCATTCGTTAATGAGTCATTCTTATTATGACGGACAAAACGTCTCAAAAGAACTGTTCCCGGTTTTGAGAGCCATGAAGGAAGTGAGGTTCCTGCCGAGCTTCTCCGTTGAAAGGGGAGAAACCTCTTGTGAAGCGTAACATTCGTGGCTGTACATAGTAGTGTTCTTTACAGAGATGATTATTTAAAAACTGCACGGTCTGACTGGCAAATAACGAGGGCTGAGGACAAGGAAATTCAAATGGGAATCCGGCCCTTAACTTTTATCAGAATCCTCAATCGAGGATAAAGTTGTCCATGTGAATGTGAGTGTGCCGCCAACGCGACAGGAATTTTAGGCCGCTATATGATTTTTAAAAGGCTGTGCTGTCCGGGGTCTTGTCCACTGAGAGTAGTGTGCAAACATGCTTTAGGGAACGCATATTGTTAGGAATGGGTAATCCTAGTAGGGGCTTCAGTCGTTCTGGGTCTGGTGACATTGAACCTTTCTTCACAGTGTACCCCAGTAGATTAACGGTGTCTACGCCAAAAACGTATTTATCGTCATTCAGTGTTAGATTATACTTAAGGGCCACCATAAATCGTTTTAGATTGTGATTATGGTTTGCAAAGTTGTGACCACATACCGTTACATTATCAATATAGGCAAAGGTACCTTCCAATTTTTCATCACTAATTATTTTCTCCATAATACGCTGGAAGCTGGCACCGCCATTTGTTCCTCCAAACGGTATCCTTTTAAACTGATAAAGGTGACCATTTGCCCAAAAGCTGTATAAGGTCGATCTACTGGTTTGATAGCTACTTGGTGATAGGCACTTCTGAGGTCTAGCGTGCTATAAACTTTGTATTTGGCAATTTCACTTATAATATCGTCTATCCTTGGCAATGGGTAAGCATTTAGCAAGGTAAACCTATTTATGGTTTGAGAGTAGTCAATTACTAGTCTCTTTTTGTGGTTCTTGGAAGATGTTACTACTACCTGGGCCCTCCATGGAGACTCACTCGTTTCAATGATCCCCTCTCAAGTATTCTTTTAATTTCGTTTTTTATAAACCGTCTCGACTTCATTGCTATAGGCTTACAGTCTAGAGATAAGTTATTAAATAGTGATGGGTACTGGATATTTACTGCTGTAAGGCCACACATGCTAAAGGCTGGTTTGGGTCCCCCAAAAGGAATCTCGATACGAAGATGATGTCGAATAAAATCGTGCCCCTGTATTACGTCACTGCAAAGGTTTTTCATTACCGAGATTTGATGTTTTTGTACGACCTGTTTTTAAAATGCAAATTTACCAGACAGTATCCTATCACTTGTGATGATAGGGAAGCATTTGCCATGGACACCCGTGTAGAACGGAAAAATTTACCATTGGTTAGTTTTTACAATTAATATAATTACCGGGCTGCCGGTGTCAATCAAAGCATCAATAAGAACGCCATTAATTTCAATTCGTATTATGCTTTTCAAAGGCAGTGTGGAGCAGCAGCTGTAATAGTAGCTAACATAAAAGAAGTAGAAGTTTTAGACATATTATTTTAGGAAATGTGGATCGACAAACATTTTGAAAATGACCAAGTTTTTTTCATTTTGACACCTAGAATCTCTGGCCGGACAAGAAAAATGAGGATGTAGATCGAATCACAAAAATAACATTTACGGCTAGTTGAAGTAGCGGTAATAGGCAACTCTGAAGGGTTTGAAATCTCTGGAGTTTCTTGGTTTGAAAAAGAAGTCACAGATGAGGGGCCTGGAGAATTAGTCAAAGAGGGGAAACTAGACGAATGTGTGTTTAAGACAGCACTGGTCGTATCAGGCTGTAGGTAGAACACAAACTATTTTTGGGCAACCTCGAACGTATGGGCCTGTTCGTAAATCAAGACATTTATTCTCAAGAAGACGTTGTCTTACCTGGCATTCAGAAGCCCGTTAATAAAGGTGTCCATTATGTGTTCGTCTCGAATTTCCTCCGCATTCATAGACCGGAAGTTATAGTCCTTGCTTAAGGTCCGTAGTTCCATTAAAAATTGCTCCAGCGACTCTCCATTCTGTTGTCGTCGTGTAGCAAGAAATATCACGAAAATACTTCGTTTTTGGGCTTTTTGTAAGTAGATTGCAATACTGCAATTGCTTCTTCATACGTAGTGCAATCCATAATAAGTTCATGTATTGTGTGAGATACATAATTCGTCAGTAGTCCAAGCTTGTTTACTGGCCGCTGTAGGTTTTCCGTATAAAGTGTTTGTAGAAAGTTTTCAAATGTCACTAGCCAATGAGTCAAGCGTTTTTCAGCTTCTTGAGTTTCTGGTTTGACTTCGATTCGCTGTGGGCGCATTAATTGTTCCATACTGATTCAAAGTAGAATAAATTGTAGTAATAAGAAAACAGACACGGTCAGACTTGAGTAAGCTTTATTCTACTTTGAATACATTAGTAGTTCTCTTGGGAGTTTATATAGTTTTACAGAACTTTAAATTTACATAAGGGGGAGGTGACTCAATTACTTATTACAAAACTATTCGACGGATCTGTCATAAAACTTTAGGATCTTTTGAAGGAATTTTCGAGACAAAAACCCGTTATGAAATTTATTCCCATCACGGTGGTTCAATGCACAAAAATTCACAGGCTCCTCGGAATTGACGTGTTAAAAGTGGAGACTACTAAATTGATAAACTGTATAAAGTCTGGAGAATAGGACTATTAAAAGGATACAAAGCAAACATTCGACTAAAAGAAAATAACCACCCCATATATTTTGAATCTTGAAAAGTGCCGGTTCATATTTTACCCATAGTAGTGGCAAAATTAAAGAAAATTATGAAACAAGGCATACTCGAGAGAGTGCTCCAATGTGGTAGCAGTTGGGCATCACCAATTGTTGCAATAAGAAAACCAAATGGTCATTTAAGAATATGTGGGGATTACAAAATAAGAGGGAATCATCAGATATGATCGGATTCATTTCCCTTGCCGAACATAGAAACAGAGACGCATAAATTAGCAGGTATAAAATGCTTTGCTAAAATTGATTTAAAATCAGCATATAATCAAATAGAAATTGATGTAAAATTTTAAGAAATTACAACACCCTATTGCCTTACTACGATGAACTCAACTTCCATTTGGAATTAAGACGTCAAGCTACATTTTTCAAAAAGCAATTGAAAAAATTCTCTCGTAGGGGTTAAAAATATAATCATATACCAAGACTTTTATTTAAAAAAATAAAAAATTTTAATTGTCACTTATTCTAATTTTTTTTCATTAAGAACAGAGCCTAAACTTACATATGAAAAAATTATGTGAATTTTTTAATTATAATAATGAAATAAAAATACGTTAAAAAGAACAAATCTTCAAAAAGAACGGCCATTTTGACAAATACTGATTTTAATTTATAAAATTCCCCCGTTTGAAAGACCGTAAAACAAATAATTTTACTCTTCATAATACAATAAAATTACGTTAAGTTTCAATCATTTTCCGGGTTTTGTTGAATTTTAATTCATGGTTTTTTTAAAAAAACATAAAATTTTAGCAAATTTTAATATAATCAAATAGTATTTGTCAAATATAATTTAAAACCTTTCCAGAATAACTCAAACAATTCTTGAACATTTGGTTGAAATCGGAGGTGTCACCCTGTATATATATATATATATATATATATATATATATATATACCAACGCCTCCGCACGAACAGGATGCGACACAAGATCTATTTAAAGCGAAGTTTAACAGGTTTGAATTCAAACTTTTCCTTCTCTGAGACTGGTTATCTAGCTTTCTCAAGGGTATTAGCGCCATGTGAAATGCAAACAGCTTCGTCCAGATATTGAACTAAGGTCGACGAGTCCATTTCTTACGACTCAAACCATTACACCACGCGCCTCTATAGATATACAAACTTGATAGGCTATTTGATATAAAGTCATACGCACAATCATTGTGGACAAAAAAGAATTGAGTTAACTTGTGGAAAGACGACAAGGATTTTGAATATATATAGAATTACGTTGGGAGGTGCGTTATGTAATGTCTATCGTCGCAGGAATGGATCCGGCAATCAGAATTCAAATCCTGGACGAGGTTGTTTGCATTTCACATAGCGCTAATACCATTGGGAAATGTATGAATCAAACTATTCACCCTCCAGCTATGATTAAATGGTAGGTCTGACTAGAATATTTAGCCTCGGTTAGGAAGGAAAACTCTGAATTAAAACCTGTTAAACTCTATTTAAGAAATTAACTACTCATGCAGTGGTTTTGATTATATATATATATATATATATATATATATATATATATATATATATATATATATATATATCCACCACTATATCTCCACCAAACCCAGCGCATATGACCCACTGACAACCACAACCAACTTAAACATTCCTAGTAACACCAGCAACTGACTCCCTCCCCTATTCACGACCTCCTGACTCACCAGTATGAGAACGACATCATTTGAAGCAAGAACTCAATCCACTGTTCTGAAGAAGGTCTAACAGACCGAAACGTTATAACGTCGACACCACTACCTACAATAAACATCCATCCTGTACAACATCCCGTGTTTGTCTACTTTTCTCCATAGAAAGAAGATGACGTGACAATTAAAAACCTCAGTACCATCAGTGTCAAGAGTGGGGCTAAGACAGTGAGGCACCGAGAAGTCCGTCTACCCTTTTCTTTGCCACGTCATCGTCTCCCTTTCCTCGGGGTCAGCTGCTGAAAAAAAAAATCAGTGATCGGTTTGACTTCGCCCAGTGAGGACTTTAGGGTTTTCTCCCTCTGACTGGAAACAACTAATATAAGTCGCCACTCGCTCCTAGGAGCTGTTACATAAACAATAATAGATATCTCCCGATTCACTAATTACCAATTCAATTCGCGCACACACCGCAATAAAAAAAGATACACACATTCGACAACAAACAAAACATAAGTTATAACGCCAACCGGAAGTTTACTCCTTTGGTAACCTAAAAAGAAGAGACCAATTTAACACGTTTTTGCGCATAGACTCCAAATTGAAGTTCCAGTTGGAAAACAAGAATGCCCAAAAAATAAAATAAAATAATTTTGTAAATAAACTCACATTTTCATCCAATCGAAAGCTCCCCCCCCCCCAAAAAAAAAGGCTTCTGTGAGCTGATTTCAGATCACACAGGCCTATATAAAATCGACTTTGAAAAGCCGACAAGCCAGAGAGATCCAGGCGTCAGAGTCGAACGCATCAACGGGGCCGACACCGGCAAACGAAATCTACATCACAGGCGGCCGATTTACCTCCCCACCTACCTCTACCCAAATCTGACATCATAGGCAGTCAACAAACGAACAATTCCACATCGTTCAGCAACCGCTAACGACTACTAAAAACACAGACTCTGCTCACCTAATCAACACCTAACCACTACCACTGGTTCATCTGCCCACTTCTCCATCTACACTACAGCTGACTCGGCCATCCTGACATTTTTACTGACTTTTAGTCATTTTACTACTATCACCAAAATCAGACTTTCTCTCTTAAATTCAATTTCAGCTTTTCATCGTTCTCATATTATTTTATTCAATACAATTTTGAAACTCAAAATCCGTGTTTGTTTTTCCTTGTCACCATACGCTTGCATACTAACCCTGTTTATTACAGAGCTAACCTTGAAATTGTACGAAATTCAACTACAAAGAAAAACCCGAAGAACAATCTCTTCAAAGAATTCATCACAAAATATTCGGAGCTGGCAGTAAAAAGATAGCCTCCCGATAATAATTTCTCAGTCCTCCTCTGCCGATAAAATAATAGGTTGGTGGGCTCTCCAACGAAATCCAAATTGACAACTTCAACTTCAACTTTAAAAGAAATATACAGAAATCATCTCAACTCAAATTAAACCTTAAAAGAAAGAAATCAACACTTTCAAGAATTCAAAACAACTCAAAGACTACTTTTCAATACAAGAAACAACTATTACAACAGTTTACGAACTTTGTTAACAGGACTCTTCAGAGTTAAGTTTATCCGCAGATAACATCAAATTTGCAACCACCTCCACCTTTACTTTATCTATCTCTTCTTCTATCTTTTCTTTTCATTTTTGTTAGAAATTAAAATTGTTAAATTTTACTTGTGTCTTCTTTTCATTCAGAATCCGAACTGGAAACTTTAAATATTTCCCAATATACACGAAATACGTTAATTTACTCATATATTGGAATTAGAAATTTACCCCCATGTGAGAATTAATACCATTATACCTTTTTTGGCGCGATTTTTTCATAAGTTTTATTTATAATTCATTTCACCATTAACCTTTTATCACAGGCGAAAAGAAAAGAGAGTGGAAGAGGGGCAACTGACCTGACCAAGAATATCGTACTAACTGTTTGATAGCAGGGGTGGACGAAAGGGTAAGAAACACAAACACAATCAACAAATGCGGTGAAATTAATATACATATATGCACAAGAGGGTTCCATTTCCTTATGTTAATTACGAATAAGATAAGTTGTTGAATGCCCATTAAGTTCTCGGTATGTGTTCATGGATACTTTTTTGTGGGGGTGGGAGGCTATCCTTCGTGCGTATGTGAGGTAAGGTGGCTTGATCCCAAAATGGATATGTTCTGAATGTTATCCGTTGAGAAGACGTTTAGTAGAGATCTCCAAAATAGCACCTGCTAAAGCACTTTTTTTTTTTTTTTCTTTTTTTTTTTTTTTTTACTTCCCCACGGCTAATTATCTAATTCATGAAATTTCCGGTATTTAAAGCAATAAAAGATTCTTTTAAAATGCATTTTTCCTAAAAATTCTGTAGACAATTTTTTAAAAATGAGGCTTGATAATTAGTATTATTTGTATTATTCGGACTATCGTCCTCATCTTCATTGTTATCTGTACAACGTTTCGGTCGATGTGTCCTCCGGCTTTCTTCGGGTATTTCTTGTCGGACTTGGGAACCTTCTCGGAACTTTGAACCTAACCCTTTATTCAGTCCACGGGGGTATCCTATTTTCATTCCGCTAACCATAGCTGGTGTACAGGTGTTAAGCTTGTGTTAATTATTATTCTATGTTACTGCTGCCCCTGACCAGGATTGAACCTGCAGTCTAGAGATAACTGTTCATGGGAACTGTCTTAACCTAACTCCTTTATCCACTAGGCTATGTATCCAATAGTAGACATGTTTTTTTTTTATTGTTTTGTAGCCATGCATTGCCAGTCTCAATGATTTCGTTAATTCGACTCCCATAATTAAGGTGCATGTGAATGACTTTTACATGTTTTGATATAACTCCTTAGAGAATAAAGATTTTGTTTACATTTTTTATAGCGGTTTGTCTATTTTATTCGTACGAATGTCTTATTTTCAAATAAAAAAAAAACAGTAAAATAAGGCACAATATGGCTCTGTTAGGTATTTTTTTAAATGCTTTATTCGTTTTCGTAACTTAATCTTCTTAAAAGAGAAAAAAATTCAGTTAAACGTTTCTTTCAGAGGTTTAAAATTGTCATTCGTAGATTAAGCTCATCCACTCACTGCATGTGACTGGGATTTTATTAATTAATGTAAAAATACTGAATAAATAAATTGACTGATGACTGATGAGATAAAAAAAATACTTTAGCTAATTAATATTTTTAGTCTTTTTTTTTTGTTGTGTGTGTGGGGGGGTACTGTGGTTTATCACTGGACGATATTTTTTCTACGGGGGCCCACAAGAGAACCAATATAAAAATACACATGGAAAATAACCTTTTTCCAAGGATTCATTAACATAAAAAAACACAGATTATTATGCTTTTGATCTTTCATACTTTAAAAGTTATAACAATGCGGATAAAAAATGCGTGCTTTTTGTACATACCTAACGTTTAGACTTTTCTAGGAACACAGCAATTAAACGTATACACACATTTATCTACTGTTTCATTAGATCTTTGTAATCTACTGTTAAAACAAATAAATGCTTCTACAAAATTAATTTGAAGCTGAATGACACGGATGTTTTACTATGAATAAAATTAATATACAGTTATACATAGGGTCTGCCAAAGTGACGTCGTGTACGTATTTTCCAAAATAAATTTAATACCCCCGATTGAAACAAATTACCAAAAATCAGGGATTTATCCGATTTCAATGAAATTTTCAGTATTGATTTATCAATGAATGAATTTTATAATGTATCAGTTATTTAATTTCAAAACTTTCTGAATTTTTCGGGTCACTTAACTTTGACCCCCCCCTTTATTTTGGGAGCGCAAAATATCGATGGGGGTTATATAAAATTAAAGCTAATTACAGTATAAATAAAAAGACAAAAGGCCGAAGGTGTGGATAGAAAAAAAAAAGGGAGCCAGTCTAGTAGAAAACAAAGACCGAAAATCGGAAAATTAAATGTAAAAAATATTTTAAAAATAAAAATAAAAATTTTGAAGATCTTGTTTTTACTCTGTGGTTTAAGTATATAATTGCCTATTATATTTTAAGTGAAAAAATTATACACCGATATTTGTTCTGTTTAAAAGGGTGGGTGCCTAACTACATTGAGAATTCTCAAAAAATTATTACATAACAATACTAAATTAAGATTGTTATTAAATAAATACTTGTTTTTAGAATCTAAAAATATGAAATTTGAAACTTAAAATTAGGCGTTTCATATTTTAAATGAATTTTATCTATTAATTAGGTTAGGGACTGGCATTTTTCTCGTCTGCTACGAATTTTAAAAGCGAATTAAAAATAATTAAATCTATTATTTAAGGTCAAACTTTGTCTAAATCGATAAGTAGTAACATAATAACCATCATTAAAAAAAAAGAAAAATATCATTAGATATGCAGTCTATCTTTAATAGATTTAAAACTATTTGTTTTGGTCAATTTCGACGCCATCCGCCATTCTGTCTATTTTTCAACGGTTTTACGAGCTTGTTTACAATTTTTATGTAACATTCGCGATTGCAAAAAAATTACCAAAAATCAGGTAATTATCCGATTTTAATGAAATTTTCAGTATTGATTTATCAATTAATGAATTTTATAATGCATCAGTTATTTTATTTCAAAACTTTAATTTAGAATTTTTGCTATGAAAAATTAATATATAAAATTAATTTAAAATATGAAAAGCCTGATGTTCAGTTTAAAATGTTATATTTTTAGATTCTAGACATAAATATCTATTTAATGCAAACCTTATTTTAGACACATAAAGTAATAAGTTTTGAAGAAAAACTCTATTGAAAATGTACCCCTCACCCTTTTTAAGCAGAAAAAATATCAATGTATAATTTTTTTCTTTTATAAGATAATAGCCAATTAGATAATTATCGAAATGAGTAAAAAAGAAATCTCCAAAATATTAATTATTTATTATTTTTTTACATTTTATTTTTCAATTTTCGGTACTTATTTTCTCATAGAAAAGCCACCGTAAAATTTTTTTCTTGTTTCTATTCATAACTTCGGTCTTTTATCTCATTATTTATACTGTAATTAGAAAACTATAAGACCAACTTGAAAAAATTTTTATGCCCCAACATAAGGGGGTGGGGGTGGGGTCAAAATTAAGTGACCTGAAAATGAGAAAGTTTTGAAATAAAATAAATAATGCATTATAAAGATCATTCATTGATAAATAAACACTGAAAATTTCATTAAAATCTGATATTTCCCTGATTTTTGGTAAATTATTTTCTGTAGGGGGGGGGGGCAAAGTCATTTTGTCAAAAACGCATTTTAGGCTCATTTTGCCAGTACCTAAATTAGGTATATAAATTGTTTCATCAAAAGCATATATGGTTGTCGCAAACGGTAATATTTACTTTAAAGAATTTCGATTTATTTCCATTGAATAAGTTTGATCGAAACTTCTCAGTAATAATAAAAAAAATTCGTTGATCAATAAGTCAACACTGAAAATTTTATTAAAATGAGATAATTCCCTGATTTTTTGGCAATTTTTTGTTTATCAATCTGGGTTAGTAAATTATCACTTACAACCTCCCGTAGATCCAGGCATCTCACGTTAAATTTGTTTTAAAAAGCTTTCCCTTCTCAAGATAAGGTAAACAAGGTAAACAACTTTAACGAGGTGCGTGTTTGGAACAATTATATCATATTTAAATAAATATCATCAACAATTAACAATTTTTCTGTTCATCGGATATTTAATTGTTTGAAATGTATTAAAAATAAATTACATATGTTGTTGTTATTTATTTATTTATTCATTCATTTATTTATTTTACTGATGCTCATCAGTTACTACTTTTCGGCTTAGACAAAAATTTGACCTTAAATAATCGATTTAATTAATTTTAATTCGTTTTTAAAATGAAAATGAGAGGATTTGGCAGCGCCACACGAAAGCGTGTTTTCGCACGCGCGCGTTCGTGCGTGTGTGTGTGTGTGTGTTTTCCGAAGTGAAGAGAGTTTTTTTTTGTTAATAACATATCAACTTTCGTGTGTTATTTAATGCCAAAACCATAATTATAGGGGGAAAAAAAAGGTTTTTCTATTCACACCTCCGATCTTTTTAATTAGTTCCACTTTTATATAACATATTTTGTACCCCCAAAATAAGAGGGGTCAAAGTTAAGTGATCTGGAAAAAAATTAGAAGGTTTTAAAATAAAATAACTCATGCATTATAAAATTCATAAATCAACACTGAAAATTTCATAAAAATTGGATAATTCGCTGATTCTTGGTAATCTTTTTCAATCACGGGTGTTTAATTGATTTTGTAAAATACGTCTATGGCGTCAAAATTGTTGGTACCTGAATAAGAAGTTTCATTTCATATCTTCCCCCAAGAAAGTGAACGTAACTGGAGATCGAACTCGCTGACTACGATGTCGCACGCAGTCCAACATGTTAGCCATTACACCACTAAATCAAGAGCTTAAAAGTTTGGGTGTATTTTGGTTGGATTAAGACGTACGGGTGCGGGTAAGTGGGATCGAGCGAGGCCTACGAGAACATTATCTCGGTGGCCTCGGATCGAGGCGATTCGTTTGGTGCCAAGGAGACCCCACCCTCACCCAAGGCAGCAGCGAAAACGGACAGGAGCCGGGTTTATTTCCCGGCTCCCCTGAAAAAGACTGCTGATGTGACTGAGCATTTATGGTAATGGCCACGCACGAACTTCAGTCTGTGCATGTCCCCCACCCATTATAAAATGACCATGTCAACCCTGACTTGGTGGGAAGTCAGGAAAATGCATACAAGACAAACCACACGTCAATCATATCAAATAACAGACGGCCTTGTGGTAGTGGTGGTAGTGGTGGAGGGTAGAGTTATCCCATTTTCACGTTGCTTTAGAACGGAGCTAGTCAAACTTTCTACTTGATACACCCCTTGTAATCAAATTTAATGCCCATTCAATCTAGAATAAATCAATTGAATACTAGGTTATCTTCAGGATACGCACTCCCAGGGTTTCAGGGTTTTTCTTTTAAAGCCTCGTAAGCTCCTTTGATCTTTTTTTTCGCGAAAATAAACTAGTTTTAGGCATTTTTTAATAAACATGTTCCAATGTTAATGAACTTAAAAAAAAAACAACAACAATAAATTAACTTTTCTTTTTCAATAATAA
Source organism: Doryteuthis pealeii (assembly GCA_023376005.1). Lineage (NCBI taxonomy): Eukaryota > Metazoa > Mollusca > Cephalopoda > Myopsida > Loliginidae > Doryteuthis > Doryteuthis pealeii. The sequence continues at coordinate 76,077,333 of CM042142.1, forward strand.
AATTTGAGAACTTTTATTGGGACATATTTATTGAAAAATGCCAAAATAATTTATTGTAAAGGAAAATTATAACTATACCTGATATCCTTCATCCATACATATATATACACGCGCATGCACACATAATACTGTACTTTAGGTACCACCAGACCGTTTATGCCATCTTGAATAAAACAAATAGATATTTCCGAACTTTGTTTATCAAAAATCTCGTAAAAAAAAAGATCGTACAGGGTTGTTACAAAGAAAAATAGTTAATTCAAAGATCAAATTATCCGATTGGGAAAAATTACATTGTTATCTTAAAAAATAAACAAACCTGCCCGTATTACATGCGAAAGGGTAATTTTCAGACCGTAATATAGACAGAAAAGTTACTAATTATTTCCCTTTTACGATTAACCCGTAAATTATGGAATGAAAATTTGAATATTTTTTCTAAGAGAAAAACTGATAAAATAATCTATCATACTTACTTTTTATTTTAATTATTGAAAAAAGTTAAATAAAATAATTTTTTTCACGCTAACACTGTCAGCCTAACAGGAACAAACTTTGGTTACTTAGAAGCGTCTCGTCTCTTTGTAAAACAAATGTCAGCAATGCTCTTCCGTACATTCTAAGGATCACACATTACTATTCAACAATAAAAATTACAAATTCTTTTAAAAATATTAATCGAGCTCGTATCGGACCAATATTTAGTGCACCTGAATTATAAAATTCATATTTTTAAATATCCGTGAAAAATTCGATTTTTTTGACGCAGGAAAAAAAAAAAATTTAATTTATTTGACGCAGAAAATAAAAATATTTAATCACACAAAAGATTGAAAATCTCTTAAAAATTAATTTCTTAAAAGAAAATTTTTTTGTTGACAATTTAATAGAATATAGTACATACCAATTATAAAAGCAAAAAAAAGTTTTCAAATATTAATATTATGACATTTTTTTGCACTTTTTATTTCCGATTTCATTAATTTTTCCTCAAAAAACTAGACCTTGTACATTCATACAATTTCATTGATATAGTTATTCAGACTCTTATCTTTATAGAAAAAAAGAAAAAGATTTTTTCTGACGTCATTTTTTTTTATCTCATAAAATAAAATAGGGGGGGGGGAATAGACCCCGTAAAAAATATTTCCCCTAATATATTTTAGAAAAAAACTATTTCAGATGTATTTACATCCAATGGTAAACATTTATGGAAATTTTCGGGAAAATCAGATTATTAATTGATTTTTCATAGAATTTTTAAAAAGTCCTCTTATCGTAACTTGTTTTTAGCTACGTTAAATTTCAGTTGATTTAACAGTGCAAAAATGAAAACATTGTTTTTCAATCATAATTTTCATTATTTTCGTAAGCTGATAAAAAATTAAAAAAATCATCAGGAGTTTGTTTAATGTTTTTTCTTTCGAATGGAAAAAATCTTTTCAACAAAATATTATTTTTTCTGCAAGTTTCAATGTGTTAAATGTAGGGGGGGGGGTAAATTGCACAGGGTCAAATTGGTGGTACCTACTGTACTTGCATGAGCCTTTGATGAGAGTGGTGCACCTGAGTACTATTTTTGTTATTCTTTTATTTATTTACTTATCTTATTATTATTATTTTTCATCTATTATTCTTCAATTAAGATGAAAACAAGTTTATTTTCCCGACCCCCCCCCCCCAAAAAAAAAAAAAAAAACATGGGGCTGCTAATTTGAAGGGAGCAGTCCTTAAAAAGGCTGGAAAAAATGGGGAGTGTGTATCATCCTGAAGATAACCGGATATCAAATAACAAAACGTATCTAATTTCCCAGTGTTTAATATAATTTTCATCAGAAAAGAATCAGTAAACTATGAATGCAGACGCACCTTAATTCTTGGATTATTTAGTAGTTTTTTTGTTGCTTTAAAAGAAAAAAAAAATTTTTAATGTCTTCAGTTTTGAGATTTGTTTACAAAATACAGAAAAAAAGTTATAATAAATGGAATACGGAATTATATAATAGCACCCATCCCAACAAATACTTGGCAATAGTTAAACCGATTTAATAAGAGAAGATCCGGGTCTCTTAGGTCAAAGCGGAATGTTTCATTAATTATCATGGTTAAATCGAACTTAACGGACCTAAATTCCACCATTTCACCGCCGAGAAAAAAAAAAAAAAAAAAAAAAGATCAGGGAATTAACCGAATTTAATAAAATTTTCAGTGTTGATATATTAATGAATAAACTATATAATGCAATAGTTGTTTTATTAAAAAAACTTTTACATTTTTTCAGGTCAGCTAACTTTGAACTACATATCTTTGAGGCGTAACACAGATTCTCAAAAATATGTTGCGGTGGTCGATAAGTGCATCGACTCCACGGACTTTTGTTTAAAAGGGATTGAATGACACAAACCAGGTAAAGGAGGACAAACAAGGAGATTTGGTTAACAAGAAACAGAAATCTTTATTTACCGAAGTACAAAAGTTGAAAGTTAAAGGATATTGGTCGGGTCGTTGATATCTCAGGTTGGGAAGGTATCGGTTGCGTCAGATGATCGGTTGTGTAGACGATCGGGAATGTGCGTGATGGGCACTGCGGGTTGAAGGTCGATGTAGATCATGGCTGATCGTGATGAGTCTTCCGGAGGCTGGAGATGCGTTGATGAACCAATGTGAAGTAATGCTGGTAGACGAAGGTAGTAGCTGGTCGCTGAAGGAAGAGTCGAATGAGAAGGCTGGTTCGAGGCTGGATCGGCTGTAGTCAGGGTCGTCGGTAGTGAGAAGTAGAAACCTGGCGGGGCCGAGTCGAGGCAGGTCTGGTCGTCGGTTAGCTGGGACGTGTGAAGTTTGCCAGTACGTGGGATACTGTGGGACCAGTCGTGGGATACTGCAGGATGCGTCAGCAGCGAGGGGCAAGAAGCGGGATACCAAGGCGTAGTCGAGCCGAGGTAGGTCGGGTCGGTCGGTAAGCTCGATACTGCGGGGATCGTCGGTGGTGAGGGTCGAGAAGCGGAGCCAAGGCGTAGTCGAGCGATGGCAGCGGATTCGTCGGAACGTGTACGGTTTGCCAGTATGTTGGGATACCGTAGGAACGTGTATGCGTGGTTCAGTGAATACCGTCTGCGGTCGGCGGGGAGCGTGGCCCGAGATGAAACCAAAACAAGAGGGACGAAGCCGAGGTAGCTACGAGCGGGTACCGAGAGACCTAGGCAGTGCCTAAGTGCAGGATCGAACCGGAGCTGAAGGTGGCCAGAGAGAGGCCAGAGGAGAAGCAAAGGGAAACGACTAAGGTGGCCCTGAAAAGGACCGTTGTAGAAGAAGAGGCTGGCGCATGAGCTGGTCGAGCGGGGTCGCACTGGAAGGGCAGGATAGGTCGTCGGGACTGGAAACACTGGCGGGCAAAGACTGGAGGAATGGCAGCTAGCTGGAGGCAGGAATCTGAAGATGAAGCCGGGGTTGAAGAGAGAGAGAGCGAAAGGGTTTTGCCAGGAATGGAATCTTGCCCGCGGCTCACCAAACTGGACTTGTTCTTTAGCAACTGGAGGCAACCTGGGTCGGTTTGGTCGAGTCACCGAAGTGACGACCGCTGCAGCGAGACCAAGTGCGCATGCCCAGCGCAGGGAAGCCGGACAGAATCCGGTCGGCCCGACCCCCGTAGGGTCTCTGATGTAGGCCAGAAACCCATTTCTTAACTGGAAATTTTCGCCGCTAACGCGTCGCATTTCGTGATGGAAATGCATTTGCTGGCAGAATTAATTATACGTAAGCAGTCAGAACTGGACTTTCGCAAGACAGAAAGCCATGACTATTTATGACCTCTCGTTGAGGTCGTTACGGCCTGGTGCATGTTGTAATGCACCGAAAAACGCACATTCCTGCACGAATGTGCATATTTCGGCCAGTTTAGCGACAGAAGTCTTTGAGGCGAACTTGACCTTGCTTGGAAATTTGTCCTGGGTGCTGGCCGCTTGCCTGACCCAGTTAAGTTGGGAGTCTGAGAGAGGAAAGGGCGAGTAGTGAAGTGAGTAATTTGGAGCGTAGTAGTGAACGCGACAAATACGTGGTTCAAAGTTAACTGGCCTGAAGAAATGTAAAAGTTTTTAAATAAAATAACTAGTGCATTATATCTTTTATTCATTAATATATCAACACTGAAAATTTCATTAAATTCGGTTAATTCCTTGATTTTTGGTATTTTTTCCTACGATGGTGGAATTTAGGTTCTTTAAGTTCGATTTAACCATTATCATTTAATTTTAAATTTATTCAGTAGAAATCTGTTACCGTAAATAAGAATTTCTCTTAATTTTTGAAATGAGGCTTGATGATTAGTATTATTTGCATTATTCGGACTATTGTCCTCATCTTCATGAAGAAGGCCGGAGGGTGCATCAGTCGAAACGTTGTACAGATAACAATGAAGATGAATACAATAGTCCGAATAATGCAGATAATATGTGAATAAGAATTAAAATTATGTGCATTGAATTTCAATCTTTTTTTTTTAATCATGATTATCCATCTGATGAGACTTGCTTTGGGGAGATTTGTTAAATCAACTTAGATTTATAAAGGCCCCAATTTTGGTCGAAATAAATTTATTACGGAATAACGGCATTGAGTTTTTCCTTACTTTCAAAGATTATATATATATATATATATATATATATATATATATATATATATATTTATGCATGGCGAATTAAACAAAAGGCACGTCTCCTGTTTAACAATTTTATTGATGATCTTTTCAAGTTTTTGGCCAACGTTTTTATATTTGGATGGAATTCGTGGATTAGTCCACCGAAGTTCATATCTCGAGTACTTTCGGCACTTCGAAGTGCCATCATTAGGGGTGATGTGTTCCAGTTTTTTTTTCAAAGTATATTAATGGATGTGGAGGCTGGAAGGAGGAGAATTGATGGGAAAAGTGTTATAGGCATTTTAAAATGTGAGTACTGCATTGAAAATTAATTTTATTTAAGGATGGTTTGTATTGTTTGATGTATAAAGTTTCTAGCATTTGGAGTTTTTGTTTATTTTTTTCTTTGTGCAGAATATGCGTATTTTCTGTTAGGATATTTCGGTAATTAGAGTGGGGGCATGCATGTAATTTTAGATGTTGTGAAATGGAGCTATTATCTGTCATATGAAGAGTTAAACGATGTGACAAAGTCATTGAGGTAAAACAGATGTAGGTATTTTCATTTTTTGGGAGACAGCAATCTCCTAAGGGACATTTAAATTTGTATACTACATTGGACTCATTAAGCCGACTTGTCTGGGGAGAGGAATTGTTGCAGATAACGAGGTTAGTTGTTTTGAATTTTGTGTAATGAATAATCAATTTTACCTTATTATCAGGTGTGGTTGCAGTAATGTTGTTCCAAATTATTTTTTTAGTGCTATTTCATCAAGGTTGTAATTCCTGTGCATCTGGTTGCGATAATAAATGTTATTTGAAGAAGTATTTGCTGTAGCATGTTTTTTCTTGTGGTTAGTGTCTATTTTTTGGATGATCTGTTTGATTTGTTCGTCAATGACGTGGTCAGGAAATCCGTTATTAACCAGTTTGATGTTTTTAAGTTTGGAGTAGAGGCTTTGAGGAAGAAATGAGTTTTGTGTGATATATTAGGTTTTTTATTATAGCTTTTTTGTACCTTTCAGGACACTCACTATTAAAATTAAGAGTAGTTGAGTTAACAGTTATAGGCTTTTTATATGGATATGTTGTAAAAGTGTTATTGTTAGTCTCGATCAATACATCAAGGAACGGGAGTTGATTATTATTGTTTAGTTCATATGTAAAATTGAGGACAGAGTTTTTTTGAAATGCCTATTAGAGTTCAAGTTCGAAAGTACTCAGGATATGAACTTCGGTGGACTAATCCACGAATTCCATTGAAATATAAAAAAAAGTTGGCCAGAAAACTTGAAAAGATCATTGTTAAACAGGAAATGTGCCTTTTGTTTAATTCAACATGCATAAATGAAAGAATGCTGCCCAAATACACACATCAGTCAGTAGAGTGTTCGGCTGTGAATCTTAAGGTTCCAGGTTTGATACAGGCCCTTGCCAACTCAGTGTATGAGTAGCACAGAGAACTGTGCGGTAAAGTGAGGAGCTGATGGTAGGTGTGGCGCTCCACCTCAGACGCTAAAAACAATCTCGTTGGTCTAGCGCCAGTGAAAAGGGGATAGACTCACTTGCTGTCTGGCTGATACCAACTTTAGGCCACCCCGATGACTTTACTTTTTTTTTAATATATACATATATATATTTTATATATTTTTCAGTTTAGCTCAGACAGTAGAGCATCCGCCTTGAAACCACAAGGTTCGATACCAACTTCTTTCTAAATCAACGCAAGAATAGCACAGCTTGGATTTGTGTGGTAAAGTAAGGAGCTGATGATAAGTGTGGTGCGCCACCTCAGATAAAAAAAACAATTTCCTTGATCTAGCGCTAGTAAAAAGGGGATAGACTCACTCGCTGTCTGTCAGATAATAACAATAGGCCATTCTGCAGACTTTACTACTTACTATAAACATAAATAATATTCTTTTTTTTTTTTTTCTTAAGACATCAATCATGAAAAGGGATATTTTAGAATTGAGCATTTTTTAAAATAATGTTTAAAATAGGCACTGCCAATTGTTTGCTCATTTTCATTTTTAAAAACGAATTAAAATTAATTAAATTGATTATTTAAGGTCAAATTTTTGTCTAAGTCGAAAATTAGTAACATAATGAGCATCAATAAAAAAAAAAATGGCAAAATAATATTACACATGTAATTTATTTTTAATACATTTTAAACTATTGTTTTCGGTCAATTTTGCTCAAATATATTGTAAACATGGCTGCTGTTTTTATGTACCTCTGCAGTAAAAAAAATAACATATTTAGGATTTTAAGGCTTATAACAGTTTCTTATTAGAAATTAATAAAAAACAATACAATAAATACACTCAATTACAGAAGAATTGATAACTTTTAAATTTAATATATGTTTTCTTTTTGGTTCAACTGACCTGGCAACTGATCTGGTAAACACTCATAAGTTCATTAATAATCTTAACAACAGCAACCTTGAACATCTTTCTGATCTCACCAGTCTGGAACCCCTATCTCGCTCAGAACATTAACCTCCTAGAAACTGTACAGAGATGTGCAACCAAATGAATACCCTCTATTAAGCATCTGCCATATTCTGAATGTCTTGCTGCCCTGGGAATGGATTCGTTGAAACTCTGGCCACTGACCTGGTAAACGCTCATGAGGTCATTAATCATCTTAATAACAGCAACCTTGAGCACCTTTTTGATCTCCATGTTTCTAACACACATGGGCATGCCAACAAAGTCAGAAAACAGCATAGCTCACATGACTTTTGGAAACATTTTTTTACACCCAGAGGTGCTGAGGCATGGAATAAGCTGCCTACATCTGTTGTGGGCTGCCAAAACACTGCATCTTTCAAAGCATCCATGCTTCCTGTAGTCTGCCACACACTATACCTGATACCCCCATCCACACACATATGCACACACGCCCACACATACATTTATATTATTACTGTACGCTGTTCATGTTCCTGATACTAATACATTATTCTTTGTACTAGACATGAGGCTTTGATGAGTTGTGGTGCACCTGAGCACTGTACACAATAAATTTCATTATTATTATTATTATTATTTAAACACGTAGAAAAAAAAGTTGTTCAGAAAAACTCTTGTTTACAAAAAAATTTGTTTACAAAGAAAAAAAAAAAATGCCTGGAAGAAAATGTTATGTGACCTCTCCACCTATAGAGAATCTGCGTTGATGAAAAAAATTATCAAAAATCAGGGAATTATCTAATTTTAATAACATTTTCTGTGTTGACTTAGTAATCAACAAATTCTTTCTTTTTTTTTTAATTACTGATCCAATGGAAATAAATTAAAACTCCTTAAAATAAATATTACTATTGCTGGCTACCATAGCAGAAATAATTTATCATAACTAATTAATAGATAAAATTCATTTAAAAGTAGGAAACGCCTAATCTTAAGTTTCAAATTTCATATTTTTAGATTCTAAAAACAAATATTTATTTACTTACCATTTTAGTTTATCATTGTTAGCTAGTAATTTTTGAAGAAAACTCTTTTGAAAATTTAGCACCCCCGCCTTTGAAAACGGATCAAAGGTATCCTACTTTTGATTGAGAGAAAGTGGATTTCTGCAGTACTTTCGAAGTGATAGTAGGTTTATGTATTGACATGACATACAAGGTTTACTGCAACTCAACTGAATAACAACTTTTCATCAATAGCTCAAAGCAGAGCTTAAAGTGTGTCCTCCCCCACAATTGCAATTCATATAGTGCAGTCTCAATGAGGCATTCAGTTTGTCTTCATGAATAAAAATGAAGACATTAAGAGAGTCATTGAGTTGTTGCAATATCACACAGTTGGATCATCTGCGTTGACCTTAAAATGGTATGTTCCTTTCTTGGTCAGAAATGCGGCTTTATTTCAACAACCCAGCCCATCTTTCCACCATGGGGGAGAAGCGACCCTCAGAGCGAGTGACTTTGAGTCCACTCATTCTGAAATCTCTGGTCCATCTGAGGCTAAATTAATTCTCACATGTCTAATCACACACTTTCGAAGGGGTCAAGCAAAAAGGTTATTACCCATCAAAAACTGTCATGGTAACTTTCCACTGGGCCCCATTATTCTGAATCTAATGGAGCCTGATTCAAACATTCTTACTACAGGTACATACATAAATCATAAGCTGCCTATGAATTATATATACTTTCTGTGCATGTGGGGCAGTAGAGCTTGAGAGAAGCATTGGGTGGAGAGGAATTGGCCTCCAAGATCTGACTACAAACCTGTTGATCCCAACATTCTACATGAGCCATTTGTTGACATAGAGAAAATTATATTCCTACCTCGCACATGAAACTAGGTCTCTTGAAGCAATTCATTAAAACATTGCCAACTGAAGGCAACTGTTTCAAGTACCTCATTTTAGCATTTCCTGACTTGTCAATTGAAGGAAATCAAGGCCAGTGTGTTTGATGGTCTACAGATTCGGCAAGTTATCAAAAATGAACATTTCATCAAATATCTTGTCAAGAACTTTCTGGGAAGTGCACAAGCAAAGAATTACACTGAAATTGTCCAGAAACTATTGGATAGCCACAAAATGCTCGATTGCAACATGAGCATCAAGTTCCATTTTCTTGCTAATTTCTTGGAAAACCTTGGTGTGGTTAGCAATGAGCAAGATAATTGATTCCACCAAGATTTGAAATTCATGAAGGAATAGTATCAAGGTATATGGGATGTAAATATGATGACTGATTATTGTTGGAGAATAAGGTGAAATTGTCCACAGATTGAACACTCTAGGAAAAACTATAGGTGTACATTTGGTAACTTGCACACAATTTGACTTACAGCAACAAATATCCTTTGTATGAACAAGATAAATTTGTACAAACATTACAGACAAGCAATTTTTTAAATTATTTCCCATTGTAAATTTTTAAAACATTCTATAAGATAAGCACAAATTTGTAACATGTAGTATTTTAATGGTTTTTGAGACCAAGTGAGGGTATCCTGTTCCTAAAAAAAGTTGATGTAATAAAGAAAAACTGGGGTAAGTTTGGGATTCAGAGTCCAAAAGTTAATCAAATACAAATGTCAGATCTGACTCAACAAAAATTATGTTGCCCAGTTTAATGTTTTATTATTTTCCTTTATTTGTAAATTCTTAAAACATTCATTAAATTAACACAAAATTGTTAGATGCTATATTTTTATGTTTTTAGAGAAAAATCAAGGGTATTCTGTAGTTCAAAAGGTTGATATGATATAGAAAAACTAGAGTGATTTTTGTATTTAGAGGTAAAAAAGAAAATAGTCAAAAACAGCTTCCATCTTTGTTTGTTTGTTTGTTTGTTTTGTTTTACGGCATATTAACCTCAGTGGGTCATTTAATGCCGATAAAGTTTTGAAATAAATCAATTCTTAATGGATAATACAATTTTTTTATAAATACATTTTTCTATTCAACCCATAGATGGGACCCTAACAGGTACTACCACTCCGGGTCAGAGTGGACCAGGGAGCAATGGTGATGAAGGGGTGCTCCACATTCCCCAAACCTCCAAAACTGGAACCTCACCATCAGATAGAGTTTAACGTCATTCCCAGGACATGTAGACCCGCAGCCACCGCCTTCTAGCACCCATATGATAAAAAGGGGTTGGGGCTTGCCATAAGGGCAATAGGGTTGGGAAAATCATATAGGTGCTAGGGCTTGACATGACCAGCCGATTGATCGGAGGGGGCCTCTCCGACTGCCCGTCTAGCCCAAGATAGGCCAAAGTGGAGTATTGCATGTCATGAACTGCTCATCCACCTGGGCTCTATCTTTAAGCATCACGGGTCGCCACCGACGGCCAACAGGTGGCCCCATTGGGGGAGTCTTACCCCTCTGCAGAGGTGCAGTCATTGCATTCTAACGCTCCAGCCGACAGGGCGGGCTTCCATCTTTCAGTCTTATTTCTTGGGCTGATTCCTTTTTGTGTTGTTTCTACGTCTTTCTTCTTTGGGCTGTCATTTCATGTTTTAAATTAACTCAACAAGAATTGGTTGTTTTTCTTATAAAGCTTTATTTCAACAACCCAGCCCATCTTTCCACCACGGGGGAGAAGCGACCCTCAGAGCGAGTCCACTCATTCTGAAATCTCTTATTCTTGGGCTGATTCCTTTTGTGTTGTTTCTACGTCTTTCTTCTTTGGGCTGTCATTTCATGTTTTAAATTAACTCAACAAGAATTGGTTGTTTTTCTTATAAAGCTTTATTTCAACAACCCAGCCCATCTTTCCACCACGGGGGAGAAGCGACCCTCAGATCGAGTCCACTCATTCTGAAATCTCTGGTCCATCTGAAGCTAAATTAATTCTCACATGTCTAATCACACACTTTCGAAGGGGTCAAGCAAAAAGGTTATTACCCATCAAAAACTGTCATGGTTACTTTCCACTAGGCCCCATTATTCTGAATCTAATGGAGCCTGATTCAAACATTCTTACTACAGGTACATACATAAATCATAAGCTGCCTATGAATTATATAACATACCATACCCTCATCATTTTAAAATTCATAACTAGTTATCGTAACTAGCTATGAATTTCTTTTTATCTGCTTCTCAATACGAAGCCTATGTTAGCTAGCGATTACTTCTATACTATTTCTCTGCATGGTGGATGAATTATGTAACAGAGACATCTACATAAAAAATTAGGGCTATCAATTTTTGGTAATCTTGAACTTTAAGTGACTAAATTCCTACCATAAAATGAACTTTATTTAGGAACATAATTTATTTTAAATACATTTTAAACAATTAAATTCGGCCAAAAATTCTTAAAAGAAAAAAGAATAAGTCAATGAGATTGGTGTCCCTTTTTTTGTTTTGTTTGGGAAGAAACAGGGAGTAAATATTCTGCCATTATCAAATTGCCGTAAATGATAGCCTTTTTTTGCCAAATTATTAAAATCACTAGGACTGCATGTTTTAACACGAAAATATCATAAAATGTCTATTTAGTAACAATTAAGTTAATTTTAAATAATGTGCAAGTACAATATTATGGTAGGAATTTAGTCATTTAAAGTTCAAGATTACTCAATTTTTTTGGCTATGTTGCCATTGGTTATTGTGAACTCATAAGAAATGGTTACAAACATTCCATTCTTAAAAATTTGGCTTTCATTTTCATCCATACTTTCATCTTCAGCACTATATTTATCTCCATGCAGAGCACTTTCAAGATTATTTTCTGTGTACAAGCATCACCATCATAAAGTATTATGATGGTGGTATAAGGCACCTGTATAAGGATGTATGACAACTGACTGTTCAAAGGATTCAAGATGTTAGGCTGTTGAAATTCATGTCAATTTCAAAACATTGTGAATAAGCAATTCAAGCCAAAAGATTTGATTTTATCTTCCACCTCTGTAATTGGGACATACAAAACACTGATGAGGATTTGTCTACTTTGTAAAAGGATTTTTTTTTTTTTTTTTTTTTTTTTGGTTTGGTTTGTTTTGTTTTACGGCATATCAACCTCAATGGGTCATTTAATGCCGATAAAGTTTTGAAATAAATCAATTCTTAATGGATAATACAATTTTTTTATAAATACATTTTTCTATTTAACCCATAGATTGGACCCTAACAGGTACTACCACTCCGGGTCAGAGTGGACCAAGGAGCAATGGTGATGAAGGGGTGCTCCACATTCCCCAAACCTCCAAAACTGGAACCTCACCATCAGATAGAGTTTAACGTCATTCTCAGGACATGTAGACCCGCAGCCACCGCATTCTAGCACCCATATGATAAAAAGGGGTTGGGGCTTGCCATAAGGGCAATAGGGTTGGGAAAATCATATAGGTGCTAGGGCTTGACGTGACCAGCTGATTGATCAGAGGGGGCCTCTCCGACAGCCCGTCTAGACCAAGATAGGGCCAAAGTGGAGTATTGCAGGTCATGAACTGCTCATCCACCTGGGCTTTATCCTTAAGCATCATGGGTTGCACCCACGGCCAACAGGTGGCCCCATTGGGGGAGTCTTACCCCTCTGCAGAGTTGCAGTTGGTGCATTCTAACGTCCCACCGACAGGGCGGTTTGTAAAAGGAATTGGCATTATAGATCTGTGCTTTTTGCATGTCACCAGATTAGCTGCAATACATTTTATTGTACCCCTTATACAGGATGACCCCCCAAAAAACAGAATTTGGGTTCTGTTTTTTTTGTGCTGGTAGTCTGCATCAGTAATGGTATATATACAGGGTGAGCCCCCCCCCCCCAAAAAAAAAAACAGAATTTGGGTTCTTTTTTTTTTTGTCACCCTGTGCCATCCACTGGTCCCTTTCCATGACTAGTAGCAAAGAAGTTCCAATGCAATTTTATGGAGAATTTATTTTCATTCAAAAATTTTCAAAGGTGTGACAATATGAAAGTAAAACAATTCTTCACTGAAAAAGGCAGCTTGTTATTGTATTATCATTGTTAACCCTTTCAGGCATTGGTTTTCAAAAATTAATCATCTGCTTTTCTTTTGAATTCATTTTTATATAATTTAAAGCAGACTATTTTTATTTTGTGGGTCACTGGTTACCCATAGTGCCTGAAAGGGTTAAGTTAATAAAAATATAAAAAGATGTAATGTAAAAAGTAAAGGATTACCTTGATAAAGTGTGAAAATCTCTTACAGCAAAAGTGTGAGAACTTTTTGCCCCACAGTTATGTAACAGTGTAACACATTTCTTAGTGTTAGGATGAAAGGATCAAGTCACCAATAAGCACCCCAATAGATTTTTAATTTCAATTTTTTTTAAAATTAGTTATTTCATGTTATTGTTGTTAGCATATGTGAAAAAATATAAGTATTGTAAGTATTGAAAAATATTTGTCAACTTCTGATTAATTTGCAAAACTATCAGAAAAATTATAGTTAAATTACCAATAATGGTGGTGGTGTGGTGGTGGTGGTGGTGGGGCATATTTTTAATTTGAACTTTAGTTATAATTTCATCATTTAATTTCATTCCCTGGTTTAAATACTGAAATTGATAGATTCTCTGATCAAATTTTTGGCCAAATGTTGCAAAACCAAGGATTTTTCAGTGCATTTTTCTCTACAATCTTTGATCCCATTTCCTCAAAAATTCGTTCAAATTCAAGATCTAATTTTTGGTATCAATACTTAATTGACCAATACACAACTTTCAGTATTTCATGTAATTAGATATTTTTAAAAAGTGAAAAATCGACCTACCCTAATGTAAATATTAGTTTAATATTAGTGAAATAAATCACTAATTAGGACTGAGCCTATTCTAGTAGTGACCACCCCAAGTGGAGTTTGAATTCAGAGTTTTCCTTCTCCTAGTCTGGTTGCCTAACCAAGGTTAAAGAGCCCAATCTGCCCTACTATTTACCCATAGCTGGAAGGAGAGTAGCTGGATTCATACCTTTCCCAAGGGTATTAGTGCTATGTAAACTAGCTCCATGCAGGATTTGAACTCGGGTTGATGAGTCAATTTCCTATGACTCTAACCATTTCACCACGTGCCTCCAATAGTGTGACAACTAGTTAAGGAATGAGCCTGCCCATTCTAAATAATTCATTTAGAGTTTACTAAAAGATGATAACCTGAAATACCAATTCAGGTGAAATTGGTGAATGAAAATAAAGCTAGTGAAGTAAATGGAACTCTTACTTTTTACAAATGAAAGAGAATAATTTTTGCCAAATCTTTATTAAAAGAAGACAAAACTTTAAAATTGGATTTCTTCCTTCCAATATTCTGATGAGTAAAAAAAAAAAAAATCATAGAATTCAAATCTACAAAGTTTAAGCTTTAACATGATGTGCTATGTGTCATTTAACTAATATAATATAATATAATATAATAATATCTTTTTTCAGCTAGTATATTAGGTCTGAGACCTGTCAGCTGTTCCTTATAAATATTCATCTTAATTCCGCAGAATATTTATAATCTTTCCACAGATTATCTAACATTGCCTTAGAGGAGTTTAGAGATGGGGCATTCACTATTGATGATGGTAGTTTATTCCTTGTATTCACCATTCTGTTACTAAAATAACTTTGTCTTGCATTTGCTTTACAAATCTTTTTTAAGAACTAATGATTTTATTTTTGAAAATAATTTTGAGTTGTTTGGATTTGGTGACAATTAAATTTTTTTAAGTGAATAAAGAAACGTCAATTGAATCAGAGAAAATACCTTTTTTTTAGCACCAATTCAAACAAAAATATTGTTTTGAAAAATTACAAAAATAGAAAACACGCTACAATTTTTTTTTTTTTTGAGTTTTAAGAAAATAATTTAAATTTTCCAATAACTTTTTTGGGGTGTTGAAATTTTTATTATTATTTGGATTTTATAATGTGATCTTCTTAATTTGATCTTTCAAAAAATTTAAAAATTAGGTACTGGAATTTTTTTTTATTCAAATGATCCAGCTTGAAACCACCCCACACACAATCTGAATTGAACAAAAAACATTTTTCAATGTTTTTTAATAAAATAAATTATTCATTATAAAATTAAGTCATTAATGAATAAATTTGGTGAAAATTTCATTAAAATCGGAAAATTCACCGATCTTTTGGTAATTGTTTAAAAGTTTAAACAAAATTGTTTTATCTCCCTTTGCTAATTTTGGGCATACCTAATGTTTCCGGACACAAAAATCAGGCTCTAATGAAATTTTCTTTATGGAATTATTGTATGCAAACACTGCTATTATAGCAGGATAGAAGTAGAGTAGGGATAGGCGATTTTGTCGTCTGCTAGGAATTTTAAAAGCGAATTAGAAATAATTAAATCTATTATTTAAGGTCAAACTTTGTCTAAATCGATAAGTAGTAACATAATAACCATAATTAAAAAAAAGAAAAATATCATTACATATGGAGTTTATCTTTAATAGATTTAAAAGTATTTGCTTTGGTCAATTTCGACGATATCAGCCAGTCAGCCTCGTTTTCGATGTTTTTAAGTGCTTGTTTACAATTTTACTGTAACATTCGCGTTTGCAAAAAAATTACCAAAAATCAGGTAATTATCCGATTTTAATGAAATTTTCAGTATTGATTTATCAATTAATGAAGTTTATAATGCATTAGTTATTTTATTTCAAAACTTTAATTTAGTATTTTTGCTATGAAAAATTAATATATGAAATTCATTTAAAATATGAAAAGCCTGAAGTTAAGTTAAAATGTTATATTTTTAGATTCTAAAAATAAATATCTACTTAATGCAAAACTTATTTTAGGCGCCAAAAGTAATAAGTTTTGAAGAAAAACTCGATTGAAAATGTACCCCCTCACCCTTTTAAGCAGAAAAAACATTGATGTATAATTTTTTCTTTTATAAAATAATAGCCAATTGAATAATTATCGAAATGAGTAAAAAAGAAATCTCCAAAAAAATAATAATTTATTATTTTTTTACATTTTATTTTTCGATTTTCGGTACTTATTTTCTCAAAGAATAGCCACCGTAAAAAATTTTTTGTTTCTATTCATAACTTCGGTCTTTTATCTCATTATTTATACTGTAATTAGTATAAAAAATGATCAACTTGCAAAACATTTTACGCCCCCAACATAAGGGAGGTCAAAATTAAGCGACCTGAAAAAAATGTGAAAGTTTTGAAATAAAATAAATAATGCATTATAAAGATCATTTATTGATACATAAATACAGAAAATTTCATTAAAATCCGATAATTTGCTGATTTTTGGTAAATTATTTTCTGTAGGGGGGCTAAAGTCATTTTGTCAAAAACGCATTTTAGGCTCCGTTTGCCAGTCCCTAAAGTAGAGATTTGCCCCGACGTTCGTTGCTACTCACATCTACCTTACTTTCGTGATCACATGAACAACAAATTATATATAAATGTAAAATTCACATTCACACCATCCAGAAGAGAAAGATCCAGTGATTTACTTTATTTAATTTTTTTTTTTTTAATTACTAATAGTTACATTTTAGTCCCAAGGATGATATATCAACAGTCGACCATAAACCGACATTTTAATGGTTAGAGTTGGGTGAGAGAAAGACTAAAGAAAAAAGGCGGATTGGCGATTTGAAGACCTATTTTTAAATAAAAAAAATAAAATAAATAAAAACACGAAGCAAATGATTGAAATTTACTCTTATCTGGATGGTGAATGTATAATTTTTTGTACATTACCGCTGAAAACCCCTTTATTGCATGCTATTGTAAACAAGGACTGTCTTTTTTTGCAGGAAGTAAAGATTTGTCAAAAAATCAATCCCAAACGATCATCTCTATCAGGCCGGCATGTATCTTGTTGTTCAAAGTCGCAATGGCGTAGCGTGCCTTTTGAGCACCAGGGGTAATTTAAACTATTGCACCTACTCCCAATTCATAAGTTGTTTTGTATTAAACAAAACAAAAAATAAAATAAGCTATTCATTATAAAATTAAGTCATTAATGAAAATTTCATTAAAATCGAACAATTTCTTAAATTTTGGTAAATAGTTTGAAAATTAAAAAAAAAAATTACTAAGCTTAAAAAAAAAAATTACTATACATTTAATTAACCATTGAAATTAATTATTGAATCCAACGGTAGGCACATTAGTCTCAGTTGTTTGTGTTAGTATTGCAATGTATAATTTCAATTAAACTTGGTTTAAATAAAATTATTTTTCAACATTAAATGTATAGTAATTTTTTTAAGCAATACGTAATTAAAAACAACCTTAATCCCCAAACCCCTAAACCGTAACCCAATTCACAAAAAAATTCATTCATACACTGTAGTTAAACTGTCATGGATCACCACCAAATAAGTTTCCGTTATAATTTTGATAACGATTTCCAAGTATTACCAGAAATATGGACCGCCAATTTGCCGTGTCAAATTTACACCCCTTATATTTAACAATAAAACTTGCATAAAGGTTAATATTATCTTAAAAATTTTTGGACCATTCAAAAGAAGAAACATTAAAAAAAAAAAAAAAAAAAACTCCTGATGATTTTTTAAAATTGTTTTCAGCTTACGGAAATAATGAAAATTATGATCGAATACAATGTTTGTTTACATTTTCGTACCGATAAATCAATTCAAATTTCACGTAGCCAAAAACAAGTTATGACTGCTGGATTTTTTTTTTTTAATTCTAGGAAAAATCAACTAACAGTCAAATTTTCACGAAAATTTCGTTAATTATTTACTTGTTGATGAAATTATGTATAAATACGTTTTTCCTAAAATATGCCAGGGGAAATATTTTTTACGAGTTCATCCCCTCCCCCATTTTATTTTATGAAATCTTTAAAAAAATGAACCGATAAAAAACGATTTTTACTTTTTTCTATAAAGATGAGAGTCTGAATAATTATATCAGAAGATACATTTCTATACGGGATTTTTTTAGTAAAAGAACTATGAATACATAATTCTGCTAAAAAAATCAATAAAGAAACTGACTCTGTTGTACAAAAAACATAAACTAACTGTTTTACTTATTTTTCAAGATAAAGGTGAGTAATTTTTTCCCAAACGGATAATTTGATCTTTGAATTAACCGTTTTTTCTTTGTAACAACTCTTTATGTTCGTTATTTTTTTAACGAGATTTTTAAAGATAGAAGTTCAAAAATATTTACGTTTATCTTCACTGGAACTACTGAGTAAATTAACATCGTTGATCCCAGGGGGCCATCTCCCCAGGCAACACCTGCCCTCTCTATTTAAAAGGGACAGGGCTGTGTTTATTGCCCGGTGCCTGAGGCGCCCCCCATGAGGAGGAATGCCGACGGAATAAACGCATTTTTTGCACACCATGAGCTTCGGTTCATGGGTGGTCCCACATTAATAGGGCCTTGTGCCTAACCCGTACACTTGGGGTACGTGGTAAATAAACAGTATTGCCTAAACTGATCACGTGACGTGATTTTGATGGTACCTATTGGTCATATAATTGTCACCATCAACTACAAAAAGAGAACCACGTCCCAGTCTTTGCTTGTAAGCTGTATTCTTGTTTATTAAGTAAGAAAACTTTATTTACATTTAAAAAAAAAATATTTTCTACTAAAATGAATAATGGTTTCGAGATACTATACGAATAAAACTCTAGACTTAGATCCAAATCAAAGTATGTCAGATTATAATACACAATGGATGATACCGCCATTCTTGGTGTGTCGTTATTCTTTACTAACTGAACAATAGATTTGGTGTATTGTAATTATTTATAATAAACTAACAACAGTTTATAATAATTCAAAAACACTTTATTTTGGTTATGCATTGAATGAACACTTTTTTAAAAAAAAGATAGAATCAATAGTTTAACATTTTTTACGCTATTTAGCATTTTAATAAATCCTAAATTTTCAAGACCGATTTTTAAACACTATATACATTTTCGGTTCACTCAACTTTATCTAACAATAGTTATCTTAAGGATACATACATACTACCAATTTTCAGTTTTTTTTTTAATTTAAAATTTTTTTTTTTAAGGAATGCTCCCTTCAAATTAGTGGCCTCTGTTGTATGTTTGATCTGCGATTTCGAGAAAATAAACCTTTTCATCTTAATTCTTAAATGATGTTGTTTGAGAATAAATTATTCAGGGAGTTTTTCAGTAAATATCACGATGATTTTTTTTAACAATAAATTTAGTTGAAGCATGAACAAACATTGTAAATTGAACCATATTCGTAAAAATTAATTAACTTAATTGGGAGTATGTATTCCTAAGATAATCATCTACAAAGAAAATGGAAATAAATTCGACAGTATATAAATAGAAAAATATCAAAAAACATATATTCAGCAGATTTATTTATGAGTAAATAGTTATGCCACGTGGGAATTTTCATTACGAGTAGGATGCAGTGGTTGCAACCCCTTTCCAAATAAACAGGCATAATTAAGAATATTAAATCAATTTAAGGAATGCTCCCTTCAAATTAGTGGTCTCTTGTATTTTTCGATCTGCTATTTCGAGAAAATAAACCTTTTCATTTGAATTCTTAAATAATTTTGTTCGGGAATAAATCATTCGGGGCATTTTTTAGTAAATGTCTCGATTAATTTTTTTCTAACAATAAATTTAGTTTTAGTATGAACATTGAACAAACATTGCAAATTGAACCATACTCGTAAAAATTAATGAATTAACTTATCGGACATTTTTCTGCATAAACTGAATCTCAATGTTTCATTGTTTATTCGGAAGAAGTTTTGTAAAATAGATAATAGAATTTTTTTCTTAATTATTTGCGATTATTTTAATTCATTTAATACTCTAGTATTGAGTATTAAAGTTACTTAATGTAAAACATGAAACTGGCCATTTTGTTATATAGGTCAATTATTGCCGCCGCCAACAACAGGAAAAGAACAACTTTTCAGTCTTTGGACTATCTTAAGTAAGAAAACTTTATTTTCATATTTTTTAATATCATTTTCCTTTAAAATGAATAATGGTTTCGAAGTACTATACGAATAAAACCCTAGATTTAGACATAAATCAAAGTTTGTCAGATTAATACACAATGGATGACGTTGCCATTTCTGTTGGTTAGTTATATTCACTAACTCTTCACGTTTCTTCAACAGTGGTGTATTTATGATTATTTATAATAAACTAACAACAGTTTATAATAATTCAAAAACTCTTCATTTTAAGTACTACATTGATTATGCATTGAATAAACACCTTTTTTTTTTTAAATAATAGAATTAATAGTTTAACATTTTTAAATAAATAATGAAAATCTACGACATATCAAAACCAATTTTTAACTACATTTCGGGTTCACTTAAATTTAAACACTTAAAATTTTTTAAATAAAACATTTCAAGTCTTTTTAATTTACGTCTCACATTCATGCTTATAGCAATTAAATATTTATTCGTGGAAGAATTATTGTCTTATTTATAGGTACCACCAATTTTCCTTGTGAAATTTACCCCCCCCCCTTATATTTAACACAATGAAACTTGCATAAAAGTTAATATTATCTTGAAAATTCTTTTTCCATTCGAAAGAAGAAACATTAAACAAACTCCTGATGATTTAAAAAAAAATTCAGCTTACGGAAATAATGAAAATTATGACTGAAAAACAATGTTTTCATTTTTGCACCGTTAAATCAACTAAAATTTAACGTAGCCAAAAACAAGTTCAAGAGGATTTTAAAAAAATTCTATGAAAAATCAATTAATGGTTTTCCTGAAAATTTCCATAACTTATTTACCTTTGGATGTAAATATGTCTGAAATAGTTTTTTCCTAAAATATATTAGGGGAAATATTTTTTTTACGAGGTCTACCCCCCTATTTTATTTTATGAGATATTAAAAAAATGAACCGTCAAAAACGTTTTTACTTTTTTCTATAAAGATAAGTCTGAATAACTATATTAAAAAAATTCTATAATACTCAAGGCAGTAGTTTTTGTAGAAAAAAATAATGAATTCTGAAATAGAAAGTGCAAAAAATGTCATAATATTATTATTTAAAAACTTTTTTTTTCTTTTTTAATTGATATTTTCTATATTCTATTAAATTGTCAATTTTTTTTATTTAAAGAAATTGATTTTTAAGAGATTTTAAATCTTTTGTGTGCTTAAATAATTTTTTGTTTTTTTTAATGTTTAAAAATCTTTTTTTGTGTGTGCAAATCGAATTTTTTATTTAGATATGATATAACACTGAATTTTAGAATTCAGGTGAACTAAAAATTTGTCTGATCCACGATATATTAATATTTTTAAGAGTATGTAAGAGTTTTTTTTATTGTTGAATAGTAATGTGTGATTCTTATAATATATGGAAGAGCAAAACTGACATATTTGTTTTTCTTTGGAACTACAAAGACGAGTCATATGAATATATATCAGTTTCTTTGTTTAATGGCATATAAACCTTCATGAGTTATTCAATGCCAAAGCTATCCTTGTTGAAGAACAGTAGTGGTATTATTTAAATGTTAGGTGGTGTTTCATACCTTTTCGAAGGGTATTAGTTCGAAAGTGAACGTAATAGTGCAACTTGAGTTCGAACTCACTTATTCCGATGTTGCAGTTGAGCATGATAACCACTATGCTACAGGGACTTCACTCCCAAATATATCAAGATGTATATATTTACCAACCCCCCACGCACGAGCAGGATGCTACACAAGGTCAATTTATTTAGCGGAGTTTAACAGGTTTGAATTCAGAGTTTTCCTTCTCCTAGACTGGTTGCTGTACCAAGGTTAAAGAGACAAGTCTACCCTACTATTTACCCATAGCTGGAGGGAGAATAGTTGGATGCATACCTTTCCCAAGAGTATACGCCCTGTCGGCTGGGGCGTTAGAATGCAACGACTGCACCTCTGCAAAGGGGTAAGACTCCCCCAATGGGGCCACCTGTTGGCCGTGGGTGGCGACCCGTGATGCTTAAGGATAGAGACCAGGTGGATGAGCAGTTCATGACATGCAATACTCCACTTTGGCCCTATCTTGGGCTAGACGGGCGGTCGGAGAGGCCACCTCCGATCAATCGGCTGGTCACGTCAAGCCCTAGCACCTATATGATTTTCCCAACCCTATTGCCCTTATGGCAAGCCCCAACCCCTTTTTATCATATGGATGCTAGAAGGCGGTGGCTGCGGGCCTACATGTCCTGGGAATGACGTTAAACTCTATCTGATAGTGAGGTTCCAGTTTTGGAGGTTTGTGGAATGTGGAGCACCCCGTTCATCACCATTGCTCCCTGGTCCACTCTGGCCCGGAGTGGTAGTACCTGTTAGGGTCCCATCTATGGGTTAAATAGAAAAATGTATTTATAAAAAAATTGTATTATCCATTAAGAATTGATTTATTTCAAAACTTTATCGGCATTAAATGACCCACTGAGGTTGATATGCCGTAAAACAAAATAAACCAAACCCAAGAGTATAAGCGCTATGTGAAATGTAAACAAACCTTGTCTAGGATTTGAACTTGATTTGACATGTCTATTTCCTTCAATTCTAACCATTACATCATGCACCTCCAAAAATGAAAAATAATTAGCTGAAAACCTTCCCTACAAGGAGTATTTTAAACTAGTAAAAAATCTCTCTCATTCTTGAAATCTGATTTGGTCATTGAGGCGCTACACTTATAGTGTGTCTTGGGCACGAATCGTCTAGTGATGCCTGTCCCTCTCCAGTTCTTCAACTGGGTTGAATTCAGAATTTTCCTTCTCCTTGTCCGGTTGTCATACCAGACTTAAAGAACCCAGTCTACACTACTATTTACCCATAGCTAGGGGAAGAATAATTGGACCATATGACCTTTAGGCACCCCTTTTGCTTTGCTGGTTCATAAGTACATTTTTTCATTTACACCGTCAACATCTGGTTGTTTGTTAACAGATGATTTTTAGAATTAAAAAAAATTATAAAACTAACCCCTAACCCTAACAAACAACCGGATGTTGACAGTGTAAATGAAAAAAATGTACTTATGAATCAGCAAAGCAAAAGAGGTGCCTAAAGGTCATAAGGTCTGAATAATACCTTTTCCAAGGGTATTTGTGCTATGTGAAATGAAAATAGCCTCGTTCAGGATTTGAACTCTGGTAGCCAAGTCCACTTCTTGCTACGATAACCATTACACCACAGGCTCCTCCTTATGCCATGAGTATCTCCTAATAAAAATAATGTTTAAATTTAATTGAATTACTCTAATGATTTAATGATTTACAATCTGATAAAATAAAACGAAAATTCTTCCAATTTGTAGCCATATCAGTGTTATTGTATGGCTGCACCACTTGGACTCTAAAGAAGTGCTTAGAGAAAAAGCTAGATGGGAGATACATAAGGGTGTGGTAATTTTCACCTTTAGTTGGCTAAATTCCTAGCAAATAAGGCAATTAGAGTAACCTTCCTTGACTTTCACTTTGAAAATGCGCACACACAATTTTATGCTAGGAATTTAGCCAACTGACTTTCACTTTGAAACAAGCCGGTAGCCATTTTGAAAGTCTCCGTGTGAAATAAACAAATCTTAGAAACCTTTTTGAAAACAATACAACTGCATGCTTTAACACAAAAATATCATAAAATGTGTTCTTAATAACAATTAAGTTCATTTCAGATAATGGACACGCACAACTTTATGCTAGGAATTTAGCCAACTAAAGGTAAAAATTACCAAGGGTGTTGTGTGCTGTCTTGGAAGCAGCAGCCCTCAAGAGAGCAACTCTATGGCCTCTTGCCACCTATCACACAAACTATCCGAGTGAGATAAACAAGTCATGGTGGACACAGCAAGTGAGGAATCTCATAAGCAACATTCTTCAGTGGACACCTACACATGGATACACCAGTGTAGGCCAATTAGATTCTAGATGCTGCACAGAGGACCTCCCAGGGGCAATAACCAATAGGGACTGCTGGAGAGGAAGAGAGTCATGGATATCTGTGTTACCAGTGGGACCTGATAATGAATGATTCTACTTTAATTATTTTAACGATTTACTAATTCTAATTTAACGATTTTAATGTACAATAGAGAGTCAAAAATTATCCGCACTTTCGCCATGATGTATCTTTATTATTGTCACACTGTGTTCTGCGCATGCGTGCTTATAGTTAGCACTGTTGTGGTCATGTGATCGAAGTTTGGGCCTTATTGCACCATTTTACTTGCTGTCTTTACAGTGTAAACATGGCCGCTCCACTAGCAGTATGCACCAAGGAAGTGGCCTGAGGAGTTCATCAGAGGCTTTTAGCACAATATGGGGACAATATACTAGCATATAGAAGTGATAGATTGTATAGAGAAGTTTAAAATTGATTTGATAGAGAAGTTTAAAAGTGTCCAGACAAACAAGACACACTAAGAGAGGGAGCAGGATGCCCATCAACCTCCACCACTGATGAGAAGATTCAGCAAACTAAAGTGATGGTAATGGCTAACTGACAAGTTACCATAGATGAGGTAGCTTGTTCTCTGCAGAATAGTCATGGTCCTGCCTATCAAATCATCCACTATGAGCTTGGTTTCCGTAAAACAAGAGTGTGGATAATTTTTGAATCTTCATCATAGATTCTAAAATTTCAGTGTTACTTTACACAGAAAATGTTATATTTATGTATTGGTAATAATTACTTTTAATCTTCAACAATTTTTAGAATTTAATATACATATATATATATATATATATATATATATATATATATAACATATAACAATAATTTTTAGAATTTAAGCAATAGAAAATTTTAAAGATCTATAATAATAATTTGTTTGCACACAATTATATGGCGTCCCTGTCGGCTGGGGCGTTAGAATGCACCAACTACACTTCTGCAGAGGGGTAAGACTCCCCTAAATGGGGCCACCTGTTGGCTGTGGGTGGCGACCTGTGATGCTTAAGGATGGAGTCTTGGTGGATGGGCAGTCCATGACCTGCAACACTCCACTTAGACCCTTACTTAGGCTAGATGGGCGGTCGGAGAGGCCCCCTCCGATCAATCGGCTGGTCACGTCAAGCCCTAGCACCTATATTATTGCCCTTATGGCAACCCCCAACCCTTTTTATCATATGGGTGCTAGAAGGTAGTGGCTGAGGATCTACATGTCCTGGTGAGGTTCCAGTTTTCGAGGTTTGGGGAATGTGGAGCATCTCTTCATCACCATTGCTCCCTGGTCCACTCTGGCCGGAGTGGTAGTACCTGTTAGGGTCCCATCTATGGGTTAAATAGAAGAATGTATTTATAAAAAAAACAAGTTGTGTATTCATTAAGAATTAATTTATTTCAAAA
The DNA here is from genome assembly GCA_023376005.1 of Doryteuthis pealeii. Taxonomy (NCBI): domain Eukaryota; kingdom Metazoa; phylum Mollusca; class Cephalopoda; order Myopsida; family Loliginidae; genus Doryteuthis; species Doryteuthis pealeii. Next base: position 76,102,759 of record CM042142.1, read on the forward strand.
CTTTATCAGCATTAAATGACCCACTGAGGTTGATATGCCATAAAACAAACCAAAAAATGATATGGTTTCAAGTATTCCTATCTTACATTAATAATTCTATTAAATTTAGTTATATGGTTTCAAGTATTCCTATCCAGTACAAATAATTCTATTTAATAATAACACTGGCCTGCCATGTTTTCAAGGTTAAATATACAATTGCTGATTTTAAGGCAACTTTTTAAGCTGAATCCAAAAATCATACTGAGTTTTTCTAATCAGATCAAATTTTTGATACAAGCTCCTACTTGAAATGTATAGAACAGTACTATAACTATTTATTTGTGACAAGTAGAGTTCACAGACTATTGAATAAGTGTTATTATTATGTAAAACTTGTTATCAAGTATTCAAGCACATCTTAAAAACCAGATCTGACCAAGCACAATGAATGGTATTTTTTAATTCAGCATAAAATGGCGATCATATATCACTTGGTAAACCTTTGAAAAAGAATTGTTAATGCAGACCAGTGTAATCATTTGTTTGCAAAGTTATATGGTTTCAAATATTCTTATCTTACATTAATAATTCTATTTAATTTAGTCTCAAGTATTCCTATCCAATACTAATTATTCTAATTAATAATAATCATTTGTTTGTACACAGTTATTTAGTATCAAGTATTCCTATCCAATACTAGTAACATTTGTAATCATTTGTTTGTACACAGTTATTTAGTATCCAGTATTCCTATCCAATACTAGTAACATTTGTAATCATTTGTTTGTACACAGTTATTTAGTATCAAGTATTCCTATCCAATACTAGTAACATTTGTAATCATTTGTTTACACAGTATTTAGTATCAAGTATTCTATCCAATACTAGTAACATTTGTAATCATTTGTTTGTACAAGTATTCCTATCCAATACTAGTAACATTTGTAATCATTTGTTTGTACACAGTTATTAGTATCAAGTATTCCTATCCAATACTAGTAACATTTGTAATCATTTGTTTGTACACAGTTATTTAGTATCAAGTATTCCTATCCAATACTAGTAACATTTGTAATCATTTGTTTGTACACAGTTATTTAGTATCAAGTATTCCTATCCAATACTAGTAACATTTGTAATCATTTGTTTGTACACAGTTATTTAGTATCAAGTATTCCTATCCAATACTAGTAACATTTGTAATCATTTGTTTGTACACAGTTATTTAGTATCAAGTATTCCTATCCAATACTAGTAACATTTGTAATCATTTGTTTGTACACAGTTATTTAGTATCAAGTATTCCTATCCAATACTAGTAACATTTGTAATCATTTGTTTGTACACAGTTATTTAGTATCAGTATTCCTATCCAATACTAGTAACATTTGTAATCATTTGTTTGTACACAGTTATTTAGTATCAAGTATTCCTATCCAATACTAGTAACATTTGTAATCATTTGTTTGTACACAGTTATTTAGTATCAAGTATTCCTATCCAATACTAGTAACATTGTAATCATTTGTTTGTACACAGTTATTTCAAGTATTCCTATCCAATACTAGTAACATTTGTAATCATTTGTTTGTACACAGTTATTTAATATCAAGTATTCCTATCCAATACTAGTAACATTTGTAATCATTTGTTTGTACACAGTTATTTAGTATCAAGTATTCCTATCCAATACTAGTAACATTTGTAATCATTTGTTTGTACACAGTTATTTAGTATCAAGTATTCCTATCCAATACTAGTAACATTTGTAATCATTTGTTTATACACAGTTATATGGAAGTGTGTGGTGTAATGGTTAGAGTCGTGGGAAATGGACTCGTCGACCCGAGTTCAAATCCTGGATGAAGCTGTTTGTATTTCACATAATGCTAATACCCTTGGGAAAGGTATGCATCCAAATACTCTCCCTCCAGCTATGGGTAAATACTGGGCTCTTAACCATGGCTAGGTAACCGGTCTAGGAGAAGGAAAAATCCGGGTAAGGTATATATTAGTAGAAGTAGTAGTGTGGTACACTCGAGCAGGTAAGTAGGAATCTGGTGCGAACTCGTAGTAGTAGGCGTAATAGTTGTAGGCAATTGTAACTCTACATTGTTCGGTATTTATAGCTGACATCAGCCAATCATATTACTGTGAGGAGGAACAGAGGTATATGCATATTCATTACATCAAACTCTGAATTCAAACCTGTTAAACTCAATGTAAGAATACCTTGTATTGCATCCTGCTCGTGTGGAGGGATTGGTAAATATATATATGGTTTCAATAATGTTGATCTTTATCAATTGTTATCATTTTTGACTGTATCAATGTGTGGCCAGGGAAATTTGATGTACACATGTTTACTTTTTGTTTGTTACACTTTTTGTACTGCTGTTATATTTCAGTGAAAATGAAGAGAGAATGGTGGTGAGTGGTTGGCTGGAACTGGTGTTGAAGTAAAGTCATAATGAGGGAAAGGTGGTGTGCTAAGAATTATTTATATAACTTTGATCACCTGCTGATCTGTTGAATGATCAATTTATTTATTCTAATGGCATGTCAAACCATCTCATGTTATTTTATACCTAGAGGTTAGGGAATTGCATTCATTATACAAGGTGTGTCGAAAAAGTATTGAGATTTTTGTACTTTTTGACAGACTTTGTATTCTGAAAAAAAACAAAAAAAACGTTTCATTCATTCTTCATTTCTATCTTGGAAAATACAGCTTTAAACTTGGTATTTTTTGACACACCTTGTATTCTGAAAAAAAAAAAATTCACATTCCATTCATATTTTTTGTTCAAAATACAAGGTGTGTCAAAAAGTACAAAAAAATCTCAATACTTTTTTGACACACCTTGTATGTTCATATTTACATTTTTTTGTACAGTTTTTTCTTAATTTTTTTTTTTTTTTTGCACTATCAAATACAAATCATTTTAAAAAGATCTATTTGATCCATAGCTCGGACCCAATTGATCAAAAAATGAGTTTAAAAAATTGAATACCAAACAAGAATGAATAAAACAGAAAATCTTCGGCATAAAATAACCCAACCAGGGTTGACATGCTGTAAAATCCAAACAAACTAACTAATCAAACCATTGTTGTTGGATATTCAAACATTTTTTATACTCACTTTTTATAACTCATTTTTTGATCTATTTAACCCATAGGTGTGATCCTAACAGGTACTACCACTCTGGGTCAGGATGGAGCTGGGAGTGATGGTGATAAAGGGGTACTCCACATTCCCCAGAGTTACATAATTGTAACTTCACTACTAGATGCAGTTTAACATCATCCCCAGGACAATAAGACAATATATGATTGTCCTAACCCTATTGCATTTATGGCAAGCCCCAACTATTTTTTATCATATATGAACTAGAAGGTGGTGGCTGAAGGTCTTAGCATCCTGAGTATGACGTTAAACTCTATCTGATGGTGAAGTTCCAATTCTGGAGCTTTGTACCCCTATATCACCACTACTCCCAGGTCCTCTCTGACCTGGAGTAGTAGTACCTGTTAGAGTCCCATGTGTAGGGTAAATAGATTAAAAAATGAGTTTAACTCTTAACATCCTGTTGAGAATTTTCTAAGTCCAGAGCACTCCTATAAGGATATATTAAAAAAATGGCTCAAAATGACCTTTGCATCTAAAGTTACCTGTTATTTCCCTTAAATCAAAGACTTCTAAATATGTTTAATATTACATTTAAACAAAGGTTATCGTTTGGAGTGGATTATGAAAACGAATGAGACTTCCGTCCGGGTGGAATGAAGTGGTATAGGACTTTAAGAGTTAAAAAAATGTGTTTAAAAAAAATTGACTTCCCATCGAGAATGGATAAAACAAAATATCTTTGGCATAAAATAAACCAACAATGGTTGTCATGTCATAAAATCCAACCAACCTTAATATTAAAATTAATTTTCTTTACTTTTGAGCACATTACTTTCTGTTAATAATTTGTATTTTTGGTAAAAGATACTCTAAATGCTTGATTTAAAAAAAGAAAAGAAAAAGAAAACATATCTTATCTCTATATCTGTTGCCTTTGATTAAAAAAAAAAAAATTAAGCATAATTATCTCTATATTTGTTGCTATTATTACCTTATTCAAAATATTATTTACCAAAAAAAAATTAGTTTATTTTCATTATGAGAGAGAAAAATAAAAAGCTCTAATATTTGGTATATATATTATTATAATGGAGATTGTGTGTTTGTCGGTCTGTAATCGAAACTATATCACTACTCAAGTCACAATTCCCTTCAGTTATTTACAACACATTCTCCATGATTTAATTTTTATTTAACCTCAATTATTAAACATTATTAAACTGTTGAGCATATCTACATACTAATAACATACAATTGTATTTATATATACAACAAAACGGTGGTTTATAGTGTGAACGGGAAGGCTAATTTGCATATTGATCTTAAAAATTTGATTTTAATAAATATGTGCTTGGTATTATTGATTTCTAATTGTTTGGTTTTATCTTAATGAATATGAGCAAACATCTCTGGGATAAATCTTAAAGAAATCCATTAACAAGAAGAATTAACTGTAATTTTATTCTTTACTTCCTATTTTAACTAAATAATTAAATTAGGAAAATTTAGCAATGAAAGATGGGAGTGATGGAAGAGTTAGTTTCAGTTGTTTTATTTTTCAATTATAACCCCCTCTGTTACAAATCTTTTTATCTGCATTCTTATTTAGTTTCATTAGCCTTTCTAATTTAATTACATTAAAACTTAAATACTTCCACCCAGAGGGTGCATATATTTGCTAGTAATTCTAATCTTTATTTAAAATCTGAGAAACAATTTGGTAAAAAAATCAAGTAAACTACAAGATATTGATCTCAGAAAGAAATTATAGAAATTATTTTTGATAAACTTTATTTTCACTATTGGCAATATATTTCAATTTTAGCTTAGTGTTTTTTTTTTCTTTTTTATCATCGTTATTATTATTAGTTTTTCACACCAGTGTAAGCTGATGGTCTTTCACTGAAGCCTGCGTGATAAGTTTACTGGGCCTCCAGGATTCTTCTGAGTATTCTAGCTAATTTTAACAATGCTGCTGTCTCAATTCTTCCTCTGATTTCCAATTCATTTAGTATGTTTTCTAAACTTATTGGGACCGTTCTAGTTGCACCAATTACAATTGCTATCACTTTCACCCTCACATTTCAAAGTTTTTACAATTCTCTGGCAAGGTCCAGGTATTTGTCTATCTTTTCATTTTATTATTATTATTATTAAGAGTTTTTCACACCAATGTTAGCTGATGGTATTTCACTGGAGTCCAAGTGACAACAAGTCTCCTCAGGTCTCCAGGACTCTTCTGAGTATTCTGGCCAATTGCAGCAATGCAGTGGTCTGCATGGTTTCTGGTTGCCTTATTAATATTATTATTATTGTTGTTGTTATTGTTATTATTTTTGTTTGTTTGTTATGCTTTCTTGGGCATCCCCTTTTTTTCTTTCTCTCATTACCCACTCCCCCCCCCAAGAAAATCTTTGCATTGAACATATACACTATAAATATGATATCTATATACAGATCATATTCTGTTAAGTAATTTATCCAATAGTTCTCCAAAATACCCTGTTAAATTATTTTTATAATTATTTCTGAAATCATCCAAATTAATCTTTAAATTTTCAAGACATTTTGTTTTATTTTTGTGCTCATAATGGAAATTAGAATGTAAAAGAAAAAAAGAATTAATGTTTTTCTTAATCATTTATAATCAATAGTAAGCTTTTAAAAGTCCTAAACTCATATTTTGAGTCTTTGACTCAAATTTACAAACAATTCCATGGTTTGTGGTTTTTGTTGTACTTGGCTAATCAGCGAGTTTAAACTTAATCTAAATGTTGGTAATTTCAATCTGAATATTGATCTTTCTTTAATCTAAGAAAAAAAAAAAATTAGATTCTTATGAAATTTTTTTTATAAGTTCATAATATGAAAAAAGAATTAAAGTTTTACAATTGAAAGATTTTATAAAGTTTAAACAAAAACTTTAATTTTTTTTACTTTTCATTTTCTTTTAATATTTTAAATTAATTTCTTTTGCTTTTTTAAACATTTTTAATATTTTTCTTATTTTTCAATCTTTTACTATTCAATCCCTCTTTACTTTTTAAAAATATTTTTTAAATTTTAAATTTTTCTTTTTTCTTCTTTTCAATTTCTTTTAATAATTTTACTTTCTTTTAATATTTTTCAATTTTAAATTTCTTTTACCATTTAAAAGTTTATTTCAGTATTCTTTCTTTTTTTCTTTTTTTTTGTACTTCTGAATTAATTTTATCTACTGCAAAATTTTTATGCAGAAAAGATAACATTTTAAATTTTAGTTAAATTTGATGTGATTAACTTAATGAAATTATAGAAAATTTTATGTTAAATTTTGTGGTTAAAATTTCCATAGCAAAAAAAATAATAAATAAATAAAAACGAGTGGAACATGCGTTTTTTTAATTGAAAAAAAAAATCACTTAGGTTATTGCTTTAATAGCATTCCTTCATCAAAATCAATTTTTATTTGGCAAAAGTTTGTAAAATTCATTGAACACGCCGATAAATAGAACCTAAGATTTCATCTTTCAACGCGCTTGAAGAATCAAGAGTTATCCCCCGCCATAGTTACATTTCATTGTCCGCTAGGTGTCAGCTTCTCTACTTCAATCTATTCAAAAGCAAGATGGCGGAGGGCTCAGTGTAGTATTTCGTAGCCACGAACAGACTGTTTATAACTAGTCCTCGTCATTCTTCCAGCTTCAGTTCTACTCAATGATACGCATCATTCTCACAAACCAAGTATCCATTTATTTTTTGTTATTTTTGAAAGCTTACAGAGCTCAGATAAAATACACACACAAGCATTTACCACACCATCTCGATCTAGCTCCACTCTCTCTTTATTGTTATAGTGTGTTTCCTCCCCCTCCTGTATTTTCATAGCATTTCACTCCCTTTCTCTTCCTCCCTCCCTCTCTCTTTCATCGTATTTCTCTGCACAGACACGCAATCATCAACGCTTTCATTTATTTATTTTTTTAGCGACCAACATGGCAAGCACTACATGTGCCAATTGTGAGTCAGAATTTGGTACTTCTCGCTACATCCACTGCACTGAATGCACAACATTTGACCTGTGTCTTGAATGTTTCTCCAGCGGTGCTGAGATCGGCAACCATCGCAAAGAACACAGTTACCGGATCGTCCCTCAGACCACGAAGATCGCGCATGTCTTCGAGACGGCGAAACCTTGGAGCATAGCTGAAGAGACAATGTTGCTTGATGCCGTGGAACAGTACGGATTTGGAAACTGGGAAGACGTCGCGAATCACGTCAAAAGTCGAACGATTACCGAGTGCCACGATCATTTCGTGACTTTTTATATCCACGGAAACGTCGGCGCCGTTTGCTTTCCTGACGACAGCTCCAGGTCCAATTACCGACCAATAGCCGACAGTACCCCTCCGGTTAGGATTAACCGGGCAGGTGGAGCAAACAGCGAGACCGGGTCAGGCAACAGCGATGATAGCTCCGGCTTGACTAACGGAACGACAACCCCGACGGTTGATTTGTCAGCTTCGGAACAGAAAGACCTTGGCTACATGATGTTTCGCGGAGATTTTGAGAGGGAATACGACAACGAAGCGGAAAATGTGATCAGCTCCCTTGAAATCAATTACGACGACGAGGAAATGGACATCCTGTTCAAGCTGTCTCAGGTAGACCGCTATCGATATCGTCTTGCCGATCGCGAACAAAGGAAGGTTCTGGCACGTGAATTTGGACTTCTGTCGTCTTCGACTATTTTCACGACCAGCACCAGTGGCGGTAAACCGAAGTCACAGCAGACCAAGAAGACTAAATCCTCGTCGTCGGGATCGTCCTCGTCGAAGGACGACAAGGAAGTCGTGGAGAAGCTACGCGTGTTCGCACGCTTCCTTTCGTTTAAGGATCACAAGCAATACTGTGACAACCTGCAGCGCGAGAAGGACCTGCGCACCCAAATCAAGGAACTTGCACGGTATCGTCGGAACGGACTTACCAAAACAGACGAAGTGGATGCCTTCGAAGACCACAAGAACAAGAAGGAGCGACGCGCCGACCGAAACAAAAAGACGTCCAATTCCTCATCGACAAACAAGCGCTCAACTTCGTCGTCCTTATCTTCGTCCGCCTCCAAGAAGAACGAGGGCAAAACGGAACTTAACGATGACAACGATGATGAAAATATGGACGATGATGATAATGACAACAAAGACATGTCATCCTTACCCAACTTTGAACAACTCTCGAGTAGCGAAAAGAAGCTCTGCAACAACCTTCGACTAACACCATCCAATTACATAACAATAAAAACCTGTATCATCAAAGACTACTTGCAGCGACAGCAAGGGCACCCGGTTAAAATAAAGTACCCGAGCTATTTGGACAAAACGCACCGGCGAAAGATTATCACTTTCCTATCAAATAATGGTTGGATCTGTGTAACGTAGGAAAAAAATAAAAGAAATCGCTATTTTTTTTTTTTTTTAACTTTTTTTTTAAAGAAGTGTAAACAAAGACTATTTTTTATTAAATGAAAAGCAGAAATCAGGTAATTTAATTTTTTTTTATGATGCTATTGTTTTTTTTTTTTAATGATTTATTATTAAAATTATTAATCTTTATTTTATTATTATAAAGTTTTTATTTTCAATTAAACAACAATTATTGATTTTATTTTTTTTAGTTAATTTTTTAAAAATTCTTTTTATTTATTTTTTTTTAATTTTTAGTTTTTAATTCTTTAAATAAAAAAAATTTAATTTTTTTCAATTTAAAAAAACAAAAAAATAATTAAATAACATATTTAATATATGCAAAAAAAAAAAAGTTTTTTTTGTGTAATATTTTTTAAACAAAAAACAGCAATTAAGTATGCCTAAAAGTTAGTAGTAACACTTGATAAACTTTCTTTTTTTCCCCTGAAAATACGATTTCCAATGATTAAGAGTTTTAAGTAGTTAGTAAATTTTCTACATTTATGAGATATTAGTAAACCTTCTAAACATTATTAAAAAAAAACCTAACTTCCAACTCTTGGAAATCGTATTTCCCGCAAATAAATGTGCATGCGTACTACTTCGCATCATCAAGTGTGCTCCTCACCCATAATGGCGTCTTAAGACGCAGGTAACTTCTTGAAATAAATCTTTTGTTTTTTAGTGAATTATCTATATATTGTCGGTTCTATGAAACCAATTTGCATTCAATTTGTATGCTTAATTACATATTTTCATCATAGCCTTCGAAGAATCCGTTTTCTTTTTTTTTTTTTTTTTTAATTTCATTTAACATAGATCCGGACCAGAAGTATCAAAGTTAAACAAAAATAATGGCCACTCATAATTTTAGGTATTAAGTAGGAACATACAAATTTAATTAACTTGAAACCTTAATTTCATGTTGAAAGAATCTTGTATTATAAAGTAAAAGTTATAAATCTTTTTAATGAAGTAAAAGAAAAACTTTTTTTTAGTAGGAATGAGGAACACTTTACATGTAATTAACACAAAAACATTTTAATGAGTATGCTATTAAATCATAAGTTAATTTGATCCAGCATTGAAATGCATGTCCCAAAACAAAGTATTTGTAGTTATAAGATTATTTTAGTTATGTCATACAAAATCACAATGTATATTTTTTTATATATATAAGTTGATACATGAATTTTTAAAAAATTGAAAATTTTACTGATTTTAAAGTTATAGTTATTAATCATTATGTAGCTAATTTTCATGCTGCAAATATAGTCCCTAAAATCTTAAATTTGAATTAGATCTAAATCTTAAAAATATATTTTTTTGTCACTTGCAACAAAACACATTTTTGTGTTAATCCCCTGAGAGGCTTGACATATGAAATGAACCAAGTTTTAATGCATTTTTTATGATTGGGGTATTTTTTTTTTTCTGATATTCCAAAATAGACACTTGAAATTATTTTTCTGGTCATGGTGTGGCATTTTAATTATATATTTATTAAAAAAAATAATAACAAAACTAGCTTAAAGGTCATCTTTTATTTTTATTAAAATGCTATAGCTTAGAGAATAAAGCAGTTTCCAGTTAAACTTGTAACTGAATGATATTGTGGATTAATTGTCATTTTTTAATCATCCAAATTCTCAAATTCTTCACATCTTCAAATAGAAGCATCAATATCATTATGGACTGATTAATGTTATTGAATAAATCCAACAGGTTCTTATATTCTTTATGAAGACTTCCAGTTCAAGTGCTTTAAGAAATGGCTATTATTAAATTTTGATAAAATTAGGATACTTATCAGAAAAATTAAGTTCAATGTAATATATATATATATATATTGGTCACACAACTTGGTCTCACTACAGAGTATCGATAAATTACATTGTTATGAGAAAACATGAGGCATTTACTTGATGCCACTTGAAAGAGTGTGTAACTAGGCGGACTACATTCATTTTTCTCTCCCACTTTCACTTTCTTATTTTTCCTCCCTCTTTCTACACTTCAACCCCCCTCCCTTCTCTACATCACTTTCACTCTTTTTCAATTTCTCTTTCTTTCCAACTTATTTAAAACCACGCTTTCTTCCCATACTTTTTTTTATTTACTCTACTGATCTAAAAAGGGTTTCAGTTGACTGGTGCTGCTGTGTTCTCACCACAGTTGATACCATCACCTCAATCCTATAGACAAGCGGAAGTTGCTGTTCTCTATGTAAATAATCCTATCATGTATGACAAGATCGATGCTAGTATTATATACTAATTTGGTTTCCTTCGTAACAGTGGTCCATGATGATATTAATGCTTCTACTTAGGGAAAAAAAATGAGAGATTCTGATGAACATTTCAAAGTTATCTGTTATATTGATAAGTTAGATGATTAAAGAATGATGTTCAGTATGTATACAGACTTTACAAAATTATCATTTCATTGCAAATAGGACTGGAAATTGCTTTATTCTCTTGAGCATTTTAAGTGATTTCTCTAATAAAAATCATATGTGCTGTTTTTGCTGGGTACTCAGTTGGTAGAGCGTTTGGCTAGAAACCACAAGGTTCCTAGTTCGATACCGACCCTCGCCAACTCAGCATATGAGTAGCACAGGGATCTGTATGGTAAAGTAAGGAGCTGATGGTAGGTGTGGTGCACCACTTCAGACACAAAAACAATCTCCTTCGTCTAGCACTAGTGAAAAGGGGATAGACTCCCTCGCTGATTGGCAGATACCGATTTTAGGCCACCCTGATGACTTATGGTTACGTACATACAAACATAATTAGAATTTTAGCTATATATATATATATTTATAACTCTAACAGCAAAAAAAAAACCCTGGATAATCCAATTTGCAAATAAAGAAATTTTACAAATAGGAAACTGGAGAAAAAATGCAAAAAGAAAAGGCCGAATCATCTATATGGTTTGGAAAAAAAAAAAATAAAACTAAAAAAAAAAAGAAGAAATTATGACTGGCAAAAAAAAAAAAAAGGCAACCGAAAGAGTCAACTGTATCTCAGAAAAGTGCTCAATATTAACTAGTAGATCAGGATAAAACCTGAAATGAATGTTTATTAACCTCTTTATTATTACTACCAATTTCATGTACTTAAATAATAATTTAAAAAATCATCAGAGAAGTCTCATCTGATGGTTGTATTATTTTTAAAAAAGTCCATGAAACTTGTCATGATTATATTGCTATAAAGAGGTGAGTAAACATTCATTTAAATAGTTACAATATCTCTTATTTAAATTAGATTTTTTTTATTGATTATTGATAAATTATACTTTCAATAGTTTCAATATGATTTCTAATCAAATTATTTTATATTGCAAACCATAACAAAAATGTTATTTTATTTAGAAATTAATAATAATAAGAACAATAATAAAGATAATAAAGACCACAGTAATGATAATGACAATGAATAATTTTTAAATAAATTTTCTTAACTACATACATACAATTTTTGAAAAATTTCCACAATTCTTAATCCTCATAAAAGTTTTAAAAATCTTTTTAAATTTTTAAAGAAAAAAAATTAGTCTTTTTTTCTTTTTTTTTATGTGCGAACCCACATATATGTTGCAATAATTTAAATTTTTTGTTTAATTTCAAAGTAGCAAAAAATCAATTTCGAAAAGAAAATTACTTTTACACACTTAAATATTCAATATTTTGTCATTGGTGACAAACTTAATGCTATTTTCTCGCAGTTAAGAAAGAATTGATTTAAATTATTGCAATACATTTTTAAAAATTACAAAATCAATCTGACATCCAAATTGAAATATCCAAGAAAAATGTAAATTTCAATTTCCATTTGGAGCAAATTAAAAAACAATCTGCACATATTTAATGAATTTATAAATCTATAGATTCATATTTGTAATGGGGGAAAAAGACAATATTTTAATAATTTTACAATTGCATTGTACTTTTCGTAAACTAGGTAAGCAGACTGTTGTTATATACGTTTCTCACTAGCTTCCCTTTATTTTTGACCTTGTACCAACCTATACTAAATTTAGTAAACAGCTTCTGTAAATTTTCTTATTTGTTTTGGTTAAAAATAATTTAAGACAAATTAATTAGGTTGTTATCTTTTTCAAGTTTTAACTAACAAAATATAATGCTTCACATGTATATTGAATAATCAGAAAGCTTTATTTTAAAGTTTGAGGACTGATTTAGCTCAGTCGCTAGAGTATCCACCTAGGAACCACAAAGTTCCATTATCAACAATTATTATTTGTAATTATCTCATTAAGTTCATATAACACAGTAATAATTGCATATCATACCAAAATATTAATGTTTAAGTGCACTAACTTAAAAAAATAAACTTATTTCTAACTTGATAATGCTGTAAGTTTGAACTCAGCCTAATTATTATACTTTCTCATAGGAGATATATATTAAATGCAAATTATAGACTAATTGATCTTAACGGCATGTCAACCAGTCTAGGGTTATTTTATGCTTCGAGATAAGGGAATCAACGAGGGGTTTACTGTACGTTCATATTTACATTTTTTGTGTAGTTGTTTCTTAAGAGTCCTTTTTCTTTCTTTTTTTTCGGCATATAGTCCTATTGAATACAAATAGTTTTTAAACAGATGTATTTGACCTACAGACAGGAACCTTACAAGTACTAACACTCCAGGTCAGTGTGAACTTGGGAGTAATAGCAATGAAGGTGTAACTCCACATTCCCCTAGATCTTCAGAACTGGAGCCTCACCATCAAATGCAGTTTAGTATCATGCCCAGGACACCCTTTTTGGGGTGGGGTACTCTGCCGACAGGGCATGCTAATTATAGAATGCTTTCCTTCATTTATTTGCAATTATAATACATATCCTATAAATAGGAGGTGACTTGATTGTAAAATTGTGATAGTTACCAAAGGCATCAATTATGCAAATTTATTTTAATAATTATTAATTTTAAGGTCTCGCTGTTTGCAGGGCTTAAAATACACTGTGTCTTCTTCAAAGGAGTGAGAATCCCTCAAAAAGGGGTGTCTTGGATATTAAATTAAACTGCATCTAGTGCTGAACTTCCAGCTCTGGAGCACCTTTTCATTGCCATTACTCCCAGTTTCACTTTGACCCCAGAGTGGTGGTACCTGTTAAGGTCACATCTGTGGGTCAAATAGATGTTTGAAATTTAATTGTATTTGATAGGACCATATGCAAATAAAACTATTAATTAACAACTGAACAAAAAATGTAAACAAATATTATGTACATGATTCCCTAACCTCTAGGTATAAAATAATCCCAGACAGGTTGACATGCCATTAAAATCAATCATTTTATAGTCCAGATATATATAGATCATATGACCAAATTAAATAGAATCCAGTATTTACAAAACCTGTAATATTTTTTTAGTGTATTGTACTTGTTAAATAGAAATATAGGAACAACATAAGATCTTTTTCTTTTTTTTTCCTTTTTCCTATACATTCACACAAAAAATCATATTTCTGTCTAGTGTTATTTTATTTATTTTTTAACATAAATAATAAAGGTGCCAAACATGGTCCCCCTAGTATTTGGTCTAATATCGAATCACTCTTATGCTAAAGAGTTGTTTTCTGCATAAAAATAATTTGTATTAAAATATCATTGTATACAAGCTATAATTTCTTAGGTCACCACCCATATTTCCTATTGAAACAATTTCTATTGTTATTTGCATTGTTGTAACAGGTTGGCTATTACTTGTGTAATGTCAGCCTGTAAGTATAACAAACAACCTTATTGTATAATCAACAGCTTATCTATATCAGTTCAGCATTTAATTGTAAACTAGTTTAACTGTATTATGAAAAAAATTACGGTAATATGATATGTGGAAACTAAAAATAATTTAAGGCATTAAAATGATATAAAATTCTGTTTCTACTATGTCATGATATACTTTTTGTCACTTTTTATTTCCTCTTTGGGTGGGTGTATGGATATTGAAGAGTGTTCATATGTTGTCCTTATATGTCCTCTGGAGAGTGTGAAATATCTCTTCATTGTCATTACTCCCAGTTCCACTCTGACCCAGAGTGGTGGTACCTGTTAGGAATAACATATCTGTTTATTTTGAATAGAACATAATTAATAAAGGTGCGAAATTCAGAGTTTTCAGATATTAACAGAAAATAAAAATTGAACCACACTGTAGAAACTGCTGATTTTGACCAGAGTAGAGTATGTGCATTAAACCTGAGTACTGTTAATACACCTTTTATTTTGGAAATTGTACATATACTAATTTGTATATGTGATCATATATGGTAGTCCAGATATATCACCTTGTGGTGTAATGGTTATCATCATAGGAAATAGACACAGTAACCCAAGTTCAAATCTTGGACAAAAGGTAGAAAAATGACAAAATAAACTTAATGGAATAAATGACAACTATTACCTAGCATTTACATTGCATTAGGTATTATAAGTAATATAAATGTAAAATGGGGACGCTTGTGGTGTAAGGATTATCGTTATAAGAAATGGATACTACAACCAGAGTTCAAATCCTGAACAAGGCTGTTTGTACTTGGGAAGGGTATAAATCCAACTATTCTTTCTCGAAATATTAGTAAATAGTAGGGCAGAATGGGCTCTTTAACCATAGAATGTTAACTAGTCTAGGAGAAGGAAAACTTTGAATTTAAACTGGTTAAACTCCACTTAAAAATTGACTATCTGTTACATCCTGCTCGTGTGGAGGTGTTGGGTAAATACATATACTAACAGAAAATAGAATTTTAACACCCTGAAAATCTATGCTGTTTTTGACCTGGGTAGGGTATGTATAGGTATTTATCCATAAATGACCAGTAATACCGAGTGGTCGATTACAGGAGTATTATGAGGAGAATCCTTCACCTAAGTCTCACACAGAGTGATCTGTGTGTACTTAAATAGTGGCTAGCACCACTATGGAGAAGTTGGGTCATTCCATTATATCACCATTACACCACAATAGGCTACCCAAGGGCATCCTATGTGTATTGAGGCCTGAATACTGTTGATGCAACTTTCATTTTGAAAACTGAATACATACTGATTTCGCTCAACAGATAACAACTATACCAATTACCAATAGAAGTATCACCTGAAATAATATACAACTACCTATACAAGTAACTATTATACCCCCACAAAGAAAGAATAAAACAAAAACACTTTGGCATAAATTAACCCAAGGGTTGACATGCCGTAAAAACCAACCAACCAACATACTGATTTTTTTATATGTGATCATACATGTTAATCCAGATATATTACCTGTATATTTAATCTTTAATAAATTAAAATGCATATTTAAGATGTTGCAATTTCTATGTTACTGGTAGAGACCACTGCATCATGGATTCTTCTGAGGAGATAGAAAACTGTTGCACATAATATATATGGATGTGCATTGCATTTTATATATGGGGATTATTTGGAAATAATAGGAGGAGCTTAAAAAGTACTTTGACTAACAATTAACGAGTCCCTTTTGATTTGAATTCAGAGTTTTCCTTCTCTTAGACCAGTTGCCATATCAAGTTTAAGGAGCCCATTCTACCCTACAATTTAACCATAGCTGGGGGTATATTAGTTGGATTCATACCTTTTTCAAGGGTATTAGTGTGATGTGAAATGCAAACAGCCTTGTCCAGGATTTGAACTAGAGTTGTGTCCATTTACTTTGATGATAACCGTTACATCATGAGTACCTTGTGAAAAACAAATTAGATCAGATTAATAACAATAAAACAAATACAATAGTTGAATTAATGTTGAAATAAGATGTGTCATATTTTTGTATTTTTTATATTGATATTACTCTTTCATCCAAATTCTGTTTTGAAGCTGTATATAAAGCTTTTTGTAATGTATTAGCAAACTGGTTTCACTATTGAATAATGAAAAATCCTATCACGGAAGCATGTTTGCTTTTAGTAGCATCAAGTCATACCTTATGTTATTACAAGAATAGAATTTATGTCTCGGGCATGACACTAAACTGCATTTTATGTTGAGTCTACAGTTCTGGAGGAGTGTGGTTCATTGCCATTACTCCCAGGTCCACTCTGACCTGGAGTAGTAGTACCTGTGAGGGTTTATCTATGGATCAAATAATTCTATTTGAAAATGCTTAGTATTAGATAAGAATAAGTGAAACTATAACTGTACTAACAAATTCTTATTATCAATCTTAGGAAGACTTGAAACCTAAGGATTAATATTAGTTACTTGAAACCATATAACTATGCAAATTATTTGTATTTGATAGGAATACTTGATATTATATAACTGTGCAAAAAAAAACAACCTCTTTAAAAAAACAACTACATGAAAAATATAAATGTACAATGAACACAATTCCCTAAGCTCAGGCATAAAATAACCCACTATGGGTTAAAATGCTGTTAAAATGAATTAATTAATCAATCAAGAACAGAATTTCTCATTACTCTGTAATATGACAAGATTGCATAGCCTATACATATGTTTGAATAGTGTAGACATAATCAATATGCACTTGGTGACTGCCAAGTGTGTTGATCTAATGATGGGAAAATGACAGTCACCAAGACCGGTTGACTCTGAGTCTACACTATTCAAACTGATCTATGTATGCTCTATCACTGATATAAAGTACTCTTTATTTATAATATATATATATATATATATATATATATATATATATATATATATACATATATACAGTGATGCTGATAGCTGATTTAGTGCGTCCTGGGATGCACATATTTGCTTTGAATGAGTCCCCGGAAAAATTTATGGGTCTCAACTAAAGCCGTCTAACTCCTACCTTGTAAACCATCCTGTATGATTAGTTTCTAAGAAACTATTGAAATGTATTTACAGTTAGCTTGAAATGGGACACAAGGATATGATTTTATTGCCTCCTTTTAGATTTTTGTGTGTCAGGGACGCAGGATGCATACCTATCAGCATCT
Source organism: Doryteuthis pealeii (assembly GCA_023376005.1). Taxonomy (NCBI): domain Eukaryota; kingdom Metazoa; phylum Mollusca; class Cephalopoda; order Myopsida; family Loliginidae; genus Doryteuthis; species Doryteuthis pealeii. Next base: position 76,120,316 of record CM042142.1, read on the forward strand.
CTGTATATATATAAGGATTGGGTGAAAAATTTATAGGTTGACCAAGATACTACTCTCATGGAATATAACCAAATGAGGTTTATTTTTCTAGTAGTCAGCTTTGCAGTTGACAAACTTATTCCATTGTTGTTGCAGTACTTGGATCTCATTAGTCAAAAAAGTCATCAGCAGATATAACATCATCATATGAATTTTTCAGCTAACCTCATACACACACACACACACACATATGTGTGTGTGTGTGTGTGTGTGTGTGTGTGTTTTATGAAAAGATCAATCAAAATAGGCCTTATCTATTAAAAAAATTTGAATGTTCTAATTATTTTATATTAAAAGTGTTTGTTTTATTTATTTTTCTTTCTTTTGCATCTTTCATAAGGACATGTCATAATCTGAAATATTGTGAGAAAGGAAAGCTGAGAAAAATATTTTCAAAATATATAAGGATAATTAGATGTCTCTTGGGCAATGGATTTTTTATTTAGTTAATTATTGATGTCTCAATTTAATTGACTGAAGTACATGTATATTGTGTGCAGTCATTTTGTGATTTTTTTTTGTATTTGGTCTTTATATGTTTGTAAACGTATGAACAAATGCCAAAATTGCTATTTATTTCCAAGATTAAACAACATCACTTAGCTAAATGATAAAAAGAATATATAACTTTCTTCCAAGGTTTGTTTGGTTTTCAAACATCTGTAATATATAGGATCAATTATGAAATGGGTAGGAAGTTGTCAAAATTAAGCTTTCTTTTATTTTCATACTGAGTGCAAAAAATATCAGAAAAAAGTACAAAATAGGGAAAGTATTTAAAAAAAGATTTTTTACAAAAATTGAAAAAGAACAAATATATATTTTTGATATCTAATATTTGGAAAGGTATGAATTCAATTTAACTATTCTCCCTCCAGCTTTGGGTAAATATAGGGCAGACTGAGCTCTTTAACCATGGTATGGCAACCAATCTTGTAGGGGGTGTCATAGTACCTAAATAACAAGAAAGGAATATGTGCTAGAAGGTAGTGGCTGAGGGCCTTCATGCCCTGGGAATGATGTTAAACTCTATCTGATGAAGTTCCAGTTCTGGAGCTCGGGGAATGTGGAGTACTTCGTCATCACCATTGCTCCCAGATCTACTCTGACCTGGAGTAGTAGTACCTGTTAGGGTCCCATCTATGAGTTAAATAGAAAATTTGTTTAAAAAAAAAATTGAGTTTAAAAATTTTCTTCCAAACTATTGCTATGAATCTTTCAAAACTATGCTGGCATTAAATGGTCTACTGAGGTTGATATGCTGTAAAACAAAACAACCAAACAAACCTTGGAAGAGAGAAACAATAAGATCTCATGGGACTTGTTAATTCAACCTAGCAATTGCTAATTACTCTGTTCATCTTGTATTTTTGCTTACTAAACCTTTTTTGTTCTCCTAAATAATCGTGTTTCTTTCTATTATTTCTGTTAATTCTGGTACTTGAGTTACAACAGAAAGAAAACTGAATTCAAACCAGTTGTAGACCTGGAGAGGGATGGGCTCTACAAAGTAGTGCCCAACAATCAAACCAGATTACAGGATAAGTCTTTTATCAAAATAGTCTATTTTAAAAATCTTTTTAATTTATACATAGTAAGTAACATTAATATGTGTGTGTGTATATATATATATATATATATATCTGTATGTTGGTTTGTACAGCAACCAAGTGCACATCCTTTTATAAAGGAAAATTGGAGACTAGCTAAAACCATTTCTCTGAATGTTTGAGATGAGGTTTGATGATTAGTATTATCTGCATTATTCGGACTATTGTCCCCATCTTCATTGTTATTTGTACAACGTTTTGGCTGATATGCCCTCCGGCCTTCTTCAGGTATTCCTTGTCGGACTCGGGAACCTACTCGGACTTGGGAACCTTCTTTTCGGACTCGGGGACCTTCTTTTCGAACTCGGGAACTGTTGGCCAATATATGCATGGAATACTTTGAAGAGATGGCCTTAGGATCTACACCACTAAAGCCATCAATGTGGCTTAGATACGTAGATGACACATTTATTCTCTGGCCCCATCAGGAAGATGTTCAAATACTAATGGATCATGTGAACTCAATCCATCCATCTATACAGTTTACTATGGAGAAAGAACAAGACAACAAATTGTCCTTCCTAGATGTGTTAATAACTCGCACAGAGCAAGGATTCAGTTCATCCGTGTATCGTAAGCCTACCTTCACTGGACAGTATCTCAACTTCAATTCCCACCATCCATACAATGTAAAGAAAGGTATCGTCCGTTGCTTACAACATCAAGCAAAAGCCATCAGCAGTGATGAGGTATACTAGAAGGAAATGGACAGCTTAACAATTATCCTGAGAGTATAACATTGGCTATGAGAAATCTGGATCGCAGGACAGAGGATGATACCTGAAAACTCACCACAGTCTGACTGCCCTATGTGAAAGGCTTGGCTGAAAAGATTCAAAAGATATGTAATCCTTATGACATCAGGACAACATTCAGGAGTGACTCAACTCTTCATAAACATCTCGTCCGAGTCAAGCCCCCAACAGAATACAACATGACCAAAAATTGTGTGTATTCCATCCCATGCAGCTGTGGCAAAGAATACAAAGGTAAAACATTCCATCCACTGAAAGTAAGACTAGAAGAACATCGTAAAGCAGTGGTCCAAGGAGAAATAGAAAAGTTGGGTATGACTGACCATATATGGAATGAAAAGGGAAACCATCTGCCCTTATGGGATGAAGTTAAAATAATAGATAGAGAAGAACACTGGAAGAGAAGACGCCCAAAGAATCAGCACATATGATAGGCTGTACTGAGCTGTTAAGTAGACCTAGCATAGAAATGAATACAATATGGGAACCCATAATTAAGAAGGCTAGATCAGATTGAGAAAAAAAACAAAAAAAAAAACTATGAATCTAGGTAAAAAATCATACATGTAAATGAATAGGTAGATATTCTAGCCAAAACAAGACATTAGGTTTATAAGTTCCCAAAATTCACACTCAATTGTCCAATTGGACACATGGCCTAGTAGATAAGGTAGTTAGGTTAAGACAGTTATCTCTGGATTCCGGGTTCAATCCGAGTAGAGGCAGTAACATGAAAAAATAATTAACACAACTCCTACCTCAGCTATGGTTAGCAGGATATGAGAACAGGATACCCCTGTGGACTAAATAAAGGGTTAAGTTTGAAGTTCCGTGATGGCTACTGATTACGACAAGAAGGTTCACAAGTCCGAGTAGGTTCCCGAGTCCGAAAAGAAATACCTGAAGAAGGCCGGGGGGCATATCGGCCAAAACGTTGTACAAATAACAATGAAGATGGGGACAATAGTCCGAATAATGCAGATAATAGCAAAAACCAAAGTTCAATAAAATCCACATCCTGTTTTTGTCTGGAAAAGGGTTAAAAAAATTTTCACCCCTTATTTTTCCAAAAGAAAAGTCAAACAAAATATTTAAAGATCTAAACCAGTGATAAATCAAAAATAATTTAAAAGAATGATTTTAAAAAATGATTGAAAAATAAAACAAATTAATAAAGGATAAAACATAATAAAAAGCAAATAAAACAAAAATACTAACAAGAATAATAAAAATAAACAATTCAAAAACAAGAATATATAACAAATAAAAACTAATAAAACTAATATATAGAAAAATAATTTTTAATAATCTATATATAGATAAGAAATTTATTTTTGACTTTTTAAATTAAGGGCAATGCCAGGTAGCTCTCTGAAAATTATATAATAAATAATTTGAAATTTTGAGAAAAGGCATTTTTATCATTCCACAAATTATTTGTATTAGTATCTTCATCTTTGTTTTTTTTTGTTTTTTATCTACAAGATCTGGCAGATGGGATTAGGCCTTAATTAAGTTTATATAGCATCCCTTTGTTCTTAGCTTTCATAGGTAACTATTCATTTGCTAAATGGTTTGTTTTGAAAAGTTAACTCTTTCTAGACATACCAGTCAAATATTTGTATTTGTTTACAACTAAATGTAATAATGCCAATTGCTCAAGTTTATGTAATGTATATCACTCAATATACATTACTCAAATTCTTGTGTGTATGCGTGCATAATATATATATGTGTGTGTGTATGTGATAAATGATACCTAATGATAAAATCCTGATATCTTTGGTTTAGAAGAAAATTAACTTTTTATAAAAAGACATTGTTTGAGGTGTATTTATTTATAAGTGATATTATAATGTAACCATAATCAAGCAAAAATCGAACATCATAGAAAGATTTTTATCAGAGCCATACCATCAGGTCCCCACTTTACCACACAAAGATCCCTTTGCAACTCATATGCTGAGTTGGCAAGGGCTGGTATTGAACCCTGGAACCTTGTGATTCCTAGCTGGATGTCCTACCGACTGAGCTAAACAGCCTAGTCTGCCATAATATGTACCCATAGATGGAGGGAGAATAGTTTGATGCATACATTTCCCAAGGATATTAACTCTGTGAAATGCAACCAGCCTCATCCAGATTTTGAACTTGTCACTGTGTCGATTTCCTACAATAATAACCATTACACCATGGGTGCCTCCATTTATCAAAGCAGTGTATATGGAAAAAGTGAAGATTTTAGATAATTGTATTTATATATTTTTATGATATTTGCATATAAGATTGCAGGAAATTAGAGATAACAAATAACTAGGAAATGAAAACAGAACGTGACTATAAACATGACAAAAGAAAAACTAGTACTGAGGAGATATTGGTGTTTGCCCCAGATATTTTTAGTTTTTACATAGTGACGCAACATTTTCAAATAGAATGTATTGATAAAGTATAAACAAGGATTAACATGGAATACTCTACACAATATTAAGCATTCTAGTATAGTGCCTATCATAAATGCTTGTCTTTGGTTTTAAGATTTTACAGGTGCATCAGTCCACTGAAATCCTTTCAGATCATTCAAGTAGACAGAAGAAAGAAAAGCAAAGATAGAATGAGTTGAAAAGAAAGAGAAATTGAAAAAGAGAGAAAAAACAATGATACAGAAAATTGAAGTATAGAAAGTTGTAGTAATGAGGGGAGGAGGGTTACCTCTCTGTCTCTCAAGTGGCATTAAATATATAAGAAATATAAGAATAGATTTTCTTATTGCTCTTTAGTTAGACCAGGATTCATTACCTGTGTCTATGTATGCATATATATATATATATATATATATATTCAAACAAATTTAGTTGAGTACAACAGAATCCAAATTGTTTTGCAATTTTTTCTTTTTAATCTTTCTAAAGATTTTCTCGATATCATCTTGAAAAGAATTTATAAAAAATTCAAAAGAATTATTATTCTGAGTACTTTCGGTTCTCCTTTGAACCATTATCAGGGTTTTAAAAAGGCTATCATTGTTTGTATCAAATGTATTGTTTGGGCTGCTAAGGTTGTGCTAAATAATGTTTTTATTTTTTTTTAATTTATTTAAATTACAATTTAAAAAAAATGTGACATATTATGCAACGTGATGTAGAATGAATAAATATATATCTATATCTAGTAGGTATTTCCCCAGCTAGTTCACCACGGAAAGGATGTGTCTCAATTACGGTGGCATCCAGCAAGGATCACAATCGCCTTTTAGTAGTAATGGATCTGCAAAACTAACTTGCTAATCATTACACCGTCATAGGATGCCATATATATATATATATTAGTAGACAAAAAAAACATGAGAATTTGAACTTTTTTTTTATTATTACCACAAATTTTAATGAAATTTCAATGGTTTAGACAGACATTGGAAATTATTATTTTCCTTGATTACTGTTCCCTTAGTTTTAGTGAAAAGTCAAAATTGTCTTAAAAAGAAAATTCTCATAAATACAAAAAATAGGAAATTTCTTAGAATTTTCTCTTTCTTGATTTTATTTGTTAATGACTATTAAGCAGTCTTAGTCTAAGGAAAATAATCACTTCCTATGTGTGTCTAAGCTATTGAACTTTCATTAAAATTTGTAGCTATAATGAAATATGGTTGAGTTTTTTTTTTTTTTTTTTTTAAATACTGTATGAAGCTGCTGTGTCTGTCTATTTTTGGTTCAGCTTATATTCTATATATAATTGTGTTACCAAAACACCTGCTTCTTCCCACCTCAAACAATTTTTAATTATTTTGTTCTATCATTTGCCAAAGTTGCCAATTTGTTTATTCTAATGTTGTTAGTTAATGTGTATATTTTGCTTTAAATCTACATAAAAAAGAGAAAAAGACAATTATTTATCACAAAGAATAAAGATTGAAAATGAATAACTTTTATTATTTATTTTCTATCATTTTATTTATTTATAACCTGTTTTTTATTTATAGTGTTGTTATCAGTCTTTACTTTGAGAACCAAGAAAGCTAATTGCAAATTGAACCATCCGATTAAAAAGTAAACATAAATTTTTCCAAAAAATAAAATGAATATATTTATTTACAAAAATGATCTACTTCATAAAACTAAATTTTCCATTCATCCCCCTCATTGTAAGATTACATCTATATTTGAAAAGTATATGTTTTCATTAATTCAAAATTTTAAAATAAATCTGCTAACATTTGAAGATTGTATTTTTTCAAATACATGAAACTTTTAGTAATTAAGCTGATATGAGGGAGTGGGATAAAAATTTATTTTCGGTTTTATTCTGTTCTACTCACCAGTATTTGAGTACTTTCTTGATTTGATAAAAACGTTTTTATAGTGATTTCTTCATTCCCACTCTCTCACATACACATATAGGTAAAGTCATCAGGGTAGCCTAAAGTCAGTATCAGCCAGACAGCAAGAGAGTCTATCTCCTTTTCATTAGTGCTAGACCAAGGAGATTGTTTGGGGTCTGAGGTGGAGTGCCACACTTACCACCAGCTCCTCACTTTACCGCACTGGAACCTTGTGGTTCCTAGTCAGACACTCTACTGGCTGAGCTAAACTGATATATATTATTGTATTTTATGTATAAATATAGTCTATTTGTAAAAATGACTTAAAAGTGAAAAAAAAATGTGTTAAAGTGGTGTAGTGGCTAACCTGCTGAACTGCAACATCATACAAAGAAGATTCAAACTCTAGTCACGCTATTACATTCACTTTAGGACTAATACCCCTAGGAAAGGTATGAACCCTTCCAGCTATTGGTTAAATAGTACCACTTCTGTTCTTATACAAAGATGGCTTTGGCATTAAATAATCCACAGAGGTTGATATGCCATTAAAACAAATATACCTGAACCTGAAATAAGAAGACCAAAGTTTTATTCTTTAAGATAGAATTTTTAAAAGATGCTGATATCTAAGCAAACTGCAACAAAATTGAACTGGAAGATATGTAATGAATTAGATTCAATTGAAAACCCGTGTAAAATCTTTGTTTCATAATGGTTTGATTTAACATATGAAATTTATATGCAAACTATTATGGATCAGAGATAGTATTTATTAGTAGTTTACTAATTTATGTATTTGAAATGTTTATACTGAGTATTATGTACTCATATTATTGATCAAATTCCAAGTACAAAAGGTTTAAACTACTGAGGACTCAGAAATATTTGTACTCCTTAAAATACCCATGTAGAACATGTGACAAATTTAGTAGTATGGGCTCTTAGAATTCCAAGACTTAAAGAGAAAACCATATTGCAGTCTCTCTTTTTATTCGACAAAATTCATGTGAATTAGAGACTGGAGCTCTAAACTTTTAGTGTGCCCCCCCTTTTTTTCTTTTTCAAATAGAATTTTTGGTTACTCATGAGTGAAGTCAAATATATAATTTAAAATGAAAATAAAAAAAATTCAATGGAATATCTAGTTAATAATTGAAGAAATTGACACAGTTAGAGATTATCAGTGATAGTTTGAAATGCCCTGATATAGATTTTATTTGGTTGATTATTTTTTAGACATGTGCTTTTCTACTGAGATATTATTCTAGAATTACACTTGCAGATCTTACTTATACTATAATAATGACTACTTAAAAAAAAAAGGATTTTTTTAAGTGTTTTTTTTTTTTTTTTTTTTTTTTCAAATTAAAATAAATATTTCTACTTATTTATCAATCTGGATTAATTTTAATGACATGTCAACTCATCTTGGGTTATTTTATTCCTAAAGGTTAGAGAATCTTTTTATTGTACATTTATATTAACATTTTTTGTGAATTTGTTTCTTCAGAATTTTTTGTCACACTCATATGATATCAAGTATTCCTATCTAATACAAATAATTTGCACACAGTTGTATGGTTTCAAGTATTCTTATCTAATACTAATGATTTAAACACAATTATATGGTTTCAAGTAATTATTTTTATTTGATAATAATTTGTTTGCACAGTTATATGGTTTCAAGTAACTAATAACAATAATCCTTAGTAAAGAAAATTATGCCTTCAAGTAACTATTCTTAATACAAATAATTAATATGGCATCAAGTATTCTTATCTAATATTAATAGACAGATCTATTTGATGATAGATGGGGCCATAATAGTACCAATTTGAGTCAGTGGACCTGGGAGTAATTGCAATAAAGAGGCACTTCACACTCCATAGTTCTTCAGAACTGGAGCCTTGCCATCAGATGCAGTTTAGTGTCATACCCAGGACACCCCTTTTTGATGGGTTCTTACCCCTCTACAGTTAGTGTATTTTAAGCCCTGCCAACAAGATGATATAACAGATGATATTTTTTGGCACACAGTTGTATGGTCTCAAGTATTCTTATCTAATACTAATGATTTTAAACACAATTATATGGTTTCAATATAATGATAATCCTATAATAAATTGACAAAGCTATAGATTAGCATTCTTAATTAGATTAAATCTTTTGTATGATCATAAGTTTTTTTTTTAATGCCAAAGCCATCCTTGTAGTGTAAGCCCTGTCTGTGGGGGCTGTAGAATATGCCAACTGCACCTCTGGAGAGGGGTAAAACCCCATCTGTTGGCCATGGGTGGCGATTCGTGTTGCTTAAGGATGGAATCCTGGTGGCTGAGCAGTCCATGACATGCAACACTCCACTTTAGCCCTTACTTGGGCTAGTCAGGTGGTTGGAGAGGCACCCTCTGATTAGTCGGCTGGTCACATCAAACCCTAAAACTTATGTAATGGTCCCAACCATGTTGCTTTTATGGCAAACCCCCAACCTTTTTTATTATATATGTGTGAGAAGGTGGTGGCTGGAAGTCTTAGTGTCCTAGGTATGACGTTAAACTACATCTAGTGCAGCTCTGGTGAGTGTGGAGTACCTCCTCATTGCCATTACTCCTAGGTCCACTCTGATCTGGATTGGTAGTACCTGTTTGGGTCTCATTTATTGGTTAAATAGATTTAAAAAATGCGTGAAAAAAATTTGAACACCCAACAAGAATGAATAAAACAAATGCCTTTGGCATAAAATAACCCAACAAGGGTTAACATGCAACAAAATCCAACCAACCAACCAACCTTGTATTCTGTAGAGTCCAGACATAATTCAAAATGGTTATGTTAAACTATTACTCATTTTAGGTGAGAAATAATAGGGCTGTTATTACATATGTATAAAGATGTTTTGTATTGTGTAGTATTATTGACTGCTCTATTACTTTTGCTCCATTCTGTACATGATCCGCTAGTTGCTGGGACAAAATGTTAGACATACTGATTGTATATAAGTTCTTCAGCAGGCAGATTTGTTTTTTAAAAAAAAAAAAAAAAAAAAAAATTAACTTGAATTTCAACTGTAGCTGTTGTATTGTATTCTTTTATTTATAGAGGATGTTTGTAATTTCACCCCCCCCCCAAAAAAAAAATGTGTATAAGGAAGTGAACAATAACACCAATAAGAAATTGTAAAAATATGTTCTAAAGTTTTTTCCTCTCCAGAAAAACAATAGATTTGATAGACATTTTTGTGTGGAAAGTAGCCAGGCAGTTTAAACTGGATTAAAATTGAAAACCTATTATCAGTGGCTAAGTATCAAATTAAGTGTAAATATCACCACTATTAATAATGACAATATATTAGCAATAATTAAGATAAATGATAATCTATCACTAAAATCCTCATTGTGTGTGTGTGTGTATATGTATATATATATATATACACATACATATATATATATGATAAGTTGTAAACAAGGTATGTTTGGAATGGCTTTTTTGCCGACAATATATATATATATATATATATATATATATATATATATATATATATAATGTATGAATAGGATCAGTAAGAATTATCATTTTTATAGATAAATGTGTAAGAACATGATCGCTAAAAAGGTGTTTATATATATATAATGGTTAAAATTTAACACTAAATCACCTCTTATCCTTGTCAAAATTAATGGTGCATAATGCTTAATCTAAAAATAAATAAAAGATGTTACTAATACTAAGATTTGTTAGGACATCCCATTTTGGTATAATGGTTAGCGAACTCGTCTCACAGATTCATTACTACTGAATAGTGCATTCGATCCTCGCTGGATGCCTCATATTTGTCACATCCTATCTGTGGCAAATGGGAAGAGTAAATAGATTAAATACTTAGATTTCTATGGGAGCATTTGAAATTTGAAAATTATTTGAAAATCTGTTTGTGATAATTTTTAGTAATAATATTGAAGAGTGTTTAGGAGTCATTATTATTATAAAATATAACTGAGAATTATTATTGCAGAAGAAAAATATTGGTCACTGAGTCTGTTTTAATCTTTTAGACTGAGTAACTATATTTTTCTCCTTCAATAATTATCTTCAATTATATCTTATAATATAGGGCTGATTTAGCTTGGTCGGTAGAGCATCCGCCTCGGAACCACAAGGTTCTGGGTTCAATACTGACCCTCACCAACTCAGCACATGAATAGCACGGGTTGGATCTGCGCAGTAAATTGGGGAGCTGATGGTAAGTGTGGCATTTCACCTCAGACTCAAAAACAATCTCCCTGGTCTAGTGCTTGTGAAAAGGAGATAGACTCCCTCACTGTCTAGCTGATACTGACAACAGGCCACTCTGACTACTTTAGTTTATATTTTATGATATATATATATATATATATAACCATAAACCTGCAAAAATGGCACATGATAGCAAGATTTTCCTTAGAGCAATAAACTTAAAATAATCTAGCTTAGATTTTAAATTAATTTACAGTCAAATCGTTAACTGAATGATAGTTTTAAGGGATCTGCACATCATTTTTTAATCATTTAAATGCTAATTAGAAACCTTGACTCCTTCCCAAATAAAAGCATCAGTATCATGCTGTAGCTATTGTTACAGTGGGGACCTAAAGGATTCACAGATTGTCTAGTGCTGGGGTTACCAAACTATGGCCCGAGGGTTAGATTTGGCCCGTGAAGGTATTTTTCAGGCCACTGATGGTACTTGAATTTGTTTGTTAAAATGTATGGAACGCGAGACGTTCTGATACCATTTAAATTTAAATATGTTAAGCTTTTTAAATCTACATGGACTTGACTACTGTAGGTAGGTTACAAAATTTTGTGCGTGTGAGCATTTCACTTGTTACTTACCAAACCAAACATTGACAATATCTTGAAAGATAAACTTCAGTTTCACAAATCTCACTAAACCTTTCTGCTAATGTTGTGTTCTTTGATAATGTTTTGAAAATAAATGTGTTTGTTAAATTTGTTCTTGTGCATCTTACGCTACTCATCCATGAATATAACATAGAAAGATAAATTTCATTTTACATCTTTTTCTCAGAGCTTTCGTTCTGGCTCGCAAGTATTGAACACAATAATAATGTGGCCTGCACTCATTTATTTTTTCAATTATCCGGCCCACCGTGAAAAAAAAGTTTGGTGATCTCTGGTCTAGTGTAATATACACACACTAGCATAGTTCCATCCTCACCTGGTATAATGGTTAGCAGCTAGATTAGCTTACCTTTGTTAGTGGGTTTGATTCTCACTGGGCGCCCCATACTTCTAGCCTGGTGCTATATGTAAGCTAAGCTTAGTAAATAACTAGTTCCCATCCTAAATGATAGGATTATTTATCCATTGTCACTGCTGCTTGTTTATGGGTTCAATATAGTAAGATCAGCTATATTGGTGAGTTAAGAACGCGAGAGCACCAGTTGACTGAAATCCTTTCAAATAATTCAAGTTTAGAAAGAAATCATGGCAAATAAGAAGTGAAGGAAGAATAAGTTAGAAGGGAAAGATAAATTCCAAGAAAGTGACATATAGAAGAGTGAAGACTGACTTAAATGAAATATTAAATTGTGTGGTTCGCCTAATAATTACCAGTGAAAACATCCACAGAAATATTTTATCTATTATCTATTGGAGATTCAGTATCTATTTGTATGTAACCGAAACTACGTCACTGTTTACGTCACAGTCATTTCAGGAATTTTGTAAGTTTATCAATGAGCATTTAATTTATAGTAAAAATCATTGACAAATCTTATTTATTAACGATGTCTCTATAAAAAATCCGAGTTAGATTTGAATCGAAACAGCCCATGTTATTAGTGCGTTCAAATTCCTGCAATGTGTTATATATCACTAAGAAATAAAGGTTTACATAATATATGGTGTGGTTAATTTTTATAACTATTTTAACAAAATCGGGTTTATTAAATAATTACATGGTGTTCTCTAATCTTATTGTTTTATTCTCCAACGTATTAAAATCGATCTTATGAATTATTTGTTATAGAACCAATTGAAATAAATTAAAAGTATACGTTTTGAAGAAAAACTCTATTGAAAAATGTACTTCCCCTCCCCCTTTTAAGCAAAAAAAATATCGATGTATAATTTTTCTTTTAATAAGATAATAGCCAATTAATAATTATCAAATGAGTAAAAAAGCAATCCTCCAAAAAAATATTCATTTATTATTTTTTACATTTTATTTTTCGATTTTCAAGTAAAACTTATTTTCTCATAGAAAAGCCACCGTAAAAAATTTTTTTCTTGTTTCTATTCATAACTTTCAGTCTTTATATCTCTTTATTTATACTGTAATTAGTACAGTATAAGACCAACTCGAAAAAAATGTTAACGCACCAACATGGGGGGGGCCAATTAGAGTGAAACCTGAAAAAAAAAAATTAAAAAGGAAAGTTTTAGAAATTAAATAAAAAATGATGTGCATTATAAAAATTTCATTAAAATCCGATAAATCCCCGATTTTGGTAATTATTTTCTTTAAGGGGGGGGGCTAAATTCATTTGTCAAAAACGCATTTTCTGCTAATTTGGGGCCAACCCTAAATAATATACTTAAAATTCTTTTAGAGAATGAATATAGCAATTTCCAGTCTGTTTGCACATAATGATCATTTTTTTTTGGGGGGGGGGGGGCAGCATCAAACTGAACTTCATTTTTTTTTTTTTTTTTTAAATCATTTTAAATCTCGATATAACTATGCAAACTATGAAATGCAAATTAATTAAAATTGTTCACCTGTTCGCTAAATAAAGCATCAATATCATCAAGGACCTCTGCTGAACGGAAACCCAACAGTTCATAAAATAAATTTAAAAATTACAGTAGTAACAAACTGCAAACGAAAATATTACCTACTCATAATAATGTTCTTGTCGTTTTACATTTAACGTATGAAATTTATATGCAAAAAAAAAAAAAATAAATAATACATTTTTTTTAAAGAGTGAAATAGATTTATGTTTCTTGTCTAGCAAGGTACTGACAATGAGTTCAATCCTCAGTGAGGGAAGGCATAATAAAATAAAAACAACTTAAGCGTTTTCTTTTGCACGTAACCCTCAATAAAAATGTTCTTTCAGAGTAATGCGATTCAACGACGATTTTACTTTAATCTCTACATTCTTAAAATAACGGAAAGCATGTTTGTTTATAAGCTACTAAGAAGAACAGCCTGACGATTTTAGTAATGATTGAATTGTCAGTCAAATAACAAGAGAAAAAGTGCTATCAAACTTTCAATATACAACTAATAAAAGTCCTGTAATCTACCAGGGTACGCAAATTCGTAGTCCGATCTTTGTTACGTTTTATCTACTACATTTATCCTATTACTTGACGAGAAATAAGTTTAATATTCAGTCCTTTTTGCTGCTTTTTTCTCCAAAAGGTTGTCTTTTTTTTAAATGATCAATTCCAATCCTGTTCTATTTAAAAGACTAATAGAACCTAATTGTACGTAAATTGCATGCGTCCTATAAAAAAAATAATTATTTTTAAAATATTGAATAATAATAATACGTAATAATTTTATGAAGCTATACAAATCTATTAGCACATGTTTATCAAACTTAACTAAACACTAAAATTTATATATAAAAAAATCTATTTATAGCATGGGACAGGCTGCGCATGTGTTCTACAGAATAGCCAGTTTCTTCGAACTAAATTATTACACCCATGTTTTATTCAACATATCCCCGTGAATTTTCTTAAATAGATTTTAATCGTTAATAAAAGAAAGAAACAAAGAGAAGTTGTCAACTGGAGTTATTTTATATTTCCGATTCGAAAGAAAGACGAAATAGCAGTGATTATCACCTTACAAACGCTTTGCTAGAGAGATCACATGCTAGCATAACATGACATGACATCGGCTACGGCACTTTACTTTATTCTCTTCTTTTATACCCGCCAAATTTTTTTTTTTTTTTTTTTTAAAGTTTTCATGTACATTTCTTCAAGATTTATATTTGTTCATTATGATATGGCTCTAATCAACTCTACAACAATAAAACAATAATTGATCATTTTTCGACTTTAAACAAGAATAACAAGGTCACACACTGCTGCTGACGAACAAACAACTAAGTATTTTTAATCAACAAGGAAGAAACATTTACCTGAGCGAGAATTTATTAGAAACTGATCGCTGTTATTATACACTGTAAATGATAGTAACACCTCAAAACACTTTTTTTTAAATGTGGCAAAATTAATATTATTAATTATTAAATAAAACGAATGGTAATTGTCTATTTTTTACACTAACGGATGGCCAGTAGTAGAATAATTTTTTTCAAGTTGAACATGTAAAATATATATTAAACAGGCAATGTAAGCGAAGGTCTTTTTTTTTTTTTTTTTTTTTTTGCTTTGGTCAAAATTAATTGTTAAGTTGCAAAGTTAAGTAACTTTTTGAAATTACAAAAAAATAGATAAATCTAAAGTTGTGATTTTTTATAAAATCCATGTAAACGGAGGTAGACAAAAACGAGAAAATGAAATGACTGTAATAACGAGATGATGCTTTTTTTTCTTTCTATTATTATTCAAAAATCATTATTATCATTATTATTTTAAGTTTCACATATCTGTTTATCAATGCCAAATATTAATTTAAACCATTAAAACAATATAATCATCAGCATCAGTGACCACCATACAATCGGCATTGAGTTAATTAATATTGGCATCAGTCACGAAACAACAACATTTCATTTATCTCTTTTTTATCTATAATCTTTGTCTAGTTTATAAAAATCATTGGGAACCTTATACCTCGAAATTACGTCACATGTAACTTTACACTCTGGTTAATTGAAAATAAAATAAACAAACACCGCTTTAAATAAATAAATAAATAAAAAGTAAATAAACGGGCTCCATAACAGTGTCAAAAACGAAAAACATCAAGTTTACAAATGATTTGTTTGAGACGACTAAGATTTCGAGAGAGAAAAAAATGTAAAAAAAACAAATATAACACTTAATAGTTTTAATTGAATTTTTTAAAAATTAATAATAAATAAAATAAAGTTAAATTAAAAAGAATAATTCTTAACAAACATCTCGCCATCTTTGAAGTTAATAAAGGCATGCTAAATAATAAATAAAAAAATGGGATTATAAAAAAATAACAAACGAAAAGCTTATCGGATCAAATTGTGAATTACAAAAATACATTTATAATAAAGAAAAAAAGTTAATTGGCCTAGTATTTTCTTTAAAAAAAAATCAAAGTATTAAAAAAATAAAATAAAATAATTAAAAAAAAAAATCTCTAAAGAGTCAAATATGGGGGGGGGCACCGATTATTGCATTTTCATCAATAAATTTATTTTCATTAAAAATAATAATTCTTGGGAATAACTTAATAACTTTATAAGGAAAATAAAAAGCTATTATATCTCACACAGGGACTAAATTTTTTTAAGCGTGATAAAAGAAAGATGCCCATAGCCGACTACCACCCGATCACACGATCACATTGAAACATACTGGTGTTTTATTTCTTATATCAGTAATAATAATAATAACAAAAGATATCCAACACAATGCATAGAAACACAACAGTTATAAATCCCAATAAAAAAATACTTAGCACTAATGACGATAAATTTCCAATCGTGTAACCTGATGAATCTCTTTCTAATCATTTTATTTTTGAAAACTTTTATCTTCGATTTCAAAGAAATTGTTAAATTATTGCTTACCATTATTTTGTAGCAAAAAATAATATAAAATAATTTATTTTACAAAGTATGGTTGTTTTATTTCATTTTATTTATTCTTAAGATAGAAACTTTCGGTGTTTATAGTTACTTACTAAGCTAAATAAAATGTAGCACAACGCCAGAAGTATGGGTCGCCTAATGAGAATTGAACTTGCTACTAATGGTTTGCTAGCCTAGCTTGCTAACCATTACAACACGTGAGGTTTATAGAGAAAGTTCAAGTTCACACATCCATAGAACTTACGTATTTTTTTAAATGTAATTTCGAAACCATGGAAACAGTCTTTTTTTAATTTTAATTATTATCTTATACAAGCTTTAGAAAGAATCTAAAATGGTGTGAACGATTCTATACAAGCGCTAATTTTTTTTTTTTTTTTTCACTTGGAACCAGGATGCCTGGGGTATGTTACAAACACACCCACCGGTGCATGTGGTCAGTGTTTAAGTCTAAAAGTCATAATATCGGATACGATTTTATACGGGCACTCAGACCCTTCCCACTTGGAAGCCTGGCTGACAGTTATTTCTTACTCCATGACAGACTAGGCTGATGATCTACATATATAACAATAATGAAACAGTTGATTCATTTTTAACTGACTTCCAGTGCTTATTATTATTTAAAAAAGGTTAACAGTAGCATAATGCCGCGAAAAAAAATATTCAAAGTTAGTTTGTTTAATGTTTGTTTCAGAGATATGTTGTAACTCTTTAATAAGACTTAGGAGTAAAAGTATCTTGGCCACATGACAATTTCCTTAGACACGAGTAAAAAGAAATTATATTATGGTAGAACAAGGCTTATAAAAGAAAGACTACAGTAATTTACAAATAAATGTAAATAATTTAGTTTTGCATTTTGTTTATTTGCTTAAAGTTATTTATTTATGTTTATTTATTATTACTAACAAGAAATGCACCTTCCGAGCGTAAGTATTTAAGTTTAAATGTAATGAAATAAATTAGAAAAACAATCGAAATTAAATAAGAACGCATATAAAAAGATTATACTTATTTTAATTATATTCAATTGGTTTCTATATAACAAATAATTCATAAGATCGATTTTAATACGTTGGAGAATAAAACAATAAGATTAGAGAACACCATGTAATTATTTAATAAACCCGATTTTGTTAAAATAGTATAAAAATTAACCACACCATATATTATGTAAACCTTTATTTCTTAGTGATATATAACACATTGCAGGAATTTGAACGCACTAATAACATGGGCTGTTTCGATTCAAATCTAACTCGGATTTTTATAGAGACATCGTTAATAAATAGATTTGTTCAATGATTTTTTACTATAAATTAAATGCTCATTGATAAACTTACAAAATTCCTGAAATGACTGTGACGTAAACAGTGACGTAGTTTCGGTTACATACAAATAGATACTGAAATCTCCAATAGATAATAGATAAAATATTTTTCTGTGGATGTTTTCACTGGTAATTATTAGGCGAACCACACAATTTAATATTTCATTTAAGTCAGTCTTCACTCTTCTATATGTCACTTTCTTGGAATTTATCTTTCCCTTCTAACTTATTCTTCCTTCACTTTCTATTTGCCATGATTTCTTTCTAAACTTGAATTATTTGAAAGGATTTCAGTCAACTGGTGCTCTCGCGTTCTTAACTCACCAATATAGCTGATCTTACTATATTGAACCCATAAACAAGCAGCAGTGACAATGGATAAATAATCCTATCATTTAGGATGGGAACTAGTTATTTACTAAGCTTAAGCTTACAATTAGCACCAGGCTAGAAGTATGGGGCGCCCAGTGAGAATCAAACCCACTAACAAAGGTAAGCTAATCTAGCTTGCTAACCATTATACCAGGTGAGGATGGGAACTATGCTAGTGTGTGTATATTACACTAGACCAGAGATCACCAAACTTTTTTCACGGTGGGCCGGATAATTGAAAAAATAATGAGTGCAGGCCACATTATTATTGTGTTCAATACTTGCGAGCCAGAACGAAAGCTCTGAGAAAAAGATGTAAAATGAAATTTATCTTTCTATGTTATATTCATGGATGAGTAGCGTAAGATGCACAAGAACAAATTTAACAAACACATTTATTTTCAAAACATTATCAAAGAACACAACATTAGCAGAAAGGTTTAGTGAAATTTGTGAAACTGAAGTTTATCTTTCAAGATATTGTCAATGTTTGGTTGGTAAGTAACAAGTGAAATGCTCACACGCAAAAAATTTTGTAACCTACCTACAGTAGTCAAGTCATGTAGATTTAAAAAGCTTAACATATTTAAATTTAATGGTATCAGAACGTCTCGCGTTCATACATTTTAACAAACAAATTCAAGTACCATCAGTGGGCCTGAAAAATACCTTCACGGGCCAAATCTAACCCTCGGCCATAGTTTGGTAACCCCAGCACTAGACAATCTGTGAATCCTTTAGGTCCCCACTGTAACAATAGCTACAGCATGATACTGATGCTTTTATTTGGGAAGGAGTCAAGGTTTCTAATTAGCATTTAAATGATTAAAAATGATTGCAGATCCCTTAAAACTATCATTCAGTTAACGATTTGACTGTAAATTAATTTAAAATCTAAGCTAGATTATTTTAAGTTTATTGCTCTAAGGAAAATCTTGCTATCATGTGCCATTTTTGCAGGTTTATGGTTATATATATATATATATATATCATAAAATATAAACTAAAGTAGTCAGAGTGGCCTGTTGTCAGTATCAGCTAGACAGTGAGGGAGTCTATCTCCTTTTCACAAGCACTAGACCAGGGAGATTGTTTTTGAGTCTGAGGTGAAATGCCACACTTACCATCAGCTCCCCAATTTACTGCGAGATCCAACCCGTGCTATTCATGTGCTGAGTTGGTGAGGGTCAGTATTGAACCAGAACCTTGTGGTTCCGAGGCGGATGCTCTACCGACACAAGCTAAATCAGCCCTATATTATAAGATATAATTGAAGATAATTATTGAAGGAGAAAAATATAGTTACTCAGTCTAAAAGATTAAAAAGACTCAGTGACCAATATTTTTCTTCTGCAAAATAATAATTCTCAGTTATATTTTATAATAATAATGACTCCTAACACTCTTCAATATTATTACTAAAAATTATCACAAACAGATTTTCAAATAATTTTCAAATTTCAAATGCTCCCATAGAAATCTAAGTATTTAATCTATTTACTCTTCCCATTTGCCACAGATAGGATTGACAAATATGAGGCATCCAGCGAGGATCGAATGCACTATTCAGTAGTAATGAATCTGTGAGACGAGTTCGCTAACCATTATACCAAAATGGGATGTCCTAACAAATCTTAGTATTAGTAACATCTTTTTATTTATTTTTAGATTAAGCATTATGCACCATTAATTTTGACAAGGATAAGAGGTGATTTAGTGTTAAATTTTTAACCATTTATAATATATAAAACACCTTTTTAGCGATCATGTTCTTACACATTTATCTATAAAAATGATAATTCTTACTGATCCTATTCATACATATATATATATATATATATATATATATATATATATATATATATATATATATATATATATTGTCGGCAAAAAAGCCATTCCAAACATACCCTTGTTTACAACTTATCATATATATATATGTATGTGTATATATATATATATACATATACACACACACACACAATGAGGATTTTAGTGATAGATTATCATTTATCTTAATTATTGCTAATATATTGTCATTATTAAAGATGGTGATATTTACACTTAATTTGATACTTAGCCACTGATAATAGGTTTTCAATTTTAATCCAGTTTAAACTGCCTGGCTACTTCCACACAAAAATGTCTATCAAATCTATTGTTTTTCTGGAGAGGAAAAAACTTTAGAACATATTTTTACAATTTCTTATTGGTGTTATTGTTCACTTCCTTATACACATTTTTTTTTTTGGGGGGGGGGGTGAAATTACAAACATCCTCTATAAATAAAAGAATACAATACAACAGCTACAGTTGAAATCAAGTTAATTTTTTTTTTTTTTTTTTTTTTTAAAAACAAATCTGCCTGCTGAAGAACTTTATACAATCAGTATGTCTAACATTTTGTCCCAGCAAACTAGCGGATCATGTACAGAATGGAGCAAAAGTAATAGAGCAGTCAATAATACTACACAATACAAAACATCTTTATACATATGTAATAACAGCCCTATTATTTCTCACCTAAAATGAGTAATAGTTTAACATAACCATTTTGAATTATGTCTGGACTCTACAGAATACAAGGTTGGTTGGTTGGTTGGATTTTGCATGTTAACCCTTGTTGGGTTATTTTATGCCAAAGGCATTTGTTTTATTCATTCTTGTTGGTGTTCAAATTTTTTCACGCATTTTTTAAATCTATTTAACCAATAAATGAGACCCAAACAGGTACTACCAATCCAGATCAGAGTGGACCTAGGAGTAATGGCAATGAGGAGGTACTCCACACTCACCAGAGCTGCACTAGATGTAGTTTAACGTCATACCTAGGACACTAAGACTTCAGCCACCACCTTCTCACACATATATAATAAAAAAGGTTGGGGTTTGCCATAAAAGCACATGGTTGGGACCATTACATAAGTTTTAGGGTTTGATGTGACCAGCCGACTAATCAGAGGGTGCCTCTCCAACCACCTGACTAGCCCAAGTAAGGGCTAAAGTGGAGTGTTGCATGTCATGGACTGCTCAGCCACCAGGATTCCATCCTTAAGCAACACGAATCGCCACCCATGGCCAACAGATGGGGTTTTACCCTCTCCAGAGGTGCAGTTGGCATATTCTACAGCCCCCACAGACAGGGCTTACACTACAAGGATGGCTTTGGCATTAAAAAAAAACTTTATGATCATACAAAAGATTTAATCTAATTAAGAATGCTATCTATAGCTTTGTCAATTATTATAGGATATCATTATATTGAAACCATATAATTGTGTTTAAAATCATTAGTATTAGATAAGAATACTTGAGACCATACAACTGTGTGCCAAAAAATATCATCTGTTATATCATCTTGTTGGAGGGCTTAAAATACACTAACTGTAGAGGGTAAGAACCCATCAAAAAGGGGTGTCCTGGGTATGACACTAAACTGCATCTGATGGCAAGGCTCCAGTTCTGAAGAACTATGGAGTGTGAAGTGCCTCTTTATTGCAATTACTCCCAGGTCCACTGACTCAAATTGGTACTATTATGGCCCCATCTATCATCAAATAGATCTGTCTATAATATTAGATAAGAATACTTGATGCCATATTAATTATTTGTATTAAGAATAGTTACTTGAAGCATAATTTTCTTTACTAAGGATTATTGTTATTAGTTACTTGAAACCATATAACTGTGCAAACAAATTATTTCAAATAAAAATAATTACTTGAAACCATATAATTGTGTTTAAATCATTAGTATTAGTAAGAATACTTGAAACCATACAACTGTGTGCAAATTATTTGTATTAGATAGGAATACTTGATATCATATGAGTGTGACAAAAAATTCTGAAGAAACAAATTCACAAAAAATGTTAATATAAATGTACAATAAAAAGATTCTCTAACCTTTAGGAATAAATAACCCAAGTAGTTGACATGTCATTAAATTAATCAAATTGATAATAAGTAGAAATATTTTTTTAATTTGAAAAAAAAAAAAAAAAAAAAAAAAAAAACACTTAAAAAAATCCTTTTATTTTTTAAGTAGTCATTATTATAGTATAAGTAAGATCTGCAAGTGTAATTCTAGAATAATATCTCAGTAGAAAAGCACATGTCTAAAAAAATAATCAACCAAATAAAATCTATATCAGGGCATTTCAAACTATCACTGATAATCTCTAACTGTGTCAATTTCTTCAATTATTAACTAGATATTCCATTGAATTTTTTTTATTTTCATTTTAAATTATATATTGACTTCACTCATGAGTAACCAAAAATTCTATTTGAAAAAGAAAAAAAGGGGGGGCACCTAAAAGTTTAGAGCTCCAGTCTCTAATTCACATGAATTTGTCGAATAAAAAGAGAGACTACATATGGTTTTCTCTTTAAGTCTTGGAATTCTAAGAGCCCATACTATAAATTTTGTACATGTTCTACATTATCAGTGATAGTTTGAAATGCCCTGATATAGATTATTTGTTGATTATTTTTTAAGACATGTGCTTTTCTACTGAGATATATTCTAGAAATTACACTTGCAAATTTTGGATCTACTTATACTATAATTAATGACTACTTAAAAAATAAAGGAATTTTTTTTAAGTGTTTTTTTTTTTTTTTTTTTTTTTTTTTTTTTTCAAATTAAAATAATATTTCTACTTATTTATCAATTTGGATAATTTTAATGACATGTCAACTCACCTTGGGTATTTAATTCTAAAGGTTAGAGAATCTTTTTATTGTACATTTATATTAAATTTTTTGTGAATTTGTTTCTTCAGAATTTTTTGTCACACTCATATGATATCCAAGTATTCCATCTAATACCATAATTTGCACACAGTTGTATGGTTTCAAGTATTCTTATCTTAAATACTAATGATTTAAACCTACAAATTATATGGTCAAGTGAATTTATTTTTTAATTTGATAATAATTGTTTGCACAGTTTATGGTTTTCAGTAAACTAAATAACATAATCCTGTAGTAAAGAATAATTATGCTTCAAGTAACTATTCTTAATACAAATAATTAATATGGCATCAAGTATTCTTATCTAATATTAATAGACAGATCTATTTTGAATGATTAGATGGGGCCAATAATTAGTAGCATTTGAGTCAAGTGACCTGGAGTAATTGCAATAAAGAGGCACTTCAACACTCCATAGTTTCTTCAGAATGGAGCCTTGCCAATGCAGATGGCAGTTTAGGGTGTATACCCAGGACCACCCCTTTTTGATGGGTTCTTACCTCTACAGTTAGTGTATTTAAGCCCTACCACAAGATGATATAACAGAATGATATTTTTTGGCACCAGTTGTATGGCTCAGTATTCTTATCTAATAAATGATTTTAACACAATTAATATTTTCAATATAGATGATAAATCCTATAATAATTGACAAAGCTATAGATTACATTCTTAATTAGATTAAATCTTTTGTATGATCATAAGTTTTTTTTTTAGATGCAAAGCCACCTTGTAGTGTAAGCCCTGTCTGTGGGGGCTGTAGAATAATGCAAACTGCACCTCTGGAGAGGGGTAAACCCATCTGTTGGCCATGGGTGGCGATTCGTGTTGCTTAAGGGATGGAATCCTGGTGGCTGAGCAGTCCATGACATGCAACACTCCACTTTAGCCCTTACTTGGGCTAGTCAGGATGGTGGAGAGGCACCCTTCTGATGTCGGCTGGCACATCACCCTAAAACTTATGTATGGTTCCGCACCATGTTGCTTTTATGGCAACCCCCAACCTTTTTTATTATATACGTGTGAGAAGTGGTGCTGAAGTCTTAGTGTCCTAGGTATGAACGTTAAACTACATCTAGTGCAGCTCTGGTGAGTGTGGAGTAACCTCCTCATTGCCATTACTCCTAGGGTCACTCTGATCTGGATTGGTAGTACCTGTTTGGGTTCATTTTTGGTTAAATAGATTTAAAAAATGCGTGAAAAAAATTTGAAACACTCCAACAAGAATGACTAAAACAATGCCTTTGCATAAAAATAACCAACAAGGGTTAACATGCAACAAAACCAACCAACCAACCAACCTTGTATTCTGTAGAGTCCAGACCATAATTCAAAATGGTTAGTTAAACTATTACTCATTTTAGGTGAGAAATAATAGGGCTGTTAATTACATATGTATAAAGATGTTTTGTATTGTGTAGTATATTGACTGCTCTATTACTTTTGCTCCAATTCTGTACAGATCCGCTAGTTGCTGACAAAATGTTAGACATACTGATTGTATACAAGTTCTTCAGCAGGCAGTTTGTTTTTTAAAAAAAAAAAAAAAAAAATTAACTTGAATTTCAACTGTAGCTGTTGTATTGTATTCTTTATTTATAGAGGATGGTTTGTAATTTCACCCCCCCCCCCAAAAAAAAAAATGGTGTATAAGGAAGTGAACAATAACACCATAAGAAATTGTAAAAAAATATGTCTAAAGTTTTTTCCTCTCCCAGAAAAACAATTAGATTTGGATAGACTTTTGTGTGAAGTAGCCAGCGTTTAAACTGGATTAAAATTGAAACCTATTATCAGTGGCTAGTAATCAAATTAAGTGTAAATATCACCATATTAATATGACAATATCATTAGCAATAATTAAGATAAATGATATGCTATCACTAAAATCCTCATTGTGTTGTGTGTGTGTATATGTATATATATATATATATCACATACATAATATATATATGAATAATTGTAAACAAGGTATGTTTGGAATGCTTTTTTGCCGACAATATATTATATATATATATAATATTATATTATATATATATAATATATATATATATATATATGTATGAATAACTGAATTCGGGTTACCATGTCCATTTCTTATGGCAATAACCATTACACAACAAGCACCTAACAAGTATTTTAATAAACAATTTGTTTCAAATTGCTTGGTTTTTAAGAACCAAATTTTATTGCAATTAACATGGCACACATTTCATCATATTCTGTGATTCTGAATGTTAAATTTTGTTCTTTCTATCGTTTTATAGAGTAGTCCTATAGAGGCTATAAAAAACAATGACCATAAATAGGTATTAACCCAACCCAACCCACGAATAGGATGCAAGACAAGGTTGTAAGTATGGGGCATCCAGTGAGGATCAAACTTGCTATTCAGTAGTAAGGAATCTGCAAGACTAGCTTGCTAACCATTGCACTACAATTTATAACCCTTTTTACCCAACCCATTCACCCACTGATAGGATGTCACACAAGGTCGAAAGTATGGGCCATCCAGTGAGCAATGACCATAAGTAGTTGAACAAGCACAAAATCTGCTTTTTATTACTTAAGGGATAATTACAGATTTTGAACAATGTGTGTGTGTAGAGGGGGGGGTAAATAAACTTACTAGTTTGGCAATTCTTCCAAACAATAAAGTATGTTTGCCTTTTCAAACATATTTAGAGATTTTTCAAACAAGATTTTTTAACTTGTAATAACGTGTTTTGTAAGTATGTTTCTTAATTCACTTACAATGTCGGATTTCATAAATTTTGGGGCAAATTTAATGTTTATCATGTATTAAAAATTAATTACATATGTAATAATATTTTGCCCTTTTTTTTTCCTGATGCTGATCATGTAACAATTTTTTGACTAAAACTAAAATTCAACTTTAAATAATCGATTTAATCAATTTTAATTCGTTTTTTTTTTTTTTTTTAAGTGATAAAGTCATTTTTTGTCCTTACATAATGTACCTGTTTTTAACTCTTAAAAGCAAACAATTAAGAAATAAATTTTCTGGTTGTTCAAATACTTTATAACCAGTATTGTAATTATATTACTGTAATATTATTAAACGAGTTGTGGTGCACCTGAGCACTGTACACAATAAATTTCATTATTATTTTATAATTGTAAAAGTTATTAAAAAACTGAACCATAAATTGTTTTTCTAAGGCCTAAAAAAAATACTTGTCAATTACAGTGAATAAGGATCATGCCAGTATTAAGGGGAAAAAATCTCCAGTTTAAATTTTTTAAACTGATTTTTTTTTTTAAATTGTCATCAAAGTTGAAAAAAAATAATAGGAAGATGTTATTTTGCCGGTTCCGGTAAAATAAACAAACCTACTTCTCTGCTTATTTTACCAGCCCTGTAAATACTTTTATTATGAATGCAAGTAATGTTAAAAATAACACAAATTTAACACAAAAATTTATTCATTTATATTTATATTTTGTGAAGGATAAAAGATACAAAAAATTCTTCCAAATGAAAAATATAGATTAATGACTTTGTGATCAGACATGATCAATTTTTACAAAATATCTTTAAAAAAAAGGAAATGATAAAGCCAAATTTGACTATCATTAATTTTTTTCCAAAGTGGAAAAATGGCATTTTCCACTATCAATTGTTGAAACATAAAATTCTAACCCTTATCCTAAACCTAACAAGATGAATTCTTGTCAAGTACCATTTTAAGAAATTAGCTTTTAGATTATTTTAAAGTGTTTAAATTGCTTAAAAAGTAGTTTGTGCAATTCTGTGATACAAACAATATCACAGAATTGCACAACTACTTTTTAGATGATCCCAGATTGCTCGTCAACAACCATTTAAATCTTTTAGCTACTCTGAAATATATTTAAGTATATTTCAAATATATTTGCTGGAAAAATAGCCAGTGGTCTATTTTACTAGGACCGCTAAAATAAGCAGGCTTGTCTATTTTACCGGGAACGGCAAACTAGCCTATTCGAAAAAAATATCTATCAATGTATATGTAACACAGCAAAAAGCAAGATTTTTTTAAATAATATTAGGGTGGCCCAAAAAAACCGTCTGCTACGTTTTTAAAAACTAATTAAAATTAATTAAATCTATTATTTAAGGTCAAACTTTTGTCTAAATCGATAAGTAGTAACATAATGACCATCATTAAAAAAAGAAAAATATCATCACATATGTAGTTTATTTTTAATACATTTAAAAGGATTTGTTTTGGTCAATTTCGATGCGATATGCCATTCTGTCTCTTTTTCAATGGTTTGAAGTGCTTGTTTACAATGTTAATGTAACATTCGCGATTGCAAAATTTTTTTAACCAAAAATCAGGTAATTATCCAATTTTAATGAAATTTTCAGTATTGATTTATCAATTAATGAATTTTATAATGCATCAGTTATTTTATTTCAAAACTTTAATTTAGTATTTTTGCTATGAAAAATTAATATATAAAATTCATTTAAAATATGAAAAGCCTGATGTTAAGTTTAAAATGTTATATTTTTAGATTCTAGAAATAAATATCTAATGCAAACCTTATTTTAGTCATTCAAAGTATACGTTTTGAAGAAAAACTCTATTGAAAATGTACTCCCTCCCCCCTTTTAAGCAAAAAAAATATCGATGTATAATTTTTTCTTTTATAAGATAATAGCCAATTAAATAATTATCAAAATGAGTAAAAAAGCAATCTCCAAAAAATTATTCATTTATTATTTTTTACATTTTATTTTTCGATTTTCAGTACTTATTTTCTCATAGAAAAGCCACCGTAAAAAATTTTTTTCTTGTTTCTATTCATAACTTCAGTCTTTTATCTCTTTATTTATACTGTAATTAGTACAGTATAAGACCAACTCGAAAAAATGTTACGCCCCCAACATGGGGGGGGGCAAATTAAGTGACCTGAAAAAAAATTAGAAAGTTTTGAAATAAAATAAATGATGCATTATAAAAATTTCATTAAAATCCGATAATTCCCCGATTTTTGGTAAATTATTTTCTTTAAGGGGGGGGGGGGGCTAAATTCATTTGGTCAAAAACGCATTTTCTGCTAATTTGGGCCACCCTAAATAATATACTTAAAATTCTTTTAGAGAATGAATATAGCAATTTCCAGTCCTGTTTGCACATGAATGATCATTTTTTTTTTTGGGGGGGGGGGCCAGCATCAAACTGAACTTCATTTTTTTTTTTTTTTTTTTAAATCATTTTTAAATCTCGATATAACTATGCAAACTATGAAATGCAAATTAATTAAAAATTGTTCACTTGTTCCTAAAATAAAGCATCAATATCATCAAGGACCTCTGCTGCAACGGAAACCCAACAGGTTCATAAAATAAATTTAAAAATTACAGTAGTACAACTGCAAACGAAAAATATTACCTACTCATAATAATGGTTTCTTGTCGTTTTACATTTAACGTATGAAATTTATATGCAAAAAAAAAAAAAAATAAATACATACATTTTTTTAAAGAGTGAAATAGATTTATGTTTCTTTTGTCTAGCAAGGTACTGACAATGAGTTCAATCCTCAGTGAGGGAAGGCATATAAAAATAAAATACAACTTAAGCGTGTTTCTTTTTGCACGTAACCCTCAATAAAAAATGTTCTTTTACAGAGTAATGCGATACAACGACGATTTTACTTTAATCTCTACATGTCTTTAAAATAACGGAAAGCATGTTGTTTATAAGCTACTAAGAAGATACAGCCTGACGATTTTAGTAATGATTGAATTGTCAGTCAAATACAAGAGAAAAAGTGCTATCAACTTTCATATACAACTAATAAAAGGTCCTGTAATCTACCAGGGTACGCAAATTCGTAGTCCGATCTTTGTTTACGTTTTATCTACTACATTTATCCTATTACTTGACGAGAAATAAGTTTAATATTGCAGTCCTTTTGCCTGCTTTTTTTCTCCAAAAGGTTGTCTTTTTTTTAAATGATCAATTCCAAATCCTGTTTCTATTAAAGGACTAATAGAACCTAATGTACGTAAATTGCATGCGTCCTATAAAAAACAATAATTATTTTTTTAAAATATTTGAAATAGATATATAATACGTAATAATTTTATGAAGCTATAAAAACAAATCTATTAGCACATGTTTATCAAACATTAACTAAACACTAAATTTATATATAAAAAAATCTATTTTATAGCATGGGACAGGCTGCGCATGTGTTCTACAGAATAGCCAGTTCTTCGAACTAAATTATTTACACGCCATGTTTTTATTCAACATATCCCCCTGAATTTTTCTTAAATAGATTTTAAATCGTTAATAAAAGAAGAAAACAAAAGAGAAGTGTCAACTTGGGAGTTATTTATATTTCCGATTCGAAGAAATGTACGAAATAGCAGTGATTATCACCTTACACACGCTTTGCTAGAGAGATTCACAATGCTAGCATAACATGACATGACATCGGCTACGGCACTTTACTTTATTCTCTTCTTTTTATACCCGCCAAATTTTTTTTTTTTTTTTTTTTTTTAAAGAATTTTCATGTACATTTCTTCAGATTTATATTTGTTCATTATGAGTATGGCTCTAATCAACCTACAACAATAAAACAAATAATTGATCATTTTTCGACTTAACAAGAAATAACAAGGTCACACACTGCTGGCTGACGAACAACAACTAAGTAGTTTTTAATCAAACAAGGAAGAAACATTTACCTGAGCGAGAATTTTATTAGAAAACTGATCGCTGTTATTATACACTGTAAATGATAGTAACACCCTCAAAACACTTTTTTTTAAATGTGGCAAAAATTAATATTATTAATTATTTAAAATAAAACGAATGGTAATTGTCTATTTTTTACACTACGGATGGCCAGTAGTAGAATAATTTTTTGTCAAGTTGAACATGTAAAAATATATATTAAACAGGCAATGTAAGCGAAGTCTTTTTTTTTTTTTTTTTTTTTTTTCTTTGGATCAAAATTAATTGTTAAGTTGCAAAGTTAAGTGAACTTTTTGAAATTACAAAAAAATAGATAAATCTAAAGTTGTGATTTTTATATAAATCCATGTAAACGGAGGTAGACAAAAACGAGAAAAATGAAATGACTTGTAATAACGAGATGATGCTTTTTTTTCTTTCTATTATTATTCAACAAATCATTATTATCATTATTATTTTAAGTTTCACATATCTTGTTTATCAATGCGAAATATTAATTTAAACCATTAAAACAATATAATCATCAGCATCAGTGACCACCATACAATCGGCATTGAGTTAATTTAATATTTGGCATCAGTCACGAACAACACATTTCATTTATCTCTTTTTTTAAATCTATAATCTTTGTCTAGTTTATAAAATCATTGGGGAAACCTTATACCTCGAAATTACGTCACATGTAAACTTTACACTCTGGTTAATTGAAAATAAAATAAACAAACACGCTTTAAATAAATAAATAAATAAAAAGTAAATAAAACGGGCATCCATAACAGTGTCAAAAACGAAAAAACATCAAGTTTACAAATGATTTGTTTGAGACGACTTAAGGATTTCGAGAGAGAAAAAAATGTAAAAAAAAACAATATATAAACACTTATAGTTTAATTGAATTTTTTAAAAAATTAATATAAATAAAATAAAGTTAAATTAAAAAGAATAATTCTGTAACAAACATCTCGCCATCTTTGAAGTTAATAAAGCATGCTAAATAAATAAATAAAAAAATGGGATTATAAAAAAATAACAAACGAAACGCTTATCGGATCAAATTGTGAATTACAAAAAATACATTTATAATAAAAAGAAAAAAAAGTTAATTTGGCTTAAGTATTTTCTTTAAAAAAAAAATCAAAGTATTAAAAAAATAAAATAAAATAATTAAAAAAAAAATCTCTCAAAGAGTCAAAATATTGGGGGGGGGGCACCGATTATTGCATTTTTCATCAATAAATTTATTTTCATTAAAAATAATAGATTCTTGGAATAACTTAATAACTTTATAAGGAAAATAAAAAGCTATTATTATCTCACACAGGGGACAAATTTTTTTAAGCGTGATAAAGAAAGATGCCCATAGCCGACTACCACCGATCACCGATCACATTGAAACATACTGGTGTTTTATTTCTTATATCAGTAATAATAAATAATAAAACAAAGATATCCCAACACAATGCATAGGAAACACAAACAGTTATAAATCCAATAAAAAAATACTTAGCACTAATGACGATAAATTTCCAATCGTGTAACCTGATGAATCTCTTTCTAATCATTTTAATTTTTGAAAACTTTTATCTTCGATTTTCAAAGAAATTGTTAAATTATTGCTTAACCATTATTTTTTGTAGCAAAAAATATATAAAAAATAATTTATTTTACAAAAGTATGGGTTGTTTTATTTCATTTTATTTATTCTTAAGATAGAAACTTCGGTGTTTATAGTTACTTACTAAGCTAAACTTAAATGTAGCACAACGCCAGAAGTATGGTCGCCTAATGAGAATTGAACTTGCTACTAATGGTTTGCTAGCCTAGCTTGCTAACCATTACAACACGTGAGGTTTATAGAGAAAGTTCAAGTTCACACATCCATAGAACTTACGTATTTTTAAATGTAATTCGAAACCATGGAAACAGTCTTTTTTTAATTTTAATTATTATCTTTATACAAGCTTTTAGAAAGAATCTAAAATGGGTGAACGATTCTATACAAGCGCTAATTTTTTTTTTTTTTTTCACTGGAACCAGGATGCCTGGGGTATGTTACAACACACCCACCGGTGCATGTGGTCAGTGTTTAAAGTCTAAAAGTCATAATATCGGATACGATTTTTACGGGCACTCAGACCCTTCCCACTTGGAAGCCTGGCTGACAGTTATTTCTTACTCCATGACAGACTAGGCTGATGATCTACATATATAACAATAATGAAACAGTTGATTCATTTTTAACTGACTTCCAGTGCTTATTTATTATTTAAAAAAGGTTAACAGTAGCATAATGCCGCGAAAAAAAATATTCAAAGTTTAGTTTGTTTAATGTTTAGTTTCAGAGATATGTTGTAACTCTTTAATAGACTTAGGGAGTAAAAGTATCTTGGCCACATGACAATTTCCTTAGACACGAGTAAAAAGAAATTATATTATGGTAGAACAAGGCTTATAAAAAGAAAGACTACAGTAATTTACAAATAAATGTAAATAATTTAGTTTTGCATTTTTGTTTATTTGCTTAAAGTTATTTATTTATGTTTATTTATTATTACTAACAAGAATATGCACCTTCCGAGCGTAAGTATTTAAGTTTTAATGTAATGAAATAAATTAGAAAAACAATCGAAATTAAATAAGAACGCATATAAAAAGATTATACTTATTTTAATTATATTTCAATTGGTTTCTATATAACAAATAATTCATAAGATCGATTTTAATACGTTGGAGAATAAAACAATAAGATTAGAGAACACCATGTAATTATTTAATAAACCCGATTTTGTTAAAATAGTATAAAAATTAACCACACCATATATTATGTAAACCTTTATTTCTTAGTGATATATAACACATTGCAGGAATTTGAACGCACTAATAACATGGGCTGTTTCGATTCAAATCTAACTCGATT
>CM042142.1:76155426-76202926 GCA_023376005.1 Doryteuthis pealeii
CTTAGCCACTGATAATAGGTTTCAATTTTAATCCAGTTTAAACTGCCTGGCTACTTCCACACAAAAGTCTATCAAATCTAATTGTTTTTCTGGGAGAGGAAAAAACTTTAGACATATTTTTTTACAATTTCTTATGGTGTTATTGTTCACTTCCTTATACACCATTTTTTTTTTTGGGGGGGGGGGTGAAATTACAAACCATCCTCTATAAATAAAGAATACAATACAACAGCTACAGTTGAAATTCAAGTTAATTTTTTTTTTTTTTTTTTTAAAAAACAAACTGCCTGCTGAAGAACTTGTATACAATCAGTATGTCTAACATTTTGTCAGCAACTAGCGGATCTGTACAGAATTGGAGCAAAAGTAATAGAGCAGTCAATATACTACACAATACAAAACATCTTTATACATATGTAATTAACAGCCCTATTATTTCTCACCTAAAATGAGTAATAGTTTAACTAACCATTTTGAATTATGGTCTGGACTCTACAGAATACAAGGTTGGTTGGTTGGTTGGTTTTGTTGCATGTTAACCCTTGTTGGTTATTTTTATGCAAAGGCATTGTTTTAGTCATTCTTGTTGGAGTGTTTCAAATTTTTTTCACGCATTTTTTAAATCTATTTAACCAAAAATGAACCCAAACAGGTACTACCAATCCAGATCAGAGTGACCCTAGGAGTAATGGCAATGAGGAGGTTACTCCACACTCACCAGAGCTGCACTAGATGTAGTTTAACGTTCATACCTAGGACACTAAGACTTCAGCACCACTTCTCACACGTATATAATAAAAAAGGTTGGGGGTTGCCATAAAAGCAACATGGTGCGGAACCATACATAAGTTTTAGGGTGATGTGCCAGCCGACATCAGAAGGGTGCCTCTCCACCATCCTGACTAGCCCAAGTAAGGGCTAAAGTGGAGTGTTGCATGTCATGGACTGCTCAGCCACCAGGATTCCATCCCTTAAGCAACACGAATCGCCACCCATGGCCAACAGATGGGTTTACCCCTCTCCAGAGGTGCAGTTTGCATTATTCTACAGCCCCCACAGACAGGGCTTACACTACAAGGTGGCTTTGCATCTAAAAAAAAAACTTATGATCATACAAAAGATTTAATCTAATTAAGAATGTAATCTATAGCTTTGTCAATTATTATAGGATTTATCATCTATATTGAAAATATTAATTGTGTTAAAATCATTTATTAGATAAGAATACTGAGCCATACAACTGGTGCCAAAAAATATCATTCTGTTATATCATCTTGTGGTAGGGCTTAAATACACTAACTGTAGAGGTAAGAACCCATCAAAAAGGGGTGGTCCTGGGTATACACCCTAAACTGCCATCTGCATTGGCAAGGCTCCATTCTGAAGAAACTATGGAGTGTTGAAGTGCCTCTTTATTGCAATTACTCCAGGTCACTTGACTCAAATGCTACTAATTATTGGCCCCATCTAATCATTCAAAATAGATCTGTCTATTAATATTAGATAAGAATACTTGATGCCATATTAATTATTTGTATTAAGAATAGTTACTTGAAGCATAATTATTCTTTACTACAGGATTATGTTATTTAGTTTACTGAAAACCATAAACTGTGCAAACAATTATTATCAAATTAAAAAATAAATTCACTTGACCATATAATTTGTAGGTTTAAATCATTAGTATTTAAGATAAGAATACTTGAAACCATACAACTGTGTGCAAATTATGGTATTAGATGGAATACTTGGATATCATATGAGTGTGACAAAAAATTCTGAAGAAACAAATTCACAAAAAATTTAATATAAATGTACAATAAAAAGATTCTCTAACCTTTAGAATTAAATACCCAAGGTGAGTTGACATGTCATTAAAATTATCCAAATTGATAAATAAGTAGAAATATTATTTTAATTTGAAAAAAAAAAAAAAAAAAAAAAAAAAAAAAAACACTTAAAAAAAATTCCTTTATTTTTTAAGTAGTCATTAATTATAGTATAAGTAGATCCAAAATTTGCAAGTGTAATTTCTAGAATATATCTCAGTAGAAAAGCACATGTCTTAAAAAATAATCAACAAATAATCTATATCAGGGCATTTCAAACTATCACTGATAATGTAGACATGTAAAAATTTATAGTATGGCGGCTCTTAGAATTCCAAGGACTTAAAGAGAAAACCATTATGTAGTCTCTCTTTTTATATCGACATTAATTATGTGAATTAGAGAGGACTGGAGCTCAAACTTTTAGTGCCCCCCTTTTTTTCTTTTTCAAATAGAATTTTTTGGTTACTCATGAGTGAAGTCAAGTATATAATTTAAAATGAAAATAAAAAAAAATTCAATGGAATATCTAGTTAATAATTGAAGAAAATTGGACACAGTTAGAGATTATCAGTGATAGTTTGAAATGCCCTGATATAGATTTTATTTGGTTGATTATTTTTTAGAACATGTGCTTTTCTACTGAGATATTATTCTAGAATTACACTTGCAGATCTTACTTATACTATAATAATGACTATTAAAAAATAAAAGGATTTTTTTAAGTGTTTTTTTTTTTTTTTTTTTTTTTTTTTTTCAAATAAATAAAATATTTCTACTTATTATCAATTTGGATTAATTTTAATGACATGTCAACTCACCTTGGGTTATTTATTCCTAAAGGTTAGAGAATCTTTTTATTGTACATTTATATTAACATTTTTTGTGAATTTGTTTTCTTCAGAATTTTTGTCACACTCATTGATATCAAGTATTCCTATCTAATACAAATAATTTTGCACACAGTTGTATGGTTTCAAGTATTCTTATCTAATACTAATGATTTAAACACAATTATATGGTTTCAAGTAATTATTTATTGATAATAATTGTTTGCACAGTTATATGGTTTCAAGTAACTATAACAATAATCCTTAGTAAAGAAAATTATGCTTCAAGTAACTATTCTTAATACAAATAATTAAATATGGCATCAGTATTTCTTATCTAATATTATAGACAGATCTATTTGATGATAGATGGGGCCATAATAGTACCAATTTGAGTCAGTGGACCTGGGGCAGTAATTGCAATAAAGAGGCACTTCACACTCCATAGTTCTTCAGAACTTGGAGCCTTGCCATTCAGATTGCAGTTTAGTGTCATACCCAGGACACCCCTTTTTGATGGGTTCTTACCCTCTACAGTTAGTGTATTTTAAAGCCTTTACCAACAAGAATGATATAACAATGATATTTTTTGGCACACAGTTGTATGGTCTCAAGTATTCTTATCTAAATACTAATGATTTAACACAATTATATGGTTTCAATATAATGATATCCTATAAATAATTGACAAAGCTATAGATTAGCATTCTTAATTAGATTAAATCTTTTGTATGATCATAAGTTTTTTTTTTAATGCCAAAAGCCATCCTTGTAGTGTAAGCCCTGTCTGTGGGGGCTGTAGAAATATGCCAACTGCACCTCTGGAGAGGGGTAAACCCCATCTGTTGGCCATGGGTGGCGATTCGTGTTGCTTAAGGATGGAATCCTGGTGGCTGAGCAGTCCATGACATGCAACACTCCACTTTAGCCCTACTATGGGCTAGTCAGGTGGTTGGAGAGGCACCCTCTGATTAGTCGGCTGGTCACATCAAACCCTAAAACTTATGTAATGGTCCCACCATGTTGCTTTTTATGGCAAACCCCAACCTTTTTATTATATATGTGTGAGAAGTGGTGGCTGGAAGTCTTAGTGTCCTAGGTATGACGTTAAACTACATCTAGTGCAGCTCTGGTGAGTGTGGAGTACCTCCTCATTGCCATTACTCCTAGGTCCACTCTGATCTGGATTGGTAGTACCTGTTTGGGTCTCATTTATTGGTTAAATAGATTTAAAAAATGCGTGAAAAAATTTGAACACAACAAGAATGAATAAAACAAATGCCTTTGGCATAAAATAACCCAACAAGGGTTAACATGCAAAATCCAACCAACCAACCAACCTTGTCTGTAGAGTCCAGACATAATTCAAAATGGTTATGTTAAACTATTACTCATTTTAGGTGAGAATAATAGGGCTGTTATTACATATGTATAAGATGTTTTGTATTGTGTAGTATTATTGACTGCTCTATTACTTTTGCTCCATTCTGTACATGATCCGCTAGTTGCTGGGACAAAATGTTAGACATACTGATTGTATACAAGTTCTTCAGCAGGCAGATTTGTTTTTAAAAAAAAAAAAAAAAAAAAAAATTAACTTGAATTTCAACTGTAGCTGTTGTATTGTATTCTTTTTATTTATAGAGGATGTTTGTAATTTCACCCCCCCCCCCAAAAAAAAAAATGTGTATAAGGAAGTGAACAATAACACCAATAAGAAATTGTAAAAATATGTTCTAAAGTTTTTTCCTCTCAGAAAAACAATAGATTTGATAGACATTTTTGTGTGGAAAGTAGCCAGGCAGTTTAAACTGGATTTAAAATTGAAAAACCTATCAGTGGCTAAGTATCAAATTAAGTGTAAATATCACCACTATTAATAATGAAATATATTAGCAATAATTAAGATAAATGATAATCTATCACTAAAATCCTCATTGTGTGTGTGTGTGTATATATATATATATATATACACATAACATATATATATTAGATAAGTTGTAAACAAGGTATGTTTGGGAATGGCTTTTTTGCCGACAATATATATATATATATATATATATATATATATATATATATATATATATATATATATATATGATGAATAGGATCAGTAAGAATTATCATTTTTATAGATAAATGTGTAAGAACATGATCGCTAAAAGGTGTTTTATATATATAAATGGTTAAAATTTAACACTAAATCACCTCTTATCCTTGTCAAAATTAATGGTGCATAATGCTTAATCTAAAAATAAATAAAAGATGTTACTAATACTAAGATTTGTTAGGACATCCCATTTTGGTATAATGGTTAGCGAACTCGTCTCACAGATTCATTACTACTGAATAGTGCATTCGATCCTCGCTGGATGCCTCATATTTGTCACATCCTATCTGTGGCAAATGGGAAGAGTAAATAGATAAATACTTAGATTTCTATGGGAGCATTGAAATTTGAAAATTATTTTGAAAATCTGTTTGTGATAATTTTAGTAATAATATGAAGAGTGTTTAGGAGTCATTATTATTATAAATATAAGAATTATTATTGCAGAAGAAAAATATTGGTCACTGAGTCTGTTTTAATCTTTTAGACTGAGTAACTATATTTTTCTCCTTCAATAATTATCTTCAATTATATCTTATAATATAGGGCTGATTTAGCTTGGTCGGGAGCATCCGCCTCGGAACCACAAGGTTCTGGTTCAATACTGACCCTCACAACTCAGCACATGAATAGCACGGGTTGGATCTGTGCAGTAAATTGGGGAGCTGATGGTAAGTGTGGCATTTCACCTCAGACTCAAAAACAATCTCCCTGGTCTAGTGCTTGTGAAAAGGAGATAGACTCCCTCACTGTCTAGCTGATACTGACAACAGGCCACTCTGACTACTTTAGTTTATATTTTATGATATATATATATATATATATAACCATAAACCTGCAAAAATGGCACATGATAGCAAGATTTTCCTTAGAGCAATAAACTTAAAATAATCTAGCTTAGATTTTAAATTAATTTACAGTCAAATCGTTAACTGAATGATAGTTTTAAGGGATCTGCACATCATTTTTTAATCATTTAAATGCTAATTAGAAACCTTGACTCCTTCCCAAATAAAAGCATCAGTATCATGCTGTAGCTATTGTTACAGTGGGGACCTAAAGGATTCACAGATTGTCTAGTGCTGGGGTTACCAAACTATGGCCCGAGGGTTAGATTTGGCCCGTGAAGGTATTTTATCAGGCCCACTGATGGTACTTGAATTTGTTTGTTAAAATGTATGGAACGCGAGACGTTCTGATACCATTTAAATTTAAATATGTTAAGCTTTTTAAATCTACATGGACTTGACTACTGTAGGTAGGTTACAAAATTTTATGCGTGTGAGCATTTCACTTGTTACTTACCAAACCAAACATTGACAATATCTTGAAAGATAAACTTCAGTTTCACAAATCTCACTAAACCTTTCTGCTAATGTTGTGTTCTTTGATAATGTTTTGAAAATAAATGTGTTTGTTAAATTTGTTCTTGTGCATCTTACGCTACTCATCCATGAATATAACATAGAAAGATAAATTTCATTTTACATCTTTTTCTCAGAGCTTTCGTTCTGGCTCGCAAGTATTGAACACAATAATAATGTGGCCTGCACTCATTATTTTTTCAATTATCCGGCCCACCGTGAAAAAAGTTTGGTGATCTCTGGTCTAGTGTAATATACACACACTAGCATAGTTCCCATCCTCACCTGGTATAATGGTTAGCAAGCTAGATTAGCTTACCTTTGTTAGTGGGTTTGATTCTCACTGGGCGCCCCATACTTCTAGCCTGGTGCTATATGTAAGCTAAGCTTAGTAAATAACTAGTTCCCATCCTAAATGATAGGATTATTTATCCATTGTCACTGCTGCTTGTTTATGGGTTCAATATAGTAAGATCAGCTATATTGGTGAGTTAAGAACGCGAGAGCACCAGTTGACTGAAATCCTTTCAAATAATTCAAGTTTTAGAAAGAAATCATGGCAAATAGAAAGTGAAGGAAGAATAAGTTAGAAGGGAAAGATAAATTCCAAGAAAGTGACATATAGAAGAGTGAAGACTGACTTAAATGAAATATTAAATTGTGTGGTTCGCCTAATAATTACCAGTGAAAACATCCACAGAAAAATATTTTATCTATTATCTATTGGAGATTCAGTATCTATTTGTATGTAACCGAAACTACGTCACTGTTTACGTCACAGTCATTTCAGGAATTTTGTAAGTTTATCAATGAGCATTTAATTTATAGTAAAAATCATTGAACAAATCTTATTTATTAACGATGTCTCTATAAAAATCCGAGTTAGATTTGAATCGAAACAGCCCATGTTATTAGTGCGTTCAAATTCCTGCAATGTGTTATATATCACTAAGAAATAAAGGTTTACATAATATATGGTGTGGTTAATTTTTATACTATTTTAACAAAATCGGGTTTATTAAATAATTACATGGTGTTCTCTAATCTTATTGTTTTATTCTCCAACGTATTAAAATCGATCTTATGAATTATTTGTTATATAGAAACCAATTGAAATATAATTAAAATAAGTATAATCTTTTTATATGCGTTCTTATTTAATTTCGATTGTTTTTCTAATTTATTTCATTACATTAAAACTTAAATACTTACGCTCGAAGGTGCATATTCTTGTTAGTAATAATAAATAAACATAAATAAATAACTTTAAGCAAATAAACAAAATGCAAAACTAAATTATTTACATTTATTTGTAAATTACTGTAGTCTTTCTTTTATAAGCCTTGTTCTACCATAATATAATTTCTTTTTACTCGTGTCTAAGGAAAATTGTCATGTGGCCAAGATACTTTTACTCCCTAAGTCTATTAAAGAGTTACAACATATCTCTGAAACTAAACATTAAACAAACTAAACTTTGAATATTTTTTTTCGCGGCATTATGCTACTGTTAACCTTTTTTAAATAATAAATAAGCACTGGAAGTCAGTTAAAAATGAATCAACTGTTTCATTATTGTTATATATGTAGATCATCAGCCTAGTCTGTCATGGAGTAAGAAATAACTGTCAGCCAGGCTTCCAAGTGGGAAGGGTCTGAGTGCCCGTAAAAATCGTATCCGATATTATGACTTTTAGACTTTAAACACTGACCACATGCACCGGTGGGTGTGTTGTAACATACCCCAGGCATCCTGGTTCCAAGTGAAAAAAAAAAAAAAAAAAAATTAGCGCTTGTATAGAATCGTTCACCCATTTTAGATTCTTTCTAAAAGCTTGTATAAAGATAATAATTAAAATTAAAAAAAAGACTGTTTCCATGGTTTCGAATTACATTTAAAAAAATACGTAAGTTCTATGGATGTGTGAACTTGAACTTTCTCTATAAACCTCACGTGTTGTAATGGTTAGCAAGCTAGGCTAGCAAACCATTAGTAGCAAGTTCAATTCTCATTAGGCGACCCATACTTCTGGCGTTGTGCTACATTTAAGTTTAGCTTAGTAAGTAACTATAAACACCGAAGTTTCTATCTTAAGAATAAATAAAATGAAATAAAACAACCCATACTTTGTAAAATAAATTATTTTTTATATATTTTTTGCTACAAAATAATGGTTAAGCAATAATTTAACAATTTCTTTGAAAATCGAAGATAAAAGTTTTCAAAAATTAAAATGATTAGAAAGAGATTCATCAGGTTACACGATTGGAAATTTATCGTCATTAGTGCTAAGTATTTTTTTATTGGATTTATAACTGTTTGTGTTTCCTATGCATTGTGTTGGGATATCTTTGTTTATTATTTATTATTACTGATATAAGAAATAAAACACCAGTATGTTTCAATGTGATCGGTGATCGGGTGGTAGTCGGCTATGGGCATCTTTCTTTTATCACGCTTAAAAAAAATTTAGTCCCCTGTGTGAGATAATAATAGCTTTTTATTTTCCTTATAAAGTTATTAAGTTATTCCCAAGAATCTATTATTTTTAATGAAAATAAATTTATTGATGAAAATGCAATAATCGGTGCCCCCCCCCCATA
This sequence comes from Doryteuthis pealeii, assembly GCA_023376005.1. Taxonomy (NCBI): domain Eukaryota; kingdom Metazoa; phylum Mollusca; class Cephalopoda; order Myopsida; family Loliginidae; genus Doryteuthis; species Doryteuthis pealeii. The sequence goes on from CM042142.1 coordinate 76,164,164, forward strand.
TTTTGACTCTTTGAGAGATTTTTTTTTTAATTATTTTATTTTATTTTTTTAATACTTTGATTTTTTTTTTAAAGAAAATACTTAGCCAAATTAACTTTTTTTTTTTTATTATAAATGTATTTTTTGTAATTCACAATTTGATCCGATAAGCGTTTCGTTTGTTATTTTTTTATAATCCCATTTTTTTATTTATTTATTTAGCATGCTTTATTAACTTCAAAGATGGCGAGATGTTTGTTATAGAATTATTCTTTTTAATTTAACTTTATTTTATTTATCATTAATTTTTAAAAAATTCAATTAAAACTATTTAAGTGTTTATATATTGTTTTTTTACATTTTTTTCTCTCTCGAAATCCTTAAGTCGTCTCAAACAAATCATTTGTAAACTTGATGTTTTTCGTTTTTGACACTGTTATGGATGCCCGTTTTATTTACTTTTTATTTATTTATTTATTTAAAGCGTGTTTGTTTATTTTATTTTCAATTAACCAGAGTGTAAAGTTTACATGTGACGTAATTTCGAGGTATAAGGTTTCCCCAATGATTTTATAAACTAGACAAAGATTATAGATTTAAAAAAAGAGATAAATGAAATGTGTTGTTCGTGACTGATGCCAAATATTAAATTAACTCAATGCCGATTGTATGGTGGTCACTGATGCTGATGATTATATGTTTTAATGGTTTAAATTAATATTTCGCATTGATAAACAAGATATGTGAAACTTAAAATAATAATGATAATAATGATTTGTTGAATAATAATAGAAAGAAAAAAAAGCATCATCTCGTTATTACAAGTCATTTCATTTTTCTCGTTTTTGTCTACCTCCGTTTACATGGATTTATATAAAAAATCACAACTTTAGATTTATCTATTTTTTGTAATTTCAAAAAGTTCACTTAACTTTGCAACTTAACAATTAATTTTGATCCAAAGCAAAAAAAAAAAAAAAAAAAAAAAGACCTTCGCTTACATTGCCTGTTTAATATATATTTTACATGTTCAACTTGAACAAAAAATTATTCTACTACTGGCCATCCGTAGTGTAAAAAATAGACAATTACCATTCGTTTTATTTTAAATAATTAATAATATTAATTTTTGCCACATTTAAAAAAAAGTGTTTTGAGGGTGTTACTATCATTTACAGTGTATAATAACAGCGATCAGTTTTCTAATAAAATTCTCGCTCAGGTAAATGTTTCTTCCTTGTTTGATTAAAAACTACTTAGTTGTTGTTCGTCAGCCAGCAGTGTGTGACCTTGTTATTTCTTGTTAAGTCGAAAAATGATCAATTATTTGTTTTATTGTTGTAGGTTGATTAGAGCCATACTCATAATGAACAAATATAAATCTGAAGAAATGTACATGAAAATTCTTTAAAAAAAAAAAAAAAAAAAAAAAAATTTGGCGGGTATAAAAAGAAGAGAATAAAGTAAAGTGCCGTAGCCGATGTCATGTCATGTTATGCTAGCATTGTGATCTCTCTAGCAAAGCGTGTGTAAGGTGATAATCACTGCTATTTCGTACATTTCTTCGAATCGGAAATATAAATAACTCCCAAGTTGACACTTCTCTTTTGTTTTCTTCTTTTATTAACGATTTAAAATCTATTTAAGAAAATTCAGGGGGATATGTTGAATAAAAACATGGCGTGTAATAATTTAGTTCGAAGAACTGGCTATTCTGTAGAACACATGCGCAGCCTGTCCCATGCTATAAAATAGATTTTTTTTATATATAAATTTTAGTGTTTAGTTAATGTTTGATAAACATGTGCTAATAGATTTGTTTTTATAGCTTCATAAAATTTATTACGTATTATATATCTATTTCAAATATTTTAAAAAATAATTATTGTTTTTTATAGGACGCATGCAATTTACGTACATTAGGTTCTATTAGTCTTTTAAATAGAAACAGGATTTGGAATTGATCATTTAAAAAAAAAGACAACCTTTTGGAGAAAAAAAGCAGGCAAAAGGACTGCAATATTAAACTTATTTCTCGTCAAGTAATAGGATAAATGTAGTAGATAAAACGTAAACAAAGATCGGACTACGAATTTGCGTACCCTGGTAGATTACAGGACCTTTTATTAGTTGTATATGAAAGTTGATAGCACTTTTTCTCTTGTATTTGACTGACAATTCAATCATTACTAAAATCGTCAGGCTGTATCTTCTTAGTAGCTTATAAAACAACATGCTTTCCGTTATTTTAAAGACATGTAGAGATTAAAGTAAAATCGTCGTTGTATCGCATTACTCTGTAAAAGAACATTTTTATTGAGGGTTACGTGCAAAAGAAACACGCTTAAGTTGTATTTTATTTTTATTTGCCTTCCCTCACTGAGGATTGAACTCATTGTCAGTACCTTGCTAGACAAAAGAAACATAAATCTATTTCACTCTTTAAAAAAATGTATGTATTTATTTTTTTTTTTTTTGCATATAAATTTCATACGTTAAATGTAAAACGACAAGAACCATTATTATGAGTAGGTAATATTTTCGTTTGCAGTTGTACTACTGTAATTTTTAAATTTATTTTATGAACCTGTTGGGTTTCCGTTGCAGCAGAGGTCCTTGATGATATTGATGCTTTTATTTAGGAACAAGTGAACAATTTTAATTAATTTGCATTTCATAGTTTGCATAGTTATATCGAGATTTAAAATGATTTAAAAAAAAAAAAAAAAAAAAATGAAGTTCAGTTTGATGCTGGCCCCCCCCCCCCAAAAAAAAAAATGATCATTCATGTGCAAACAGGACTGGAAATTGCTATATTCATTCTCTAAAAGAATTTTAAGTATATTATTTAGGGTGGCCCCAAATTAGCAGAAAATGCGTTTTTGACCAAATGAATTTAGCCCCCCCCCCCCCCCTTAAAGAAAATAATTTACCAAAAATCGGGGAATTATCGGATTTTAATGAAATTTTTATAATGCATCATTTATTTTATTTCAAAACTTTCTAATTTTTTTTCAGGTCACTTAATTTGCCCCCCCCATGTTGGCGTAACATTTTTTCGAGTTGGTCTTATACTGTACTAATTACAGTATAAATAAAGAGATAAAAGACTGAAGTTATGAATAGAAACAAGAAAAAAATTTTTTACGGTGGCTTTTCTATGAGAAAATAAGTACTGAAAATCGAAAAATAAAATGTAAAAAATAATAAATGAATAATTTTTTGGAGATTGCTTTTTTACTCATTTTGATAATTATTTAATTGGCTATTATCTTATAAAAGAAAAAATTATACATCGATATTTTTTTTGCTTAAAAGGGGGGGGGAGTACATTTTCAATAGAGTTTTTCTTCAAAACGTATACTTTGAATGACTAAAATAAGGTTTGCATTAGATATTTATTTCTAGAATCTAAAAATATAACATTTTAAACTTAACATCAGGCTTTTCATATTTTAAATGAATTTTATATATTAATTTTTCATAGCAAAAATACTAAATTAAAGTTTTGAAATAAAATAACTGATGCATTATAAATTCATTAATTGATAAATCAATACTGAAAATTTCATTAAAATTGGATAATTACCTGATTTTTGGTTAAAAAAATTTTGCAATCGCGAATGTTACATTAACATTGTAAACAAGCACTTCAAACCATTGAAAAAGAGACAGAATGGCATATCGCATCGAAATTGACCAAAACAAATCCTTTTAAATGTATTAAAAATAAACTACATATGTGATGATATTTTTCTTTTTTTAATGATGGTCATTATGTTACTACTTATCGATTTAGACAAAAGTTTGACCTTAAATAATAGATTTAATTAATTTTAATTAGTTTTTAAAAACGTAGCAGACGGTTTTTTTGGGCCACCCTAATATTATTTTAAAAAAATCTTGCTTTTTGCTGTGTTACATATACATTGATAGATATTTTTTTCGAATAGGCTAGTTTGCCGTTCCCGGTAAAATAGACAAGCCTGCTTATTTTAGCGGTCCTAGTAAAATAGACCACTGGCTATTTTTCCAGCAAATATATTTGAAATATACTTAAATATATTTCAGAGTAGCTAAAAGATTTAAATGGTTGTTGACGAGCAATCTGGGATCATCTAAAAAGTAGTTGTGCAATTCTGTGATATTGTTTGTATCACAGAATTGCACAAACTACTTTTTAAGCAATTTAAACACTTTAAAATAATCTAAAAGCTAATTTCTTAAAATGGTACTTGACAAGAATTCATCTTGTTAGGTTTAGGATAAGGGTTAGAATTTTATGTTTCAACAATTGATAGTGGAAAATGCCATTTTTCCACTTTGGAAAAAAATTAATGATAGTCAAATTTGGCTTTATCATTTCCTTTTTTTTTAAAGATATTTTGTAAAAATTGATCATGTCTGATCACAAAGTCATTAATCTATATTTTTCATTTGGAAGAATTTTTTGTATCTTTTATCCTTCACAAAATATAAATATAAATGAATAAATTTTTGTGTTAAATTTGTGTTATTTTTAACATTACTTGCATTCATAATAAAAGTATTTACAGGGCTGGTAAAATAAGCAGAGAAGTAGGTTTGTTTATTTTACCGGAACCGGCAAAATAACATCTTCCTATTATTTTTTTTCAACTTTGATGACAATTTAAAAAAAAAAAATCAGTTTAAAAAATTTAAACTGGAGATTTTTTCCCCCTTAATACTGGCATGATCCTTATTCACTGTAATTGACAAGTATTTTTTTAGGCCTTAGAAAAACAATTTATGGTTCAGTTTTTTAATAACTTTTACAATTATAAAATAATAATGAAATTTATTGTGTACAGTGCTCAGGTGCACCACAACTCGTTTAATAATATTACAGTAATATAATTACAATACTGGTTATAAAGTATTTGAACAACCAGAAAATTTATTTCTTAATTGTTTGCTTTTAAGAGTTAAAAACAGGTACATTATGTAAGGACAAAAAATGACTTTATCACTTAAAAAAAAAAAAAAAAACGAATTAAAATTGATTAAATCGATTATTTAAAGTTGAATTTTAGTTTTAGTCAAAAAATTTGTTACATAATCAGCATCAGGAAAAAAAAAAGGGCAAAATATTATTACATATGTAATTAATTTTTAATACATGATAAACATTAAATTTGCCCCAAAATTTATGAAATCCGACATTGTAAGTGAATTAAGAAACATACTTACAAAACACGTTATTACAAGTTAAAAAATCTTGTTTGAAAAATCTCTAAATATGTTTGAAAAGGCAAACATACTTTATTGTTTGGAAGAATTGCCAAACTAGTAAGTTTATTTACCCCCCCCCCTCTACACACACACATTGTTCAAAATCTGTAATTATCCCTTAAGTAATAAAAAGCAGATTTTGTGCTTGTTCAACTACTTATGGTCATTGCTCACTGGATGGCCCATACTTTCGACCTTGTGTGACATCCTATCAGTGGGTGAATGGGTTGGGTAAAAAGGGTTATAAATTGTAGTGCAATGGTTAGCAAGCTAGTCTTGCAGATTCCTTACTACTGAATAGCAAGTTTGATCCTCACTGGATGCCCCATACTTACAACCTTGTCTTGCATCCTATTCGTGGGTTGGGTTGGGTTAATACCTATTTATGGTCATTGTTTTTTATAGCCTCTATAGGACTACTCTATAAAACGATAGAAAGAACAAAATTTAACATTCAGAATCACAGAATATGATGAAATGTGTGCCATGTTAATTGCAATAAAATTTGGTTCTTAAAAACCAAGCAATTTGAAACAAATTGTTTATTAAAATACTTGTTAGGTGCTTGTTGTGTAATGGTTATTGCCATAAGAAATGGACATGGTAACCCGAATTCAGTTCCTGGATGAGGCTGGTTGCATTTCACTTAGTGCTAATACCCTTTGGAAAGGTATGTGTCCAAATATTCCCCACCCCCAAGCTATAGGTAAATAGGACAGACTTGGCTTTTTAACCATAAAATAGCAACCAGTCTAGGAGAAGGAAAACCCTGTATTCAAACCTAGTAAAACATTGACCTTGTATCACATCCTGCTCATGCAGAGGGTTTGGGTAAATACATATATGCGTTTCATTCTTTTGTTTTATATAATCATCAATAAACAGGAGTGTAGGTATTTACCCAACTCATTTACCACGGGTAGGATGTGATACATGGTAGCAAGTATGGGGTATCCTGCAAGGATTGAACTCGCTATTTAGTAGTAATGGATCTGTGAGACCAGTTTCCTAACCATTACATCATAATGGGATGCCATTAAGCTGGTGAGTATGTCAACAGGCTGATCAAGGAATTATAAATTTTGTCAAACTGTTAGATATTGGTTAACATATTTTTTATCAAAATTGTTTATATAGATTGTTTATATAGCTATTTTTAGAAGAAACACACACACACACACACACACACACACACACACACACACACACATGAAATGCTTGTAGTTTGAAATATAGTAGAAAATTATTTGAGTTTAAATTCTGGATGAGACTGTTAGCATTTCACATAGCACTAATACCCTTTAGAAGGTATGCACCAAACTATTCTCCCTCCATCTATGGGTAAATAGTAGGATAGACTGGGCTCTTGGTCAAGTAACCAGTCTCAGGATAAGGAAAACCCTGAATTCAAACCTGTTAATTCAACTTAGAAATTTGACCATGTGTCACATTCTACTTGTGTGGGGGAGTTAGTAAATATGTAAGATACATAAAAATGATATGAGAGAATTTTCTCTAATATTTTAGCTGTTTTTATACATGATTATATATTGAAAATGATAAACCATTCTTTTTTGAAACTTGAAGTAAAGGATTCTAATTAGTAATTCATAGTTGTCTCTGTTATATTGAGAAGTTTAGCATAAATTACGATTCATTTGAAAATAGCATTGGAAATTGCTTTATTCTATAAGGTCATTTTAAGTGTATTGCTAAAATAAGAACCTTGCTATGATGTTCCATTTTTGTTTAGTTACTGTTGCATATATGGGTGTGGGGGTGTTAATTTGTCAGTTGGTGTTTAATGGCATATCAACCCTCTTGGGTTATTTAATGTCATTTTTTTTTGTTTTATATATATATATATATATATATATATATATATATATGATTTGTAAGTGAATAGTTTGTTGGTTGATGTTTAATGGCCCATCACTCCTTGTAGGCTAGTCAATGCCAAATCTTGCTTTTCTTGATATGATTTGTAAACAAATAGTTTTTTAGGTAAATATTTTTGGCTGGTTGGTTATTTTGTTTAATGGCATATAAAACCTTATGGATTATTTAATACCAAATCCTTTTTTTAAATTTTATTTGTAAGCAAATAATTTGTTATTTAAGAGTTATAGATTATTGTTAACAATAAGGTTTGCAAAGATTCTGACTTTTGATTTATCTATCTACCCTCACCCTCTACCTCATGTACTATAGTGACTTAAAGATCACTTTGTAGAATGAAGAATTTAGGATTAATCTGCTGATTTCATTTTCATTTATGAAGTCTTTGGTTATTTTGTTTAATGGCATATCAACCCTTGTGGGCTATTTAATGCCAAATTTTTATTAAATCTTTTTTTAAAAAACATCTGATTTCATATATTGATAGAGATAGTTTTATTAATTTCACTAATAAAGAGTATCAATAGATGATTTTTGTTAGATTTTTCATTAACTTGTGTGTGTATGTAAACCAGTCTTATGGAAAGTGATGGACAAGGATTTAAAAAAAGAATAGAATTTTTATTGAATGTCTTTCTTATAAGTGAACATATATAAGGATCAGTGTGTGTAATAACTCTCTGTTGTCTTTTCCTCTAGGTTCAAACTTTTTTGACAATTTTCTCTGATAAAACTATGATGCTGATTATTTTTTAGCATTTCTCTTTTGGGATGTTGGAAAATTAAAGAAAGTTTGTTTGTTTCTCTTTCTCTCTCTTTCTCATTCTCTCTTATATATGAAATAATTATTGAAAGCTTTCTGTTAATATAATGTTCAGATATTTGTATTACAATATCATTGAAGCGACGCCTATGCATTAAAACTATTGATAAATATAATTAAGAATTGTCATTAAAAATTGGTGTTTAATTGCATATCAACCATTGTGGGATATTTAATGCCAAATCTTGCCTTTGCCTATGATTTGTAAGCAAATAGTTTGTAGGTAAATATTTTTGGTTGTTAGGTTATTGTTTAATGGCATTAATTTTCACTAAAGAATTTCATATGCAGAAACATCTGCTTTAGAAATGCGGGAAAGTTATAAGAAATTTTGTTTTATTTTGTTTATTTATTTATTAAAATGTACCTCTCATTCCAGGGGCCTAAGAATTACTTCATCATTGCACTCAAAGGAGTAGGGTTATGTTTAGGGTCAATCTTTGATGCTTGAAGCACTCAAAGGGGAAATGTTAGAGGGAGTAGACAATTTTTGTCTCTTCCCACACATAAAATCCTCACATTAAACTTGACCTTGTCTCACAAATACTCACCCAACTGTTAAATGAATATAGTTTACTGGTATTAGTTGTAGGGGAGGTAACTATGGAGATAGGGTTTACATGAATTTTCAATTTTTCTTTTTATTGACTATATAAGCTTTATGTAGAATTTTCAAAAATTAAGTTTTCATGAAAACAATGATATAATTTGTCTATTTGAAACTGATTGCAAAACTGTATGATAAACATTTTTGCTTTTTCCTTCTGGGTCAGTGATAATAGGTTGTTTTCTTCCCAACCCTTAAGCATCCAGCATAGAATCGATTATTCCTAAACTTATTTCAAGTTATAAGAATTGTTATTGTATAAAAAAAAATTTTAAAAATAAAAATTTTTTTGTCGCAAAAAATTGCTGAAAGCAATTGTAGTAATTAAAACTTAGGAATCCAAAATTTTAGGATTGGGTCTGGATTAAAGCCCGGAATGTTTTTAATTTGCTCATGGTGTCAGCCTAATTCCAAAATGGTATACTATGTTGGGCTACAGCCTCTAGGAATAAAGTTTTTAAAATGTGACACACTGACATTTGCATTTATTATTAGAGATGTAGTTTTCTGCTTGTTGATATGATACTAGCTTTGCTATTGACTTTGAACTTCAAGTCAGTTGGTTGTCAGTTTCTTACTTTTACTCATGAGCTATGCATCTAAAATCTTGTGAGACTGGTTATCTATCATTATAAATTAATTGGCCCTAGTCATTTATTTAACTTCTATATGGAGAGAGAAGGCAAGAGCAAACTATAGGTTTAAACTTTTATATGTAAGATGCATATAAACCATATATCTGTGCAAACAAATGACTTATTGAATAGAAATAATTACTTGAAACTATAGAATTATCAGTTTTAGATAGAAATACTTAAAACGATACAACTGTATGTAGATTATTTGTATCAGATGAGAATACTTGTTATGTAACCATGGGCAAAAAAAAGAAACAACTACACAAAGAATGTAAATGCACAATGAACACAATTCCCTAACCTCGAGGCATACTATAACTCTAAACCAGTTGACATGCCATTAAAATCAATTCATCAATTTTACAATGATTTTTTAAAAACTTTAATAGAAAAATTGAAGATTTTGTTATGTGTGTTAAATATTGTAGGTAAATATGTTTATTTTTGAGAAAAACAGATAAGGCTAATATTGCCAGTTTGTAAGGTCAATGTTGATCACAACACTGTTGCAACTGAGAATAATCATAAAAGGTATCAAGAAATTAAAATGAAAATAAGAGTTTTATAAATTGCTTTTTAGGTTATTTATTTTCAATTCTAGTCTTTCTATTATTTTATTTTATTTTTTAATCAATTTTTGAAGCAACATAAGCAAATTGGCTATCTTCATTTTGAAAAACTTTCTACATTGATCATATTATATAGCAAGGTAATTAGAAATTTATTTGAGGTGGGGAAAAAGCAGTTACTTTGGCAATAAAATATTATGTAGAACCTGGACCCTGACAGCTTCAACAATTACACACACACACACACACACACACACACAAGTTCCTTCACTCTGTAAATGTAGAGGGCTGACTGATATATAGATACATACACACACAGCACTGTTTAGTCATTTACTAAGCTTAGCTCCCATGAGAATCAAATTTACTACCAATGGTCTGTGAGCCTAGCTTAGCTATTACTAGGCATTCCAAACAGGCATGTCAAAAGTGCGAAAACCGATTAAAAACAGTGAAATTTCCTAAAATTTGAACTTACAATATCTCAGCTCTTTCTGAGATTATATTTATAAAATTTAATTTTTCCTCTTTATAATGATATAATTTTTTTCTTCTGTGATGATTAATTTATTATTATGTCACTATTTTAATGACAAATGTGTTGTTTTTTTTTTGGGGTGGGGGTCCCCCGATTTTTTTAAATTAGAAACTTTTGGTAGTGTTTTTTTTTTTTTTTTTTTTTTTTTTTTTTTCCCCTTTTAAAAAAAATTCTTTGGCCTAAAATTAGTCAAGTTTCAAAGATTCAGGCTTATATCTTTAATTGAGATCTTTTTACAGCAAATTCAGTAGGGTGTATTTTTGACCAACTGCCAAATTAGGCTTCTGGCTGTTTTTACATGTTGCAAATAGGATTTAATTGGTCTTTTATTAAAAAAATTTTTTTTAGCTTAATCTCTAAGATGTCGTGAATCATAATAGGAAGTTTCAATGAGTTAGCTGCTGAAATAAAACTTGTATAAACAAAGTTGTTGTTCTGTATCATTTCCACGCCGTTTTGTAATGGAATGTGATTAAAGCTGGCCTGATCCAGGATTTATTAATTCCTTTTATATTATCTTTCTTTTATTTTACTATGACATTACATCTATAAAGATCTTTCATTTGTTTAAAGCCTGTATCCTTAGTTATACACTGCTAATGTTGGCATTTTGTCTAGTACCCTATACAATACAACTTTAAATGGTCATAACTTGGTGATTAATTGTGTGGCCAAGATAAATTTGTTACTTTTTAATGTTTTTCCAACAATCTATGTGCCTATGTAAAAAATTTTTTTGTATATTGAAAAGAAAAAAATCAGTTTAGGATACCTACTATTACACCACCCAAGGTACACCTAACACATTGCTGATGCTGATCCACTGTAACAGGCAGGAGTTGCAATCAGTGTATGGTGGGGTAGGGGATGCATTTATCTCTTGTAAGAATTATACATTTAAATGAGCAATGAATGTATCAGGTTATCTAGTAAGAAATGAATAATTGACATCTGTGATATGGGGGTGGAGATGGGGATAATTTTTTTTTACAACAAAGTTTTCTGCACATGGTGACAACAACCATGGAAAAGTTTATAGCAACAGGAAAAAGACTGAGTAAGCTGGTTTGAATTCAGTTTTTCTTCTACTAGACTGATTGCCATACCACGGCTAAAGAGCCCAGTCTATCCTACTATTTATCTATAATAGCAATAAATTTTACACCTCAAGTATCTCCTATTCTTGTTGCTCTTGGCCCAATTTTTTTTATCCATTCTTTGATTTGTCAACTATGAACGAGTGCAGTATTTAAAAAAAAATTTTTATTTTTTATTTTTTTATAGCAAATTGGGTGTTGGGGTATAATTTGGAATTTTCCTGGTAATTTCTAAGTAAAAACACTTTTTTTTTCTTTTATCATTCTTTAATTTATATACCTGGTGGCCAAATAAAAACATTGATCAAGCAAAAATGGCAACAACATTGGAATGGTAGTACACGAATCAACCATGGTGGGAAACATATCAAACACTCTGCACTGTTAAACATTTCCTTATTAAATGTGGAGCTTTCGCTCCTATCAGAAAGAAAATTTTCAATGCAAATAATATAAAAGATTTATTTGAAAATGCTAACATGAGTGGCATTTTGTCCTTCTTAAGAGAAATAAAAAATATACCAAAAATTATGAATCAGATATAAGATACACCCATGAAACTATCTACAAAACCGCCCTATTGTCTGGGGCATTAGAATGCACCGACTGCACCTCTGCAGAGGGGTAAGATTCCCCCAAATGGGGCCACCTGTTGGCCGTGAGTGGCGACCCGTGATGCTTAAGGATGGAGTCTTGGTGGATGAGCAGTCCATGACCTGCAACACTCCACTTAGAAACTTACTTAGGCTAAACGGGCAGTTGGAGAGGCTCCCTCCAATCAATCGGCTGATTACGTCAAGCCCTAGCACCTATATGATTGCCCCAACCCTATTGCTCTTATAGCAAACCCCAACACTTTTTATCATATGGGTGCTAGAAGGCGGTGGCTGAGGGTCTACATGTCCTGGGACATGTCCTGGGAATGACGTTAAACTCTATCTGATGGTGAGGTTCCAGTTTTGGAGGTTTGGGGAATGTGGAGCACCCCTTCATCACCATTGCTCCCGGGTCCACTCTGACCCGGAGTGGTAGTACCTGTTAGGGTCCCATCTATGGGTTAAATAGAAAAATGTATTTATAAAAAAAATTGTATTATCCATTAAGAATTGATTTATTTCAAAACTTTATCTTTACCCACTGAGGTTGATATGCCATAAAACAAACCAAACCAAATCAAAACTATCTACAAAAATACACCTGTAAAGGAAACTTGAATACCAACTTTTGTCTCACACTTTAACAGTTTTGGTATTAAATTAGCATTACAAGCATTTAGCTGAAAAACGCTGACATTTTCAAATTTGCAACCGTAATCAGTTAAATTTGCAATTTCTTGAGTATTTCTTAACCAATCTTTAAAATATTTATATGGTTGGAAAGTGAATAGAATAATCTTTCTAAATATGTAATTTTTATCGATTTTCATCAATTGAATTATTTTTTACAGCAAGTTAAAACTATATTTTCGGTCGAACAGCTGAAAACAAAAATATGACCCTTTTTTTTTTTTTTTTTTTTTTTTTTTTAAGGATAAATTTTACACGCTGTTTTGTTTTTCAAAATCAAAGTGGCTAATCTTTATCAATATTCTTGAAATTTTGCACTCAATTAGAAGACACCTGGAAGTACAAACGGGGCCATTTTTTTTTTTTTTGTTTCTAGGACCTGTGGAAGTAAAAATACAATAATGCAAACTTAAAGGCTATTTGTTCAAAATGTGTATTAGAAGCAAAAAAGAAGCACTTTGTCCGTGATATTAGAAAGTTTCAGAATTATTTTGATATATAATTTGTAAAATTTAAAGATTGCTATACCATTCGGGATTTGCTTCGAAAGTTTGTATTTTGAGAAAAAAAAAACTCAAATTTATTTGTCTGACAGGCGTACGGCGTAACGTAAACTATCAGTTAGGCATCGTTTATAAAAACAATAAAGTTTAAATTCATCACTTATTTCTCGTCCAATTTTTAAAATATTTATATCGTTGAAAATAAAATAACATAATCTTTCTAAATATTTAACTTTTATGTGTTTTTAACAATTGAATTATTTTTTTACGTCCGTTTCAATTTTGGAGAAAAAAATAACTTGAAATTACGAGAGATGTAAACAAAGCACTGACCGGGTTTGTGTGAAAACATATGTAAATAGGTAATCTATTTCTTTCATGTAATTCAACATAAGCATTTAGAAATGTATTTTTAAATTCAAAGTGATGTTATATATTTAAATTAATATTATATATGTGTATACATGCAGTATAAAAATGAAAATGTTGAATAATCTTGTGGTAACCTTAAAAAAACCCAAAAAATCTTGACATTCCTACTTTTTATTCCCCAAATAAGGGGTTCTAACATGAAGATACATAAAATCTAAGACCAGAATCAGAAAGAACATAGAATTTTACATAAGAATGCAAAGTTTTATCAAAATTGCTTCAAAAATAAAGAAATGGTGAAGAAAACTAAATTTCTTGTTCTGAAATGTTCCATGAGTTGACAGATGTTTTTATCAAAATCATGTCCACTTTTTTACCCCAATTTCGGGGCTTTAAATTCTCATAACTTTTGAACCACTGGGGATATTTGTATAATTCAAACAGTTTTGAACTCCATTTACAAAGCTCTATATAACTAACTTGATTAAATAACAATAACCTCAAATAAAAAAAATCAACTGGGAATGCTAATTCAGGGTTGAAATGCCATTAAACAAACCAAACCAAACCTATATGCCTGATGAGGACTGAAGAATATATTAGTTAAAGCACATTAACAACATTGAAAAATACAAAGAATTTCTGTGTGTGTGTGTGTTATATACCTTAGTGCTCTACCTGGTGGTAAATGAAAGAATAAATCCTTTGTTTGTACCTGGGCTGGGTAGATTACTGGAATTGATTGCATGTCAACCTGTTATGGTTAAGGAATTGTGTTCATTGTATGTTCATATTCACATTGTGTACTTGTTTCTTATGAGTTTTTATTTTTATTAGAAAAAATTTATTTTTTTCACACACAGTTATATAATATCAAGTTTACTTATTTCATACAACATAATTTGCTCACATTTATATAGTATTGTGTATTCTTATCTTATACACATTTTTAAACAGATGTATTTGACCCATAGATGAGTTGAGACCCTAACAGGTACTACCACTCAGGGTCAATAGTGAACCTGGGAATAATGGCAATGAAAAGGTACTCTATATGCCTAAATCTCCAGAACTGTAGTCTCACCATCAGATGTAGTTTAGTGTCATACACAGGACACCCTTTTTGAGTGTTGGGATCTTCCCCTCTACAGTCAGTGTATTCAAGTCTAGTTTGACAGGGCTAAAATTACTTTGAGTTGTAATCTTCATTCTTTGTTGTATGACACTATTGTATATTTTTAACAAACTACAATGTATTTATTTTAAATAAACAAATTAGGAATTAAACATTTTAAAACAGTAGTAATAATTTAAAATAGATGATAAAGAAAAAAAGAAAGAAAAAGAAACAGAGTGCATGTTGCATTTTATAACTCAGTCGATAAGAGCAATGTTTTTCTTGTATAGTCAGCATTATTTAAATTTATTTTATTTTTTTGTTATTTCACGGATAAAGAATGTTTGAAATTTTTTTTCTTCTCTTTTCATTCGTCAAATAGGCAATGTATTGTGATATTTTTTCATGTATCGTGATTAGTATTAAAAAATCACAGTGCATTCTCTAGTACTGATCCTGTCTATGTTTTATGTTTATAATTTTTGCTATTCAGTTCTGGCAATATTTTTATTTTTGGTACTTTTAATTGATAAAACCATTGTATCCTGGAAATTTGTTTTGAAGAAGAAAAAACTGTAATTATGATATTTTTGACAGTTGCCCTCATCTTTATTGTGTATAAACACTACATTCAGGCCACTGTAACCTCGGGCTCTGTTTTAGGTATTTTTTTATTCATTATTTGAAATGAGAAGATCCATTCTTATGATATTTGGAAATTTCAGTTTTTAGAATAAGTAACTTCTTACATTTAATATTTCTATATCTAATCACAATTTTGTCAATAAGTCTTAAAAAAACCCACCTAAAACAGAGCTGGAGGTTACAGTGGCATGAACATTAGAACAATAAAGATGAGAACAACAGTCTGAAATATAATTATTCATATCAAGCCTCTTCTCATAAATACACATAAAAATATGTAGAAAAAAATGTATTTTGTGGTGTGGTTGTCAGTTTAGAATTTAATTTGAATTCGAAAGGATACAATTGTCTTATTTTAATGCAAATTTGCTATGTACACATTTTAATTGTTTTTTTTTTTTTTTTAATTTCAGATCCTGCAAAAGACACCCTGATCACAAATTGTGAAGCCCCTTCCCTCTTAAAAATTTTTTTTTTTATTTAAAATTTTTTTTCTTTTTTACAACCTGTACAGTTTGACCACTGTTAAAACTCCATTTCTGTCATGGTGCTGTCCAATAAGGCGGCTGTACACTCTTGCTCAGGTACTGTTTTTGATGACGACTCTCAGGTGGGATTGTTTATCATATACACATACACACTCACAAAAAAAAGGATTTGAAACATGACAAAGACTATTAAAAAAATGGATAAAAACTTTTACTGAAGACTATTTTTATGTTTTTTTTTTTTTTTTTTTTTTTTTTAAATAAATACAATCAACCAAACTTGGCAAAGAGTGGCATGAATTTAAAAAAGAAAAATTCATGCATGTAGATCAGTGAAAAATATTTAAGAAAAATGATGTGGGGTATTTAAATTTGACGGTCAGCATTTTTTTTTTTTTTTTTTTTTTTTTTTTCTTTTTTTTGAAAAATAAAAAAGGGAACATGTAGGTATGTGGTGCCAAGCATTTGTAAATTTTTTCTATACACAAACTAAAGAGGAAAAAAAATAACAGATGTTCTTTAAAAGAAAAAAAAAAATATTTTTCATATCTAGATTCCCACCTTGAATTATAATATCAGTTATTTTTTATCTCAAATAAAAGCCGACTTTAACAAATGGAAATTTAAAAAAAAAAAATTAAAATTAGGAAATATTTTCAAAGAAATGCAAAGAAGTTGTGGCAATCAAGAAGACATTATAGTCCAGATTGAAAGCATGATGAAGGGAACCCAGAAGCCAGACTTTTTTTAGACTTTATTTTTCTGATGTAGTGTCATTGGGGAACAAGAAAAGTTTTGGTAAATGGGCTAAAGCCTCGCCCATTTACCAGAACTTTTCTCGTTCACCTGCATTGGAAAAATAAAGTCTTAAAAGCCTGGACCTCATGACATTGGTTGTGGGAACCGGAATTATTGCCCAGTCATATACACATTGGACCTCTCATTAAATTAACCATGTGTCACATACTACAACTGAGCGATTATAGTTAAATATTGGTATATTTCAATTTATATTAATTATTTAGTGGTGAAATTTGAATTTAATTTACTGTTTTTAGTTCCTAGTTATTAAGATATCAACAGCTCACTTTCTTATATATCTTTTTTTTTTCATTAAACTTTGATATAATTTTACTTTTGATATAATGTAAAGCTATCTTTTTTTTTTTTTTTTTTTTAGCCAGTTCTAAAGTTTATTTTACAATGAATCCCTGTCTCAATTTGTTTTGAGGAAAATAATTTATCTGAGAAGTATTTTAAAGTATTAGTTTATGTAACAATTTTATATATTTTCAAAAGTAATGTTACTCAAACATTCCTCTCTTTTGGGATTATGGTCAAGTCACACTGAAATCACCAGTTCCCACTAGATCACTGAAGTTAAGCAGCAATAAGCCTATTCAATACTTAATTGGGTAACCACTTAAGCAATAGCTGGTACTGTAAGCAACCCGAGTCCTTTGTTTATCAAAATGACCTTATTCAGCATTAAATGACCTGAAAAAGGGTTGATATGCTGTAAAACAAAATAAAACCATCAATAATCTCATGGATGAGTAAGGCTTCTTCTTTTTCTTTTTTTTTCCTTTTTTTTTTTTTTTTTCTTTTTTTTTCTTTCTGCAATGTGTTGGGGACTAGTGGAGCATGTCTGTGCCAAATTAGTCTTGCGTGATCAGTAAAATGTTAATCTTTAATCAGAAAAAATATAATGAATTTGACAGCATATAAAACGCACGTTCAAAGTAAAGATAAATCTATGATAATATTACACAACATCCAGGTGCTCTTATGACCGTAGGGATGTCTACCAAAACTTAAAATAGACAGCTTATAGAGTTTGAATGAGTTTTTATAAAGAGTTTACTTAATACCTTTATAAAATGTGCATCTTATACGCTGAAAAAATACAGTATTAAAGTTAACAAACATTTCAAAATTTATATTAATTTTTAAACGATTAATACTACATAGCAAAATAAATTTTTATCAATATTAACAAGTCATATCAATATTAATAAGTAATCGATTTTGCTCAGTTGGTAGAGCATTCGCCCAAGAATTGCAAGGTTTCAGGTTCGATACTGGACTTTGCCAACTCAGTGCATTAGTAGCACAGGTAGGGTAATCTGATCTGTGCAGTAAAGTATCTGGAAGCTGACGGTAGGTGTGGCGCTCCACCTAAAAAAACGATTTCCCTGTCTAAATCTGTTTGGCTGATACTGACAATAGGCCAACCTGCAGACTACTTTCTATGGGTAAAGTACATTAATATTTGATATTTAAACGAAGTTCTTCAAGTCTGCAAGATAAGTCAAACAAAGTTGTATTATTTTGGCATTGTAGAAGCTTTTAATAGCTTCTTTATTTTAGAACAATGTCCAAGTTTGGCCAAGAATGTCATCTAGTGATATATACTTTAAATATCATTAAAAATGTGCTATTTATTGGAAGCCTCTACATTGTATTAGCAAAACAGTTGAAAATGAAACTTTTTTGCAATGTGCTAAAAGTCTCATCGCATAATAATAAGATTCCATTGATTCATAACATTAGTCATGTTTTGCATACTGGCATTGATACATGTACCTCACTTTGAGTAGTACTATTTTAAAGTAAAAGAGGTTATTGTATAAAAACTAATTTTTAAAAATTCTGAATGGTAAACCTCTCTTAATTATAGTCTATTATATTTATGATTTTCCTTGAAGTTAAGAGCCAAGTGTAGTATATGTTCCTCTTTTTCAGGATATATATATATATATTAAGTTATAAATGTATAAAATTTAAAGATTTTGAAAATAAGATAAAATTATAATTATTTTAGTATGCAGCTTCAAATTTATCAAAATTTTCACCAAAGTTTTATACTAATACAACAAATACAAAAACCAAATAAATATTGAAAAATATTTGCTTTTGTATTTGTTCCAAATTCTGTCAATTATGGAGCTGAAAATGAAGCTTTTTGCAATGTGCTAGCAACTTAGTCTCATTGCAGAGTAATGAGATTCCATTGCTTTATAACATGAATCATGTTTGCTTTTTATTTCATATTACAACTATGATGGCATTTTTTTCATTACTCTGCAATGAGATCAGGTTATCTGACCAACAGTCACATTGAGTTTTGTATATAAGTAGATTATTAGTCTGTAACAGTAAATGAAAAGGCTAAAAAAGATGAAAAAAATAGATATTTGGTTCGTTTATGTAACATATATATATATATATATTTACCAATCCTTCTGCATGAATGGAATGTGACACAAGGTCAGTTTCTTCAGCAGAATTTAACAGGTTTGAATTCAAAGTTTTTCCTTCTAGACTGGTTGCCTAACCAAGGTTAAAGAGCCCAGTCTGCTCTACTATTTACTTATAGCTGGAAGGAGATTAGTTGGATGCATACCTTTCCCAGGAGTATGTTATTTTCTGGGCTTTCCACCAGGCCAGCTTTGCATAAAGTCATTTTTGCATGGGGAGCCTCACACAAACTGAAGCTCATGCAATGACCAGTGCAAAATATGCATGGTTCCCATCGGCATTCTTCTTTTGGGGTGCCTCAGGCACCAGGCAATAAACCCAGCCTTGCTCCTTTTAGGCAAGAGGGCAGGTGCTGCTATGTGGTGATCATGCAAATTATTTTGGCTCTCTCACTGGCTCAAAGGCCGAAGCCCCTGTAAGGGTATTAGTGCTATGTAAAATGCAAACAACCTCATCCAGGATTTGAACCCAGGTCACAGTCCATTTCCTATGATGATAACCATTACACCACGTGCCTCCTTTATTTAATATAGATTCAAACTTTCTGATGAAATTAAAACATAATTAGGGGGGAAAATTGTTTTAAAATTTATCATATTAGGTGTTTTCTTAATATATAAATTTGTTGATATCCAAGAAAATATTAATAAAATACTTAGAAAGGAAGGATGATGTTTCTCAGCATGACTTATCCTTAATAAACTTGTAAGGAATTATAATGACAGTTTAAAATGCTTCTCAGATATATTGTTTTAGTATCTGTATTTTTTTTTTTTTTTTTTTTTTTTTTTTTTTTTTTTCAGGATTAGGCTTTGTGAAAAGTAACTTAACTATATGAAAGCAGTATAAAGAAAAAGGTCCCAAAATGGTTATAATGCAACTTGGTCTTTTTTTTTTCTTTCTTTTTTGCATTTCTTGAAAACAAAAACTAAAACTAAAAAAAAAAAAAATTCTTTTTAAAATCTTATTTTTAGTACAGGTCAACTATATATTATAGTTGATTAAAGTTAGTTGATAGAATTACATAGTTCTTTTCTTTTCTGCTGTACTTTGTGTAATGGATGTTTTTTCTTTAAATGTTATTACCTGCACTTCCTATTGCTAAATTTACACCTTTTAGTTGTCTAATAAAAGGAAGAGAGAAAAAAGATATTTAAACCCACCAGAAATATTTGTAAAGATAAGAAGAAAAAAAACAAAAATATACATCTTGCAAAAATTTTTTAAATGTTTAAAAAAAAAAAAGAAGCAATTTTTAAACAATTTAAAAAAAAATAATCAAAACAGCTTGTGATTTTTTTTTTCCGTAGATAACTGAAAATTATATATTAAAAAAAGAAATTGTGGAAGTTTCCAAACCTGTTGGTTTTAAACTGTAGTTACTTTTATTTTTTTTTTTTTTTTTTACACATTTCTTGCCACAAAAAAAAAAATGAAAAAAAAATAAATCTATATTAGGAAAAAAACAAACAAACCCAACTAAACTTTGATGATGATGCTAAAGAGTTTTTCTCTGACTTGCTAAATGTACAAAAAGACATTTGTCCAATTTAAAATATTTTTCTACTTGGAGCTGGCCTTGTTGATAATTGAAATGAATTTTAATTGTCACCACATTTGTTGGTGACAATAGTTATAAAACAATAATAAATGATATAAAAAAAACCAAACCCCCCACCCTGTCCCAAGTCATACTGAGTTTTTTTTTGTGCTCCCATCTTCCATTTTAGGGAGAAATTTTGTAAAATGTTCTGAATGAGTTGAAAATGTTTTTATTTTTTTGTTTCATTACATTTGTTCATTTTTAACATTTTTTATTTAAAACTTTGTATTATTTAATGTTTTAAGTTTTATTTAATGAAAATTTTTTTTGGAATAGTTAGTTTCTCTTGACTGAAGAAAGTGTCTTGAATCCTTTGCCTCTAATACTTTTTTTTTTTTTCTCATTTAAAAAAAAATTCTGATGAAAAATTTTAGCTTAAGATGTGTATAAATTTCATTTTTTTTTTTTTTCTTTTCCCTTCATTTTGTTGAATTTTGTAAATAAAATGATCTCAAAAGTATACAATATATCATATGGACATGTAGCATTCAATAAAATGTCTAATATCATAAGATGCAATGTTTAATTTCAACCATTTTTTTTTTATAAAACTTCCACTGATCCAATTGTGTTAAGTTTTGTGCTATAATAAAAAATGCACAACTGTACTTAACCAGTCTCCATTTTGCTTCTGCAGTTCTTTCATATTTTGGTGAAAGCATTGTATTCTGATAATAACAAAAAAACAAACATTTAATGGTATAGTTAACTCATCCATTAACAAATTGTTCATTTAATTTTAAAGAAAATATTTAAAAAAATTTATTTTCACTGTCCCTAAATTAAATTTGCAACCAGAAAATTACAAAAAGAATTAACAGAATATGCCACTTCTTTAAAAAAAAGAAAAAGAAAAAAATCTATTTTTTTCCAAATTAAAACAAAGAAGCAAAAACTGGTGTATTTTCTTTTCAATACACACCAACAATTTTTCATGAAAACTTAAACAGTGAATGGTTGAAAAATAATGAGGCTTCTTTTCTATGCAGTCAAAAAATCGTAAAATTTAATCCAAAAAAGAAGAATAAAAGATACTTATTAAATCTGCCTCTGATTATTATTCAAGACGTTTTTCATAAATGTGTCATTGGGACAAAACTATTTTTGTCTGCTAAATTGTCATCTGCCAAAAAAATATTAAAAAAAAAAAAAAAATTTTTTTTTTCAACACTAAAAAAGAAAATAAAAAAAAAATTAAAAAATTATAAAATCATCCCCAATCACCTTCCTCCCACAAAACTGTTTTTTTTTTTTTTTTTACATAGCAGTTCTAAGCAGTTTTATATCTACATTTGATTTATCAACTCTTTTGCCATTTAACTATTTATGACAAAAAAAAAAAAAGAAAAAAAAAGAACTTGCTTCTTTAAAAATTGAATTAAAAAAAAAAAAATGACCAGATTTAAACCGAATTCTACTTTCTGACATTGTTTAACAGCATGAGACTTTTTTGGAAGCCTTACAGAAATTTAAGAGTAGGAGAACCAAATATCTGAACAAAAAAAAAAAAATTGATTTGTGTCTTCATTAGGTTGGAAAATCTGTCCAAATTTTTCCCTCCTGTTATTTTCAAATGTTTTCTTGTGTCCCATTGTTTTTTTCCCTTTTGGATTTTTAAAAACAAATTGTCTTATGTTGACAATTCATCTCTGATTTATAAAGGGTCCATAACTGAATCAATCTGGAACAATGTACAATATAACTAAAAGCTGATGATGTTTGCTATATTTACTACTCTGTCCTATAATAGTTCTTAAATTTAGTGTATAAAATTTATATGCAAATATAACAACTATTATGGGAAATGGGTAGAAATTTAGATTTTTAAAAAATTGCAATCTATAAACTTAGTAAGATGGAAGTAGTGATTTTATTTTATTTTATTTTAAAAAAAATCTCTTTAAAGCTTATATATAAATATTTTTCTATTTCCAGTACCGTTAGTCTTGCTTGGTCTGTTGACAACTGATTTAAAACTGGATTCAACTTTTTTTTATCTATTTTTATTTTGAGATTAAGTATTGTCAAGCATTATTATTAATTTTTACTAGTATTTTCTTTCGTCTTAATTTTTAGTTGCTTTTTGTATTGCAATTCACTCTGATATTGAGAGACTGTGCAGATCGGAAATAATCAAAAGCTCTTCTTGTGATTCACATTCATGTTGCTTTAACCAGACTTGAGAGAGTGTGAGTGTGAGTGAGAGAGTGAGTGAGTTTTGAAATATGCCCCCCCCCCTCTAAGATTTAAGCAACCTTTGTTTATCAAAATTGACTTGATTTGCCATTCTATGATCCGAAAAGGGGTGATATGCTGTAAAACCAACCTACCAATCTTTCTAAGATTGTTTCCATACTCCTTTTTATATTTGATAAATAACACTATTGCTAGATTTATTATTGGGATATAAAAACAGTTTAGATTTTCATTTTCTTCAAATTAAGAGAATTATTTTATTTTTAGAATTGACTAAACTTTGCTTATAATTCTGGCACTCAGTCCCCTTTATAATGCTTATTGATACCAACTGTTCATAAACAGTCACTCAGCAGATATTTTATTTTTATTATCTGGGTAATGATCTCTTTACAAAGTTGTGAACAGTAGATGACATAGAAATAATATAAAGGATAGATGTCTTTCTTATTTCTTCTTTTTTTTTTTTTTTTTTAAATCAATGCCAATTTTAAACATTTAATTTAGTGTTTTGAATATTTATATAAATATATTTTCTACCATTATTGTAGGAAATATATATATATATATATATATATATATATATATATATATGATTATTAATAATGTTGAAGGGTCGAAACTGAAACCATGTTAATTATTGTAGTAGGTCATAAGTAGTAACAGCTTTTAGTACTGTCTATAATTTTGAGAAAAGTCATTAACATTCAACGAATTGTCAAGATAATTAAATTCATTCTTGTTTTTGTTGTTCCCGTTTTGATTGGTTACACACACACACACACACACACACACACACACACACACACACACACACACAAGCAAAAATCGTATGGCAAGAAAACGAATATGAAAATGACTTGATCTGGCATTAAATGACTCAAAAAGAGTTGATATGCCATCAAACAATCAACCAACCAATCAAACAAAAAATGTGTGTGTGTATATATATATATATATATATATATATATATACACACACACACAACACACACACAATACACACCATTTTGCTTTGCGTTTTGAAGGAAGAGACCAGAACAAGGATCTTTCTCTTTATGGAGGTATATATTATACCTGAAGAAGGTTGGAAAATGTACCAGTCTAAATGTTGTATGAAGAACAATAACAGTTTAATTGTCCAACAAATTCTTTGAACAACTTCTTTTTTTTTTTAAATTTCTGATCTTTGTCATTTTTGATTTTGGTCAATTAACAACCTTAGTAAGTTTTAATACTAAAAGGTGGATGGTGCAACTAAAAATTAGGATGAAAGAAAATACTCATAAAAATAAATAATTGTAGATAATGAAATACATCTGCTACCCTCAAATGGTATATTATTGTGGCTCTGGTTTTACACAAAAGGGATCGAAGAGGAACTAGTCTTTGTCTTAATTTCTGAGCTGAGGAATCTTCCTCCTCCTCCTCCTCATTATTATTATTATTATTATTATTATTATTATTATTCAATTATTTACTTGGACTGGTGTCCTCATCTTGGTTGTTATTATAGTCACATTTTGGTTTGTTGTATCTTCTGGCCTTGTGGGTGGCAGGATCCTGGGGGCTTAGCGGTCTGTGACCTGGGTACTAAGTGGTCATGTGATCACCTGCAACATTCCACTTTTGCCCTTACTTGGTCTAGACAGATGGTCGGAGAGGCCTGATGTGATCTATCAGCTGATTATGTCAAGCTTTAGCACTTATATGATTAAGTCCCGATTGTATCCTTCAAATTGTTCTTATGGCAAACAAACACCCAATCCTTTTTATTGTAAAGGTATGAGAAGGTGGTGCCTGAGGGTCACCCATCAGTTTATTAATACACATGAAATTATTTTTTCTAACTTATTAATACACATGAAGTTAGTAAAACTTATTTTTAACCCGTATTATTTGATTTTTTGGCTGTTGTCCTCATCTTTATTGTTATATACACGTCTTGGATGATGTGCCCTCCAATCTTCTTCAGGTATTTCTTGTCGAACTCAATTTTGTGTCTTTAACAATAAAGATGAGGACAACAGTCTGAAAAATCCAAAGAATACAAATTATCAAACACCTGTCTCAAAAATTCAAATATTATTTTAAACAGTTTGAAGTCTCATATGAAGTTTATGAAAACTATTTCTACTAGTTTATAAAACCAATCCAAACCAAAATATTTACCTACAAACTATTCACTTACAAATCATATATACAAAAAAAAAAAACAAGATTTGGCATTAACTAGCTGACAAGGGTTGATATGACATTAAACAAAAAATCCAACCAACTATCTCTGACCTTCTTCAGGCGTCTTGTAGTTTGTAACCTTCTAGAAATTTTGAACTGAATCCATTATTTAATTTAATTCACAGATTCTTCAATTAATTATTTCTAGTTAATCAGTTGATATGTGATACCCTATAATATGGATGGTGGAATGAGTACAGTTTATCCCCATGGATTGAATTAAGGGTTTGGTTTGAAACTCCCAGGCTACAACAGACACTTAAAGAATGATGAGGGAGGATATATAGGTAAAAATGTAATAATGATAATAACCAAGATGAAGGTACTAGCCAAAATACATCAGATGATAGTAACTGGTTTCACTTGCAAACTAAAACTATAAGGTTTAGTACCTAGTCTTTTATTTTGATGTTTAGAAATCTTCATTTCCTTAATTTTAGTCATTGTTATCTGTGAAATAATGCTTCTATGTAGTATAAGGTTTAATTACTTAAATGTTAAGATTTAGTTAAGCAGATTTAAGTTAAATTCTCTGTAAAAAAATGATAGATTTCCTGCTACATTCAAAATATGTATCATTTGTGATTTTTTTTTTTTTTTGTCATTTCAAAATTTTGCTACAGCAAATAGCTTCATAAATTGATTCTAACAAAATTTAGGCTTAATCTCTTAAATTAAAACAGGTAGATTTCTTTCTTTTTTTTTTTTTTTTTTTTTCCCCCCTTCCCATTTCATTAAAAAAAAACAAAAAAAAAACTCTTCATCCTTGTGTTCTTTACAATATTCTACTTTAGAATGAATCGAGTTTTGGTTGTCTTTTAGGCTTCAATTCTAATAATCTTTTTCAAGTAATGTCACTTCCTTTTTGCTCACAGCTTCAACTGCAGACATATTTGCTACTTTTTTTTCTTTTCCTCTTTATATATGTTGCAGCAGAAATACCTCCTACATTTTAAACTGTTACATGTGTGGTGCAAGTGAACTTAGGCAAGTAGTAATGGTAGCTGCACTTTTTATAGATACAATCAGTTATGATTATGTCTTGGACAGTGCACACCATGCATTTGCTGTTAAAATACTTATAAAAAAAAATGTATTTATTTATTTAAGAATGGTGAATCTGTAATTGCTACAAAGAGAGCTTTTTGTGCTCATTTCATGTTATGTAGGAATGATGCTGTTCCAAATAGATAATCAATATTACTTTGGGTTGAAAATTCTATCCAGAACAGCATAATTCTGATTTGATATCAAAAGAGCAATAAAAACCTATCTGTGCAGTAATTACAGATTCACCAGCAAATGCACAATGTGCACCTGTCCAAGCTACGATTATGATATGAAAAAAAAAATGGTAAGACATTAGCTAGATAGAGCTACCATTACCACTTGCCTAATTTCACTTGCGCCACACAAGTGACCGTTTAAAATGTGGGAGGTATTTCTGCTGCATCCTGTATATATGTTTTAATGAACATTCCTTCTGAAGTAGCTTTTTTTTCCTTTCCTTTTTTAAATCAGCCTTTTGTTGTTTATAACCTATTTATTACTGTGAAGAAATCTTATTTAAATACTTAAAGGTGTCTTACTTTGAAATATATAATTGTCAAAAGGAAACTTGAGGGACATGCATATTTTATATGTATTTTTACATATAAAAATTTGGTGGTAGCTCATTGGTACAGGATTTAAAAACCAAGTAATTTATTTAAATTGTTTTTTATTCTTCAGAATAGGACTGTCAACAGATGGAAAAGAAATTAAAAAAAAATGTATCAGTCTTATTTGGAATCATAAATCTATAGAAAGAATTTTACTGAAAGTTAATACTCTTCAAATACTCACTGATATTCTATTTTCTTTGTTGAAACAATTAATTCCCCTATTTAAACATCATTATTACCACCATATTAAAATATGGAATAATTTTTTTTTTTTTTAAACTAAAAAAACTAGTGGTTTCATTTTGAAGAAATATTTCTTTTTTCTTTTCTTTTTAAATATTTCTTTTCTAATTTACAAGTAAAAAATGTAAAAAAAAAAAAATCTGTTTATTTTAGAAAAGGGAATAACATCTTTGTTCAGTTTTGATTTGAAAAAAAAAACAATACTCAGTAAATTGATTTGGTTTTTGCTTAATAGATTGATCAGATTTTATTAATGAACTGAAAAAAGAGAATACTACCCTCTGTCCCATAACAACTGTTTTTATATGCAAATGTAATATATATATGGAATAGTTAGCAAATATTTTCAGATTGAAATGAATATGATATAAATTTTCCAGTGGCTCAAAGAAGTAAGTTTTAAAGCTAAAAAAGAAAAAAAAAGGCCGTATTTTGTCTACTTTCCTTACAAAAGAACATGGACACCCCTCCCACCCCCAAAAAAAAACTAACATGGCTGTTATTATTCTAATTATAGTATGATAACAGCCATATTTGTTTTTTAGTAATATTTATGAACTTTAATTTAAAAAAAAAAAAATTTTTTTTAGTTTCTTCTAAAGAGGTTTTGTGTTTTAAGTTATACTTTTTATTTCCAATGATTTCTATGCTCATAATTGACATGATTTGTATATATGAACTGTGATATCTTATGTCAAAAACTGGTTTAGATGTGGATGGTGGGAACTAATTTCAAAGATCAAATGTGTGAAACATACCCATACTTTGAATTTAGGCGAATGAGTGTATATGTCAGTGAGAGATTTTGTTTAATAAAGTTTAGTCTTAAAATAATCTTAAAGGAAGAACAACTAAATAGATAACTTGTTAGATTTTATTTTATTTTTAATTGATTCTTTTAAATTAACCCTTCTTGTTCATCTTTTGAAAATTAGGTATTATTCATTTAACATGAGCATAATTTCATAGTAATTAACTCTTTCCAGGCTGGTGCACCTGCATGGTATAACAGTTATTGAGCTAGGTTAGCATTTGAACTAGTGTCCTCATCTTCATTATCATTAGTCTATTGTTTAGCTCAATCAGTAGAGCGTCCGATTAGGAACCAAAATGTTCCTGGTTCAATACCGGTCCTCGCCAACTCAGCGTATGAGTAGCACAGGGATCTGTGCAGTAAAGTAAGGCGCTGATTGTAGGTGTAGCTCCACCTCAGACGCTAAAAACAATCTCCTTGGTCTAGCTCCAGTGAAAGGGGATGAGTGAAAGGGGGATACTCCCTCGCTGTCTGGCTGATACTGACTTTAGACCACCCTGACGACTTTACTTTAGTGTATGATAATAGTAATAATAATAAAAATAAATCCTCGTCTTAGAAATTCAGATAAAGATTCTTATATGAAAACTTGAAAGAAAAATAATGAAAATAGAGTAAGTTGATAAATCTGTTTATTAGAACTGATTCCTTTTGTTTTAACAATTTAATTTTGATTATCACATGAGACTAAATCTGCTTATATTCAATAATTTAAAGTCAAACCTGATCCAAAGTGAGGGGTGGGTTAAAGATATTTGTCTTATATTGATAATTGAAAAAAAAAAAACAAAAAAACTGTTCATGTCTCTCACTAAGAAAGCAGTAGTTACAGGTTTTGAGCCCTGGTTGAAATATTGGAGATTAATATTTATTTTTAATTCATGTGCAATATATTTTCACTAGTATAGTTCCTGTCATAAATGATTGTATTATTTACATATGACTCTGTACCTCTACTATGTCTATGGGGGTGGGGTAGGGGGGGTCATCAGTCATGTTCTTGGGTTCAAGTCACAGAAGACAGGAAGAAGCAAAGAAGTTAAAATGTGAGCTGTGCTGTTTTCTGACTGCCAATTTCAGTGCAAGTTTGCAATATCCATTCCAATGAATAAGATGTTGAAGATGGGTGGAATAAATCTTAGTTTATAGCCGACCATAATACCATCTTTGATTATTTTTGATCAAGGGACATGGCAGATAAAATGTCCCCCCCCCCCTAATAATTACTACATTAAGTGTATGAAATTTATATGTAAATTTGACAACTATTATGAGACAGTAAATATTTTGGGTACTTCATTATTTTTCTACTTATTCCTTGCTGGCACTAATCAAAATTTTATATGATGGTGATGATTCTGAAAACCCTTGAATTTTGATTAATTTCATTTGATTTTTAACTGCTTATATATATATATATATATATATATATATATATATATGTAAATTCCCTTAGGTATTCATTCTATGTCAGTGAGGAACAGTGATTGAAAATAAAGGTTAAGCTCTCAGTGAAACTCATGTCTCCATAAATTCTTATCAACAGCCAAATTTTTCCAGATTTTATTTATTTTTGTGAGAATAATATAACCAGTGTTTGCAGATTAAGGTTCTTTTGATATTTATTTCCTATTTGAAAAGAATTCTCTGAAATTTTGTCCAAACTTTTGATTTTTCCATACTACTTTTTTCTTTTTTCTTTTTTTTTTTTTGTCAGTTATATCTGTGAATATAAAGATTGATTTGTTAATTTTTAAATTCCTTCGAAATTTCCAATTGCAAACAAAAATTGTGTCACCTTTGGTCAGTGCCGATCATTTTTTTGGTTGCTACATCAACAAATGGGAAACAATAGGAAAAATATAGCCATCTCCTTTTCACAAAAAAAAGGAGAAAAAAAAAAACTGACCCTGGTTTAAAGGAAGTTACTCCTGATGTGCCTTCCTAGGATATTTGTGTGTCTGTATGTTTTATATAACTGAATGATTGCTTTAACCTCTTACCTACCTATCCCAAGTTTCAAAAGAATTCTCTGACTAGAAAGTCTGCTGTACCTGTCTTCAATGAAACTACCATTGTATTATTCATAATTTTAAGTATCACGTTGTTCTTTAATGTTTCAATATATGAAAGAATGCTGAGTATGTTTTTTTTCTTTCTTTTTTTAAAGCTTGCCCTACTTGTTTTGGAGGGTAAGGGTGAATTTAACGCCTGATAAACCTTTTCTCCTAATTGGAAGAGGTACCTGTTGCCTGATCTTCGTTTAGTGGATCCAGTTTTGTTTTAGTTGTCTACTGGATTTCTCTGTGAATGATGTGTGATTTCATTAATGGCTGCATAATATTTGCAAATGAATGAGAACGGTTTATTGAAAAATGGAAGAATATAATGTCAGTGGAGAGAGAATGATTGGTTGCTTTGTTTTACGGCATATCAATCCTTTTTGGATCATTTAATGCCGAATCAAGTCATTTTGATATCAGATTGCTTACTTGTGGATAGGTCACATGGCTAATTTGTGATTGTCAAAGTGGCTATTTGCAGTTGACCCACAGATAGGGTGCATTATAATCTGGCTAGTTACACAATCTATTCTAACATAAATCTTATTAAATATTCACCTTTGTTTCAAGACTTAACAAATATTAGATATAGAAATTTTGCCGTAGACTGTGATGCATAATGGAAACATATAGAAATAAGGGTTGTGTTTCTTAGTACTATAATCGTAAATGAGTCTGGGTAAAAAAGCGTAACAGTCAACTCAATAATAAAAATCAATAATTATCTACTTAACAGTTACAAATAGCATAGAAGACTTCAGAAAAAGTAGGAATCTTTTATATATATATATATATATATATATATATATATATATATTTTGTGTATACGTAAGGCTTCAAAAGCTTTTGTATGCATTTTGCATCATTGCAATTACTGATCATTGCTACTTAGTAATAGATAAAAGTTAAAGTTGTGCTGTTTTACATTTATATAAAATGATTATATATGGTATATGATATATATATGAGTATATATGGTAAATGGTCACCCATCTAAGTATTGAACAGGCTCATTACTGCTTAATTTTGGTGATCTAGCTTTCAACATGACTTTACCATAAGCAGAGTGAATGAGTGTTCATTTTACATACTTCCTTATTTCATTTTTTCTTCAACTCAATAAATACATGTTTTGGAGGATTCCTGTAAAGCCAGTTCTTAATTTCTTTAGATATGTTAGCGGTTGTTAACAATAATACATTGAATTCTGATCCTGTAGCAGAAATTTAAGATAAATTTTTGTATAAATTGTTTTATATGGATTGGATTTTGGCTACCTGAATTCTATATCACATATGTTTAATATTTGAATAAGGAATCTTTTTCTCCATACTCATTTATTTTAACTTTTGAGAGGCAACATTTTTATTTTTTTTTTATTAGAAATTATAAGTTTTAGATTTGTCATTTTGGTTATATTATATTTCTGATTAGATTATATGCATATGGTGTGCCAAAAGTCACTAGATATTTAAATGAATTAAAACATTAACCAATCACAAAAAAAGATTATGAAAAAATTTTGTCAACTTTTAGCCATATGGTAAAATTCAACACAGCATTTAGTGCTTAAAAAAAAAATTTTTTTTCTAAATTAACAAAAGTTCCATTTGTATTGTAGCGTAATGGCTAAATTGCTGAACTGTGACATTGTAGCAAGCGAGTTTGAACTTGTCAGGCTATTACTGTCACTTTTGTACTAATAACCTTGGAAAAGGTATTAACCCTTCATCCCTCTAGCTATGGGTTAGTACCACTACTGTTCTTTTTTTTATTTATTTTTTTAAGATACCTTTAGCATTAAATAACCCACAAAGGTTGATATGCCATTAAACAAACCAAAACCAAACCAAAAAGTTCCATTCTCAACAACTGCAATAATGAACCTAATAAAAAATGAAACTTGAAGCAAAATCCTGATGTTCCGAGGACAGGAAACAAAACAAAAACAAGGAGTAATGAGTGTAATGCAAGAATTGCAAGCTGGAAATATTCTTGTTGATTCTGTTTGTAGAGTTTGTAAAATTCCAAAGAATAGTGTATGTTGATTTCTTCATGCATGTCTTTGAATGGACCTAAAACAGAAAGATAACTGAAGAAACTGAATCCATTATTGTGTATATATGAACTTATTAAACAATTCAGAATTTGATTTTGAGTTGCCATTTTGTTGTTGAACAAAATGGCGGATCTATTTGGACATTTGATATATTTTTAATAAATAAACTCCATTCATAAACTGTTATATTATTGCATTTGGTTTTTGTCATTTAATTTCTTTCTTATAAAAAATTGAAGTTTCTTTAAAAATTAAGTGACTCTTGGCACCCAACCCCTCTCTCTCTATCTCCCACAGTCTGTATGTGTCTATGTGTGTTTGTTTTTGTAGAAATTTCAAATTGAATTGAAATTTCCTTGGACATACTTGAAGTCTATCTATCTAATTTTTTATTTTATTTATTTAATGCTGCAAATTTAAAATGGAAGTTGCACATTCAGTTTTTCATCTCTATTATAAAACTAATCTGCCTTCAGAAATGAAACTATGAACAGATCCAAACAAAAATTAGAAATACAAGTGCCGAGATTTAAATTGAATATGCATTGTAGCTGAATAGATTATTTGAAATTTGCTACAGATCAAACTTAGTAATGTTGCTTTGAAAATAATAGCAAATCCCCTTTTTGAAGTAGAAATAATAGGCTTTGAATTTCTTAGATGAAGCATTGTCTATAAATTATTATATTATTATGATTTATATTTCTTTCATCTTATTTCATTGCTTGTTTACACCCAATAATAAATATATGTAATAGTCTTAAGTTGTGTGAATTGCTTAGATGAAGCATTGTCATTATTAATAATTTTTGACTAGTTTTTCTTTCATCTCCTTTCTATCATTTTATTTATTTATTTTTTTCAGCTAGTACTAATTGTCTTAAATTTGAATTTTTCTAGATGAAAAATAGTTTATTATTAGTTTTTAATTTTTCCTTCATCTTATATTTGTTGCTTTTTATTGGTTATTCTTTATTTCCAATCCAAACTTTGTACCTTTAAGTTTGTAGAATGCAAAAAAATAAAAAATAATAATAATAGATAAAAACTGTATTGCAACAAAAGAGATAACTAGTCAAAATTAATAAATAAAATAATAATTAAATTTATATTTAGTCATGTGAAAAAGAATATTTTTTTATGTATAATAAAAATTACACAAATAATGATTGTGAAGGGAAAAAAAAAACAACTATTTATTTTTTTAGTCATTTCTTGTTAAGAAGGGGGGAGTCCCCATGGTGTAATGGCTAACATGCTGGGACTATGAGATTGTAGTAAGAAAATTCAAAATCCAATCACCCTATTATGTTTACTTTCAGACTAATACTCATGGGAAAGGTATAGACCTCCCCCCCTCCAGTTATGGGTTAAATAGTACCACTACTGGTTGTCTACAAGATTGGCTTTGGCATTAAATAACCCACAAAGGTTGCCAAGCCAAACCTGTTAAGAACTATTTAATAACAATGTAAGCACTGATCATTAAGTCAGTGTTTTAAATGTGCTAAATGCTAATTGAAGAAAAAGTTTACTTTTGATTATTGTATATACTCGTGAAAGGGTGCACCAGTGGATAGGTGATACCCCTAATTTGGGTTGTCTAAGTGGGTATTTGCAGTTGACCCACAGATAAGTCACATTCAATCTGGCTAGTTACACAACCAATTCTAACAACACTTATCAAATATTCACTTTTATTTCAAGACTTTGATTACAAATATTAAATCTAGAACATTTTGCCATAGACTGTGATGCATAATGCAAACATAGAAATAAGGGTTGCGTTTCTTAGTACTATAATCGTAAATGAGTCCGGGTAAAAAAGTGTAGCAGTCAGTTTAAAGCAATGAGTCGGTAGGAATCTTTATATATATTTTGTGTATATGAAGGGCTTCAAAAGCTTTTAAATGCATATTGTACACATTTTGTGTCATTGCAATTGCTTGATAAATCAAAATAAAATCAATTATATTGAATGGATAGGTTGCACCACTGACTTTGGTGGAATTTTTTTTTTTTTAAAAAGAAGTGCAACCCATCCGCAAGTATATGGTAGTAAAAATATTAAGTGACCAAATTGTAATGTTATGCCCACATATCTTTGGTAAATAAATTTTGAGTCTTTCATTTTGATCAGTCATCATTAAACCTGCTATTGACCTTGAATCCAATGAAAACACACAAGATGTCTAAATTGTCTAAATTGCCTTCATTACGTGATAGAATGGGATACAATGATTTTTAGAAAGGAAAAATAATCACTACAAAATGTCCCCAGTTTCTTTTTTTAATTTTTTTTTTTATTTAAAATTTTAAAAAACTTGTTTTAAAAAAAAAATGTTTGAAATGAAAAGGTGTTTTGATTTGTTTTTTTCTTTTTTTTATTTGTTCAGAAAAAATGCCTTAAACATTTTCAGAAACCTCTTTTACCCAAATATCCTTTTGTAACCCACCCCACCCTCCTTCTTAGCATCATCATTTTGGGAAAAAAAAAAAAAAAAAAATGATGTATGCAGCATTGTTAGATATGAAATCAGCTTTTGGATATAAAGAGTTATTTTCCTTGGGAAACAGGATCCAGTTTTTTTTTTTTTAATTTAAAAAAAAAAAAAAGGGAGAAAAAAAAAAAAACAGCCGTAAAAACTCACATCCTGGATAGAAAAAAAAAAAAACTATCGAAAGGCTTTTTTTTTTTTTTTTTTTTTTTTAGAAATGTTATATCTAAGTCATCATAAATCTGAAATTTAAAAAAGAAAGAGAGAAAAAAGATGTGTAAGCTCAACCATCCCACCATATAATTATTGTATATACAAAAGGAACATGTTCTTATCTTATTTATTTATTTTCTTTTTAATTTCTGTTTTGTCATACAACCTCTAACCTTCATCACCACTCCTATATCTCAGTATTACAGATTTTTGGACAATTTCTTAAGATGTTCAAAGCTATATTACCCCCCCCCCTTTTTTTTTAAATAATAAAAACAAACAAATCTGGTATGCCCCTTCATATATAAGTTAATGAATAATATTAAATAAAAATTAAAATAACTACAGAATGCAGCGATACTTAGCAAGGGCACATAACTGTTGATATGTTTAAGAAACTATTAAGATTAATGTAATTTGAATATACTACCTCTGTTTCATAATAGTTCATACATTGTGTATTTGAATTCATATGCAAATGTAATAACTTTTATGGGACAGATAGTAGTGAATATTTTTTAATCCTTTCCAATGAATCTGGATGGATGTTTTCTAGGGATTTTATTTATTTTTAAATGTCATCTATCTATCTATCTATCTCTATACATATATAAAGGGCAGTTGTGTGTGTGTATGTATGTATGTCTGGAGGAAACTATGAAAATAAAACTATTAACGACAAAATATATATATATATATATACACACACACACACACACTATCACCAGAGCTTGCTTTTAGTGCAAAAATAATGATTTTATTTATATTGAGATGATATTTGAAAATTAGGATTTGAATAGTAAGAGAAGGGAAAGTCATTGGTTGCATTAGTGATTAAAACGTAAATCAATTATGCCAGATCAAAACAATCAATATATCTGCAAGACTAATTTTTTACCCCTACCCCTCTATCTAGGTAACGCTAGGTAGCCATTTCTAGTAATTTATATTACTTTAATTCTTTCTTCCTTTCTTTAATTTTATTTCATGCATGTAAACTCTTTAGCTAATGTTTAACTTTAATATCCTATACCACCTCATTCCACCCGACCGGAAGTCACATTTGTTTTCCTAATCCACCCCAAAACGATAGCCTTTGTTTAAATGTAATATCAAACATATTTAGAAGTCTTTAATTTAAGGGAAATAACATAACTTTAGATGAAAAGGCCATTTTTAGCCATTTTTTAATAAATCCTTATAGGAATAGGGCCTGGGCTTAGAAAATTCTCAATAGGATGTTAAAAGTTAAGAATATCTAAATAAATGACTTTTTGATTGTTGATACAAATGAGGAAATATCTTCTGTTATTATAATATTGAATACTCATTCTATGCTAATACTTCTTATTTGCTGTCCTTTATATGCTGTAAGGGTAACCTAAAGCCCAACTTTTAAAAAAAATTTTTATTTTTTTAAAAATGCAGGTATCATTGGGAAACGAAAACTTTTCTCCTGAATCAGAAAAATAAGATCTAAAAAGTTTAACTTCAGGTTATCCATATTGTATTTTAAACTTGACTATAAGGTTTTCCCTGTAGATAATTGTCAAATTGACATGCATTGAGCTCTTCAGAGGACTACAAAAGAATCCTAATATATCTATATGAAAGGAAAATGTTTTTTTTATATATATATAATGTTAGTATTTTTTCTAGTATTGGAGAATTGAAAATAAAGTGCTCAATTACAGGTGTAAGAGTTGTATTTATTTATTCATTATAGTCTACAATACATTTAAGGTACAATTGTTTCTAGTGGTTTCCAAGCAACATGTTAAGTGGCTTGTCTTGACGGTAAGTGGCTAACATGCTGCTTTAAAACCAATGGTAACAATCACACCTTAAATGTATTCTACACTATAATGAATAAATAATATAAATATATATGGACAGTAATATTAATAAAAATATTCCTGTTATTAACTCTTTGCCTACCAAATTGTTTTACTTGTATGATGGGATATTTCAAAGTTCACTATCTGTCCACCTCAGATGACAAGGGTGTTTACGTTGTGATTTTTCAGTGTAAACAAAGTGATACATAAGAGGGCCGCTTACAGTAGGATCACAGTGGTGGGAAGCTGCTGTGAGCGGTTTAAAGTAGGCAAACACTAGCATTTTGATAACATAATTTCCGCCCTTTTTTTTTTATATTATTTTTTTCTTGTTTGCTTTTTATTTAAGAACTGATTGCTCCCTTGTATTCCTCTCTCCCTGTCTGGACTAAAAGTCTACAGAATCGTTTTACCATCTTATTCAAATAGATACTGATCCATTCCTCAAACTAGCTGGTCACACTGACCACATAAAAACTAACAAGCATATATATATATATATATATATATATATAATAACGTGGACATAGTTTCAATCAGTTACCAAGCACCGTTGACTGTCTACACTACCCTTAGATATACATTCTCTATCACTAGTATTGAGCACTCTTTATTCATAAATATAGCAAACTATATCAATTTTAATATATTATTATTAGCTCTGGTGAGGTCCTACTGGATATACAAATGATTCTTCTTCTAAACTAACCAGGTTGTCTAAAAACAATTCTTTTGTTAAATTATGATGAAATGGTAGAGAAAGAGAGAGATCTCTACCCAATTTGCTTTAAATTCATCATTTTTATAGATTTTTTAAAGCAATTTTTTTGTGGTTTTTATTAGTATATGCTCTGGAAATTTGTTAGTTTTAAAAAATTTTTTTTTTTTTTTTTTTTGTTTATTTTACAATGTAACTATTATAGTAAATTGAACCCTCACTTTTCATTCTTCAAAAACTAACTCTTTAAAGCAGTACTTCTGAAAGTGGTCCATATCAATCCCTGAGGCTGTAAAGATTTGAGGAATTTTTTGAATTATTATATGTTAATCTATTCAGTCCAGTTGACATCGCAAACTCTCTGAATACCAATAAAGTCTTGTTTTTGATTAGAGTTATTATTATTATTATTATTATCTTGTCTTTGGTTAGAATTATTTGATTTTTTTTTAAGTTTCAGAAATATTTACTTGTAGTATATTATAGTAAATGGTTATCATTGATTTTATAAATACAATTATTTTCTAGAATTTTGGGTTGTATTATGTATTGGACCACCCTGTACTATTTATGCCCATAATAGTTACATTTAGTGTATGAAATTTATATGCAAATGTAGCAACTATTATGGGACAGGTTGTGGTTTTAATATGATGATTGCTACTCTAACAAACATTTAAGAATAACCAAAGAATTTTCTAAAACTATTTTTTATTAAACTAAATTTCTTTAAGTATTTTACATATTCTAGCTCATTAGAATTTTTATGCTTAAAATTTTAATGAGTTTCATTTCAACTTAAAATGAGTTTCATTTCAACTTAAAATTTTCATGTTTCTTTTCCACTTAAAATTTTCATGGGTTTCTTAACAAAAAATAATGGTAAATAGAATCGAAAATGTGACCCCCCCCCAAAAAAAAGGCTTTAAGAAGTCTTTGCAACTCGCTTAGGTTTTTTTTTTTTTTTTTTTTTTTTTTTTTCTCACTATCCAAAAGCAATCATACTGACAAAGCTCAAATATAATCATCAAATTAAATTTTAAATGTTAGGATTCGGAAAAAAAAGAAGAAAAGAAACAGTATGCCAGTTTTAGCTGTCCCCATGGTACCTACACGCAAAACAAATATTGCTATTCTAATGAGTGTTTAAAGCAAAAATAGAAAAGCACTTGTTTCTGCAAAAAATTTATCACTATGTTGCTGCCAAAATCTGTGATGATGAGAAATAAAATATAGGAATCCAAATTTGGAGATGGGTATCAAAAATCCTTTCAGTCATTTTTTTCTTTTCTACTGACCATTCTGGGAATTTTCTGGTGTCTGTTTTTGGGGGAGCAGCTGGACTTCTGGGTTCTTAAGGCAAATCAATATAAACACAACAAGAAATCATCTGTAGAGGGTTTTTTTATTTTATTTTCTTCATTCATTCGTTTTTCTTTTTCTTTTGCGTGCATGTGTGTGTGTGTTGTTTGTAAATTCTATCACTATACATTTTAACCTTTATCTGAGATCAAAAATATAGTTATATATATAAAAACATC
>CM042142.1:76207926-76264281 GCA_023376005.1 Doryteuthis pealeii
CAAGACTAGCTTGCTTACATTTATACTACGATAAGATAGCTCTTTTTTTTTTTACCCAACCTGTTCGCTGCATATAGGATGTGACACAAGGTCACAAGTATAGAGCATCCAACAAGGAACTAACTCACTATTCAGTAGTAATAGATCTGCGAGACTAGCTTGCTAACCATTACACTACAATGGGACACCCCTTTTTTTTTTTGACCCAACCTGTTCACCATAGATGTGATAAGATTGCAAGTATGGGACATTCAGTGAGGATCGAACTTGCTATTCAGTGGTAACGGATCTGCGAGACTAGTTTGTTTATCATTACATCGTGATGGGATGGTCCTTCTGGGATTATAAAAGGTAAACATCCATTTATTTGCATTGTTAATTTTTTATTTAATATGTTAGTGCTCCATAATCCTGGCCTTGTACCAAACAAAGCTAAGTTTAGTAAATGACTACTGTTCTTCCATTTTTCATACCATTATCTATCTATCTATCTATCTATCTATGCAGTGCTCCATAATCCTGGCCATGTACCAAACTAAGTTAAGTTTAGTAAATGACTACCGTTCTTCCATTTTTCATATCATTATCTATCTATCTATCTATCTATGTAGTGCTCTATACTTCTATCCTTGTGCTGAACAAAGCTATGTTTAGTTAATGGCTACTACTACTACTACTACTACATGTAAAAACAGTAATATAGCACCAAGTGATAATAGATTTTTTTCACGTCTACAACAGGATCAGGATTACATATAATTTTGAAAATTTCTGGTTTGTCTCTCAACCAGTTGGGCGTGGTATAATAGATGTCTAATTGGATTTTACAAGATAACCACATGGTTAGACTAGTTAAATAATTGACACATGGCTGGCAGGTAGTTTATACAGGATAACCCCCACCCGTACATCCACCCTACCCACACAATTGCCAAATGCCAAGAGGAAATAAATGTACGCGTGATTATGAGATCCTGTAGACTCCTTTGTGGAGTGTAGAGCTGAAGCTACACACTATGTCAGTAGCGGTGCTTCAGTTTCAGTAGCCAGTAGATGTTTATGGGGGTGAGGTTGCACGCCCCAAGTGCGCACGTAACACGTCAGAAAATTAGTTAACAGGAGCTAACAGTGGAAAGTATCAAAATTGAAATGTAGAAGGCAACATAATAGATAAGTTGACTTTATTTGGTTAGACCAGGGTTCTCAAACTTTTAATCCATAGACCCCAACAAAAATTTGATTGACCTATCATGGGCCCCCATTCTTATATACCCCAGTCCATCTTGCAGTTGTTTTGTTGCAACTAATTATGTAATTAATGAATTCTGCACAAAAGTTTATGTGAAACTATTAATTGTAAAATAACCATAAAATAAACTGTAAAGTAAGCATAACTTGTAAAAATGAGCTGCAAATATTTAATACTAACTTAATAACTTACCAAGGAATCACATTTCCTAATGTGATGGGTGAAGCTGATGATTTTTGATAAGTTCATGAATATTGGGTTTAAACTTTTGAAAATATATCAACATGAACATGTTTTCCAGGATTCTTGTGAAATTAATTCCTTCTACTAAGAAGGCTTATATAATTTAATAATAATAATGAAATTTATTGTGTACAGTGCTCAGGTGCACCACAACTCATCAAAGTCTCATGTTAAGTACACAGAATAATGTATTAGTGTCAGGAACATGAACAGTTTACAGTAGTAGTTTCCATAGACCCCTTGTAACCCCCCCCCAAAAAAAAAATACTTACAGACCCCCTGAGTTGTTGTATTGACACCAGTGGGTTAATGTAGACCACTTTGAGAAACCCTGGGTTAGAATAACAACATGAAAAAAGGAAATAGATATGAATTTAGAGGATATACCTAGTAAAGGCCTGGCAAACATGCAACTGCAATTGGACACATGGCTGAGTGGATAAGTCAGTTAGGTTAAGACAGTTCTAAGTGACAGTTATCTCTGGAACCCGAGTTCAATCCTGAGTGAAAGCAGTTAGAAAAATAATTAATTAACACAACTCCTACCCCAGCTATGGTTAGCGGAATGAGAACAGGATACCCCGTGGAATAAATAAAGGGTTAGGTTCAAAGTTCCATGATGGCTCCCGAATACGACAAGAAAGTTCCCGAGTTCGAAAAGAAGGTTCTCGAGTCCGAGAAGGTTCCCGAGTCTGACAAGAAATACCTGAAGAAGACCGGAGGGTATATCGGCCGAAACATTGTACAAATAACAATGAAGATGGGGACAATAGTCCGAATAACGTAGATAATACTAATCTTCAAGCCTCATCTCAAACATTCAGAGAAATAGTAACCTAAATTATTAAGAATATTTTTAGCAAGAACTTGTTAGTGCAGGGCTTCCCAACCTTTTTTTTTTTTTGCCATGCCCCACCTAATCACCTCTATCCCCCCCCCCCAATGTGGTAATATATAATTCTTATAATTTAAAAAGTGAACTCTGCTTTAGCTGAAGAAGCTTAAAATGCCAATACCTTGCTTTAAACAAGCTTCAAAATAACAAACCATCTATGAAAAGTAAAAATGAAATAACAAAAGACAGAAGATATTAAAGAAAGAAAATTAGGTTAAATCGAACTTAACGGATCTAAATTCCACCATCATATGTCACCCCGCCGAAAGAAAAAAATACCAAAAATCAAGGAATTAATTGAATTTAATGAAATTTTCAGTGTTGATATATTAATGAATAAAAGATATAATGCACCAGTTATTTTATTCAAAAACTTTCATATTTGTCAGGTCAGTTAACTTTGAACCACGTATCTTTGAGGCATAACACAGATTCTCAAAGATACATCGTTCAAAGTTAACTGACCTGGAAAAATATAAAAGTTTTTAAATAAAATAACTGGTGCATTATATCTTTTATTCATTAATATATCAACACTAAAAATTTCATTGAATTTGCTTAATTCCCAGATTTTTGGTATTTTTTTCTTTCAGCAGGGTGACATACGATGGTGGAATTTAGGTCTGTTTAGTTCGATTTAACCGAAATTTCTATATTTGGACCCAAATCTTGTTAGTCTCAATTACCCCCCCCTCCCATAAAAATCAAATCGTCTCCTGCTTGAAACTCATTAGTATTAGATAGGAATACTTGAAACCATATAACCGTGTCCAAACATGATTATTATTGAATAGGAATAATTAATTGAAGGTTTCTTTTTGGTTTCTTTGTTTAATGACATATAAGTCTTTGTGGGCTATTTAATGCCAAAGTCATCCTTCACTTTTGGACTGATACCCTTGTGAAATGTATGAAACCCCTATTCCCACAGCTATTGGTTTTAAATAAATTCAACAGAACAGCTTCATACAGCTTCTCAGAGTTTTTTTTCCAAATAGCAAGTTGCACCTGCCTCCATTATCTAAAAGGGTTAACAGTTAAGTTTATAACAAGATTCTTTATTGGAGACCGTGGTGTAATGGTTAGAGTCATAGGAAATGGACTCATCAACCCGAGTTCAAATCCTGGACAAAGCTACAGTTCACATAACGCTAATATCCTTGGGAAAGGTATGAATCTAACTACTCTCCCTCCAGCTATGGATAAATAGTAGGGCAGACTGGGCTCTTTAACCTTGGTTAGGCAACCAGTCTAGAAGAAGGAAAACTCTGAATTCAAACCTGTTAAA
Organism: Doryteuthis pealeii; assembly: GCA_023376005.1. Taxonomy (NCBI): domain Eukaryota; kingdom Metazoa; phylum Mollusca; class Cephalopoda; order Myopsida; family Loliginidae; genus Doryteuthis; species Doryteuthis pealeii. Next base: position 76,211,602 of record CM042142.1, read on the forward strand.
TCCGCTTGGGGTGGTCACTATTAGAATAGGCTCAGTCCTAATTAGTGATCTATTTAACTAATTTTTTTTTTTTTTAGGTTGAGGTATTGCTTTTTGTAGCTTGACCTTGTATATCATACTGCCACCATAGGAGCTAAATCCATTGCTTCAAAAGAGGAGTTTCAAAGAAACCATGTCCAATGAGTCTGGAATATGCAGAATAGCATGTGGGTAATTCTATATCAAATTCTCCGGAAAAAAGTAAAATTCCCCCACCCTCTTAAATTTTTCTGAAAGTTTTTCCAGGTGTGGACTATGATAGCATTTTGCCCCTAGGAATCCATAAATGCTATCAAAAAAGTCTTAAAGTTAACCAATTTTAAGTTATTAATGATTTCTCTTTTTTTTCATAGCAAGATCAATATCCCAATGTAGCATGCATTTATGACAAAAAAAGAGAGTTTCGTTTTTGCTCAGAATTGAAGTTACATCAGTGAAAATTTTGCAAATCAGAAATCATTAATAACTTAAAATTGGTTAACTTTAAGACTTTTTGATAGCATTTTTGGATTCCCTGGCCTAACATACTTTTATAAACCAATTTTTAGGAGTAGGGAAGCTCTTGAGCTCATTTACAGACAAAAATAGATTTTAAAAAGTCACCATTTTTCACGAATACCGCCATATTTGGAGAGATAAAAATCAACATAAATCCACCAATTTTTGGAATTGGAAGCTCAAATTTAGGGGATTGTCTAACTTTACCATAGCCCACACCTAGAAAAAAATTTTTTTTGGATGATTTGACATGGAATTACCCATGCATGTTTCATGACTTTTGGTTATTCCCTTCTTTGTCTGGACTAGAACTTTTCAGCAACCTCATTTGATAAATCAGGGGTTCCAACCGAGGGTCACAAAAGTTAACTCAAAAGGGCCATGATATTAAAAGGATAGAAAAAAAGCAGCTAAAATCATAAGATAACAATCATGATTTATTAATAAGATAAAATCTGATATTGTTTGTAATCATAAAAAAAAAAGATCAAATGTCAAAGGTTAAATAAAGAGGTTGACAGAAGGAGCACATCAGACAAGTGATGATTTAACACCATAGTCTTGGCATGATTTTCGGTCACAGAATTTGAATATTGTAAAGTTTGGTAATAAATCTTATTATAATGGAGATTGTGTGTTTTTCTGTCTGTAACCAAAACTATATTAGTACTCAAGTCACAAATCCCTTAGTTATATATGTCACATTCTCCATGATTTTATTTTTTTTATTTAAACCTCAATTATTAATAAAATTGTTTTTACCTTATTAATACTATGGACCACATCTACATACAAGATATTTACCAAGTACCCATGTGTACAGGTTAGGCACAAGGCCCTATTAATGTGGGACCACCCACAAGCCAAGACTCATGGGTGCGGATGCAAAAATGCATTGATCCTGTCGGTATTCCCCCTCAAAGGGGTCACCTCAGGCACTGGGCAATAAACCAGCCCTGCCCCTTTAAATTGAGGGGGCAGGTGTTGCCTGGGGGAATGGCCCCCTGGGATCAATGATGTTAGCTTGTAAGGTCCAGGGCCGAAGCCACTGGACCCCCCCCCCCAAACCGGAGTTAGATATGTTGGATATATCTACATACTAAAAACAACTAATTGTATTTATATATACAACAAAATAGTGGTTTACAAGGATAAATTTTCAAAGAAATCCATTAACATGAAGAAATAACTGTAATTTTATTATTTACTTCCTATTTTAACTAAATAATTAAATTAGGAATATTTAGCAGTGAAAGATGGGAGTGATGGAAGAGTAAGTTTCAGTTGTTCTATTTTTTATTCTACTCCCCTCTGTTTCAAATCTTTTTATCTGCATTCTTATTTAGTTATTTATCATTTCTAATCTAATATAATATTTTATAACATTAAAATGTAAATACTTGCAACTGCAGGAATACCTAATAATATCTGTTTTCATTGTATAATGTTCCATAGGGCAGTTTTAGCTCAGTCGGTAGAACATCCGCCTGCGACATACAAGGTTCTTGATTCAATACTGGCCCTCGTCAACTTAGCGTATAACTAGCACAGGGATTGGAGCGGTAAAGTGAGGAGCTGATGGTAGGTGTGGCGGTCCACCTCAGATGCTGAAAAACAATCTCCTTGGTTTAGTGCTTGCTGTATGGCTGATACTGACTTTAGGCCCCCCTGTCAACTTTACTAGTCTAGAAGAAGGAAAACTCTGAATTGAAACCTGTTAAACTATACTTAAGGTTGTGCGAAAGGGCTGATATATATATATATATATAGTCATCCACAGACACTGTGTTTTGAGGTTTCATGTCACTTCAGTGTGGCTAAACCCAGCAACTTTTCATGTCTGGTTCATTAACCTCTCAGTCGTCGGCAGCTACCAGTAAGAAGTGGTGTTTTAACTGATAAATACATGCATTGGTGAATATATTTTACGATCACCAGAGAACTCCAGTCTGTAAACAACAGATGAGTCTTGCTTGCTTTCAAAGACTCCATGCTTCCTGTAGTCCGCTGACACTATGCCTGATGCCACTCTCAACATACATATGCACACATGTGCACACATACATGCATATTACTACTGTAAACTGTTCATGTTCCTGACACTAATACATTATTCTGTGTACTTGACATGAGACTGATGAGTTGTGGTGCACCTGAGCACTGTACACAATAAATTTTCATTATTTTTTAAAATTATTTTTTTTATTATGCTAGCAGTGAAAGTCAATTAAAGTCATTCCTAGAGAGCTATACTGGCTTTTGGGAGCATATAATAGTCATCCACAGACACCATGTTTCAATATATATATATATATATATATATATATATATCAACCCCCAAAAAGAAAAAGTAACCAAGACTTAGAATAATGAACATAGAAAAAGTGTTCAATACATACAGACAATGCATACAAAAAACAAGAAGAATGATAAAAATGAATTTAAAAAATACAAAGAAGAAAAATAAAGATAAATAACTTAAAAAGAAGAATATATAAAGAATAAAAGGTAATAAAATAAATATATAGAAAAAATTCTTATTAATCTATATATCATATATATATATATATATATATATATATATATATATATATATATATATATATATATATGTGAAGAAATTTGAAAAAGAAGTATTCCAAAATAAGTCGTCGACGCTTAAATGTTTTGTTTTATTTTAAACCTTCCTTAGGACTGATTATGGGATGAAGAAAATTAATGGATATTGTTTTCATAAAATTGTTGGATATTGTTCTTGTAAAATCAGTCTATTAATACTTTTTCTCATCTTTTGTTGAATGCATTTCTTCAAGTTACATCACGCGTCATGTCACCTTTGCGTGTGTGAATCGTGGCTCGTCTTTCAAAAAATATAACGCTGAACAAATACAGTTACAAACTTTTAAAAAATATTTTTCTAACTCCTGTCATTTATAAAACATCCATTAATTTTCTTCATCCCATAATCAGTCCTGAGGAAGGTTTAAAATAAACCGAAACGTTTAAGCGTCGACTTATTTCCATAAATAAATTCATCTTATTTTGGAATACTTCGTTTTTCAAATTTCTTCATATTGTCGGATTTATTTCCATATTTTTCCCATATATATATATATATATATATATATATATATATATATATTATAAAAAAGAAGGTCTGCAAAATAGATTATGTTTTTTTTTTTTAAATTTTATTATTATTTTACATTATTACATTTTTACATATATATATATATATATATATATATATATAAATATAGATAAAGATTTATTTTTAACTTTTTTTCAATTCTGGGAAAGCCCTGTAGTTCTGCTAGTGTAAAATAAATGCTATACACTAGATATTTTTCAAACAATTAAATTTTACACTACTTTATTCATTAATGACTTCATTTTATAATGAATTGCTTATTTTATTAAAACAACTTGAAATTTTTTTTTTTATCAATCCAGATTCATGTGGTGGTGGTGGTGGGGTTGATCTTTGATTTTAGGTCTTTTGAATAAAAAAATTTCAGTCCCTAATTTTTACATTTCTAGAAAGTTTAAATCCTGAAGACCATATAAAAAAATTTTTTTTTTTAATTATCACCTGAAAAAAGTTGTTTAAAAATTCAAAAGTTATTTTTTTTTAATTCAAAAATTAATTTTTGTAGTGTGTTTTTTTTTTTTTAGTTTTAAAAACAATATTTTTCTTTGAAATATGCAAAAAATGTATTTTCTCTATTTTTATTCACTTAAAAATTTAATAGTGAATTTTAAACATCTGCAAGATGGCATGTTACACTCAATATTTTCACAGTTTTATTTTATCTATCTAAAAATGTAAGTTTAAAAATGCTCAATTTTGCACAATATATTTTCCAAGATTTTTATATATTTAATAAATTATTACTAACAATTGTTTATTCGTTAACGAATTATCAAATGTATTGAAAAAGTTCTCTCCCCTAATGCCCCAGACTGTTGAAATACACAATATAATTTTACCATATGAGCTACCATAGATTTTTACTTATTTACATGCACAAATCTAGTCCAGTTGTGCTCGATTTATATGCATTTATCTCCCTTCTCAATGAACAATTGCCCATAAATATGTATATTCATGCTAATTTATTTTTATAGAAAAAGTTTTCTTTTAACCAATGATACCAGTATTTATTATTTTTAGTGCAGCATTATACAATCAAAACAGATATTATTGATTATATTATTGATTAATCTATTAGTGTTTGTATAGCAGTGAATTCTAAGACTAACAGCAACAAATAAATGAATTAAAAGTTAGTTTAATTCTAACAATTTATTAAAGATAAATAAAACAATGAGTAACAATATAAAGTCCTTCCTGTGTATAGAGTTAAGTTTGAGAGACTTGCTGGTGTGATGGAGAAGATATCTGGTATCTTAGTGATTTCTCGGAGAGAATTTTGGGTCGATATCTCATCAGAGCTTGTCTGGAATGTATCTGAGGGTTTTGGTATTTTGCGCTAAAACTTCTGAGCTCATTACGTGATTGATATATCCAATCACAGAAAGCCTCTCCCTTACTTAACCCCACACACAGGAATAAACATTTTACTGACCCAACAAATCTTTTAATTGAATTATTGAGGTGTGTGAGTGTTTCTCTCCCTCTTTCTATTGTATGGATTTTTGGCTTAACCTCTATAAATAGTACCCTTTCTTTTTGAGATTTCTGTGTATAGTTTGGTTAGGTTTCTTTGTTTAATCCAATTATAGTCTTTCGTTATTTGTTAGTTCTATGTGGTTTAAGCTCGCTCATAGCCGTGTCTAAACCCCAATATAGTTGGTTCTTCCTTTGTGTGGGTTGGTAAGCTGAAAGTAAATTTAGGAAAAGAAGCAAAAGAACAAAGATGAAGATGAAGCAAAAGAACAAAGATGAGGATAAGACTTTTATTAGTTGATTCACACTATTTCTTTGAGGGGAAAGTCAATAAGTGTTTCTCCTTCAGAGTCTTGGTGTAAAAAGACATGAGAGTTCTTTTTCGCACCAAGAATTCGTAGTTTTTCAACTCATGCCCTGAGGGCTCTTCCAGTCTCAGTCCTTCTGGGAGATTGTTATTTTTTTGTCTTTTTATCTTTTTTTATAATCTAATTTAATTTTGTTATATTTAATTTAATTTATTTTTATTTTGTTTAATTCTATTTTTATTAATCACCACACAATAATGGCATATCAACCATCGTGGGGTATTTAATGCCAAAGCTATCCCAGTAGAAGAACAATAGAGGTACTATTTAACACATAGCACGGGGGGGGGTAGGGTGTCCATACCTTTCCCAGGGATATCAGCCCGAAAGTGAACGTAAAAGTGTGGTTGGAGTTCGAACTCGCCTACTACAATGTTGCAGTCCAGCACGTTAGCCACCACACCATAACTGTGTACAGTGTCGTTTTTTTTACTAAACTTAGCTGTGGTACAAGGCTAGAAGTATGGGGCGCCCAGAAAGAATCGAACTCACTACGAATGATGTCCTACTAATTTAGCTTGCTAAACCTTTTCAACCACGTGAAGTGCCCTTCTCCCACTTACACGGACGCGGATATATTATAATTATATTGAAAGAAACGGTAGAAACTAAGTTTTAGAGTAATTTTTTTTCACTGTTAAGCACACTAGTATTTGTCCTATTTCGTAAAGTTATGCGTTCACATTCATTGAAAACACTTTTTTTTTTAAATCACAAAACGAGTTTCCAGTTTTAAATTTTCATTAGGAAGTGAAATGCTTTGATTTTTTTTTCTGGAGTTATCTCCCTTTTGTTCAACACGACAGGAATGTGTTTGTTTTTCTTTCTTTTCTTCGTACAGGTCGGTTTCTCGTTACCAACCGGTAAAAAGAATAAGTAAAAGTCAATCTATTATGACTGACAGTTTTATTTTTACATACCTACCAACACTTTGCTGTATTCACTGCTGACGTGGTACCGAAGACTGGAATTTAGCTGTCTCTTATCTCAGCCCGGTATATTCAAAAAGACAAAAACCTATGTTAACAACTTTGCTTCGAAGTCAAAAGGATTTGACACTTACAATCGAGAAGTATTTAATCCTCAGATTTGAAATTTAATCTAATTACTACAAATTGTACGAGGCAGAAAATTATGGAACAATACCAAAGGTAAATATTATATATATAGATGTTTTATAAATAATTTTAAACGAGATATTTTTAAGTTAAAAAAATAACAATGCTCTCGACTTGTTTTTGTTGTTTACCTTTGCCTTATAGATTGAAAAAAAGGTTGAAGTAAAACTAAAACTATTAGAAATGTAAAATAACTAACTTACAAGGATCGTTTCATAATCTAGTTACTTTTTTTTTATAAAATTAGCTGGCAAATTTTTTTGTTAGAAGGAAAAAAAAAAAAGATTTTAAAAAATGCTGACAATTGTAGAGTTGTAGTTCAACTCAAATTTTTAAAGTATAATTTAAAAAAACAACAACAACAAAAAAAAACGAAAACAAAAAAAAATAACAGAAAACATAGTTCTTATTTTTTCCCCATTTGTTTTTTTGGAAAAAAAATAAAAAATAAAAAAAAATAAAAGAAGCAATGTTGTGATTTTTTTGTTTAAAAAATGAATAAAATTTATAACGTAGAACTGGGCAGTTTTAAAGTCAGAGTAGTATTTTGATGTAGAAAATTAAACAAACTGAAAACAAACAAAAAAGCAGATGACGTTTGTAAAAAAAATTCGGGAATTTATTCAACATTGACACTGGAGTTACTTTAAAAAATGTTTTTTTCTCCATAAAATTAAGTTATTCTTCTACCTAATTTGTATTTTATTGTCTAACTTAAACTTTACCTATGTTTTCAATTACAAGCCTCGACTTTTAACAGAAAATAAATTGTCAGCCTTTTACGGTTGAATTTGAAATTAACATTCCTTTGTTTTATTTGCTAGTCAAGTTCATCCACAGATTAAATCTTAATAATAATAATAATAATAATAATAATAATAATAATAAAAAAGAATTTACTTTGTGGGTGGGGATCGTTCAAATTAATGTTGAAAGAAATGTGTAAAACAAAAACAAAACCGCCCTGTCGGTGGGGCGTTAGAATGCACCGACTGCAGAGTGGTAAGACTGCCCCAATGGCGCCACCTGTTGGCCGTCAGGGAGGGGGCGACCCATTGATGCTTAAGGACGGAACCCAGGTGGATGAGCAGTGCATGACATGCAACACTCCATTTTGGTCCTTTCTTAGGCTAGACGGGCAGTCAATCGGCTAGTCACGCCAAGCCCTAGCATCTATATGACTGCCCCAACCCTATTGCCCTTATGGCAAGCCCCCAACCCTTTTTATCATATGGGTGATAGAAGGCGGTGGCTGAGGGTCTTCTTGTCCTGGGAATGATGTTAAACTCTATCTGATGGTGAGGTTCCAGTTTGGGAGTTTTGGGAATGTGGAGCACCCCTTTATCACCATTGCTCCCTGGTCCACTCTGACCCGGAGTGGTATTACCTGTTAGGGTCCCACCTCTGGGTTAAATAGAAAAACATGAGTTTATAAACAAAATTTGATTATCCATTAAGAATGAATTTATTTCAAAACTTTGTCGGCATTAGATGACCCGCCGAGTTTGATATACCGTAAACCAAACCAAAAACAAAAACAAAAACAAAAAACAATAAACTAGAACAAATCATAGATCACTATAATTTGATTATCTATTGGGAAAGAAATTGTGTTTTCTTAACTCTATGTTTCTGGTTTGATACCAGACCTCTCCAACTCAGCATATGAGTAACACAGGGATCTGTGCGGTGAAGTGAGGAGTTGATGGTAGGTGTGGCGCCCCACATCAGATGCAAAATCTCGGACCATATGACCTTTAGGCACCCCTTTTTGATCTCGATTAAGAAAGGACGTTTTTCATTTACACCATCAATATCTGGTTGTTTTAACAGACGATTTTTAGATTTAAAAAAAAAAAAATAAAACTAACCCCTAACCCCTATCCCTAAGCCCTAACAAACAACCGAATATTGACGGTGTAAATGAAAAACATGTCCTTTCTTAATCGAGATCAAAAAGGGGTGCCTAAAGGTAATATGGTCTACAATCTCCTTGGTCTCTCGCTAGTGAAAAGGGGATAGACTCCCTAGCTGTCTGGCTGATACCAACATTAAGCCACCCCGATGACTTTACTTTAACTCTATGTGTAGAATTGGGGCGTAAATTTTTACGCGGAGTCAAAGGGTTTACGAATTATCTCAATTATTAAAAGTGTTTTTTATCTAAAAATAACAACAAAAAAACACTCCGGAGTTGTTTTTTCTATCCTTGTTTTTGCAAGGAAGGAAATATTTGTAATTTAAAAAAAAATATAACGTAGTATTAAATAGTTTTTAAAGTCAAAAGTCAAGTGTTTATTTTGTTTATTGATTGGGGGTGATGATAACAACAACAAAAAAACAAACAAATCCAAAAGCGATAACTAGATAACCAAGGAACTTGTTGGATTCTTGTTGTGGATAAATAACAGCGGTCCTTGATTATATTGATACTTTTATTGGTAATCTGAACATTAGCTCCGCCCTGTCGGCTGTGGCGTTAGAATGCACCGACTGCACCTCTGCAGAGGGGTAAGACTCCCCCAATTGGGCCACCTGTTGGCCGTGTGTGGCGACCCATGATGCTTAAAGATAGAGCCCAGGTGGATGAGCAGTTCATGACATGCAATACTCCACTTTGGCCCCATCTTGGGCTAGACAGGGGTCGGAGAGGCCCCCTCTGACCAATCGGCTGGTCACGTCAAGCCCTAGCACCTATATGATTTTCCCAACCCTATTGCCCTTATGGCAAGCCCTAATCCCTTTTTATCATATGGGTGCTAGAAGGCGGTGGCTGCGGGCCTACATGTCCTTGGAATGACGTTAAACTCTATCTGATGGTGAGGTTCCAGTTTTGGAGTTTTGGGGAATGTGGAGCACCCCTTCATCACCATTGCTCCCTGGTCCACTCTGACACGGAGTGGTAGTACCTGTTAGGGTCCCATCTATGGGTTAAATAGAAAAATGTATTTATAAAAAAATTGTATTATCCATTAAGAATTGATTTATTTCAAAACTTTATCGGCATTAAATGACCCACTGAGGTTGATATGCCGTAAAACAAAACGAAAAAGAAAAAAAAAGAAAAAAATGAACATTAGCTACATAAATGAGAGTAACCTCCCCTTGTTTCTTTCACTTTGAGGAAGCTGTGTGTTTTGTTTTGTAAAAAACATGGATTTTTCGACAAATTGGAAATACCTATACTTTTCTGATATACAGGTACTCTCATAGAAATATTAACATCTTTTTATTTAATCGATTCAAAAATGTTCACACCCTTATAGGAATACCTTTGATATATTTTCAAACAGTCTCCACATGTTCACCATCCCTGTCAACATATGCTTAGAATCTCCCACAGGTGATTTAAAAAAAAAAGATGTTAATATTCCTATGAGAGTACCTGTATATTAGAAAAGTATAGGTATACCCAATTTGTTGAAAAATCCGTGTTTTTACAAAACAAAACACATGGCTTCCTCAAAGTGAAAGAAACAAGGGGAGGTTACTCTCATTTATGTAGCTAATGTTCAGATCACCCTTTTATTTAGGAAGGAATGAAAGATTCAATCTTTGTTACATTCAGAATTTCGATGATTAAAAAAACTAAGTTCCGTTCAAATGAAGAACCCACAAAATTAGCATTCAACCGGAAATCACCTTATGAGCATTTTAAGATATTGAACACAGTAACGCACTCTTATTATACATGCATGGAGGCACCGATATGTAATGGTTATCATCATAGGAAATGTATACAGCAACATTAGTTCAAATCCTGGACGAAGCAGTTCGCATTTTACATAGCGCTAATACTCTTGAGAAAGGTAGGAATCTAACAATTCTCCTTCCAGCTGTGGTAAATAGTAGGCTAGACTGGGCTCTTTAATCTTGGTATGTCTGATCTTACTGATAAGATAAAGAAAGAATTCTTCCGAGCTGTACCCATGTCAGTGCTACTGTGTGGCTGCACCATTTGGACTCTAAGGAAACGCTTATAGAAAAAGCCTTAGGGGAACTACACAAGGATGCTGCATGCTTTCTTGAACAAATCCTGGAAAGATCAGCTATATGGCCACTTACCTCCTATCACACTAACAATTCAAGTAAGATGAACAAGACATGCTGGACACTAATAGAGAAACAAGGACGAAACTCATAAGTGACATTCTCATGTGGACACCTGGATATGGACACATCAATTTAGGCCACCCAGCAAAAATCTACATCAATCAGCTCTGCATGGATTCTGGATGCCTCGCGGAAGACCTGCTAGGAGCAATGACCAATATGGACAATTGGCGAGAGAGAGAGAGAGTAATGGGTATTCGTGATGCCATATAACTGTAAATTATCTGTATTAAGAATAGTTACTTAAATTTAAGGCTGGTTTAGCTCAGTCAGTAGAGCATTCAACTAGGAATTACAAGGTTCTGGGTTTAATACCGGTCCTCTCAACTCAGCGCACAGCTTGGGTAATCTGATTTATGCTGTAAAGTAAGGAGCTGACGATAACTGTGGCACCTCCTCTCAGCAAAAACAATCTCCCCGGTCTAGCACCAACGAAAAGAGGATAGACCCCCTCGCTGTCCACCTGGTACCAACAATAGGCTACTCTGCAGTCTTTACTACTTGATTTTAAATTGTTTACCAAGGATAATCATTAGTTATTTGATATCATATAATGGCATGCAAACATAAATGATTATTATCAAATAGAAATACTTACTTGAAAACATATAGTTATTAGTATTGGATATGTATTTGATAAGAATACTTGAAACCATAAAACTGTGGGCATTTTATTTGTATTTGATAAGAATACTTAAAACCATAAAACTGTGAGCAATTATTTTGTATTTGATAAAAATACTTGAAACCATAAAACTCAACAATTTATTTGTATTTGATAAGAATACTTGAAACCGTAAAACCGTAAAACTGTGGGCAATTTATTTGTATTTGAAAAGAATACTTGAAACCATAAAACTGTGGGCAATTTATTTGTATTTGAAAAGAATACTTGAAACCATAAAACTGTGAGCAATTATTTGTATTTGATAAAAATACTTGAAACCATAAAACTCAACAATTTATTTGTATTTGATAAGAATACTTGAAACCATAAAACTATGAGCAATTTATTTATATTTGATAGGAACACTTGAAACCATAAAACTGTGTGCAATTTATTTGTATTTGAAAAAAATACTTGAAACCATAAAACTCAGCAATTTATTTGTATTTGATAAGAATACTTGAAACCATAAAACTATGTGCAAATTGTCAATGTATCTTTGAGGCGTAACACAGATTCTCAAAGATACGTGGTTCAAAGTTAACTGACCTGAAAAATTGTAAAAGTTTTTAAATAAAATAACTGGTACATTATATCTTTTATTCATTAATATATCAGCGCTGAAAATTTTATTAAATTCGGTTAATTCCCTGAATTTTGGTATATTTTTCTTTCGGCTAGGTAACATACGATGGTGGAATTAAGGTCCATCATGTTTGATTTAACCACCAGTAGTATGGGTATATAACAGAAGCTCATGCAATGGCTAGTGCAAAAAGTTTGTGATTCCAGCCAGCATTCCCATTTTGGGGCACCTCAGGCACTGAGCAATAAACTCAGCCCTGCCCTCTTTTAAACAAGGTTGCAGGTGCTGCTTGGGGGATGGCCTGCTTGGACAATGTAGTTAATTTTACTTTACTCAGATGGCTAGAGCCTGAAGACCATAAACCAATTGAGATGAAACCTTATAGGTTACAGCCCTCATGCCTGTGTACTGATCACTGAGCTATTCTTAATGACCCCAATATTCATGCTCTATAAAACCCAAAGCATAATATAATGTTTTAGTCATGCTTTAGTAAACACCAATACTAAGGTCTGAACTTGAAACTGTTGCTAACAATAGACTAATTTTACTTGCATGATTTTTAGATAATGAAAAAAGAAAAAAAAAAAATATTTTACTTCTTTTCAAAGAAAACAAGAGTTAAAAAACAGAATAAAACAACCAAAAAAAAAAAAAAAAGTGTTGCCATTTATTAAAATATCAAATCAAGTAAAATGAATTAGGACAGTCACATTTAAAACCGTTGACAAAATGGAGGGTCTTATTGTCTCTATGAATTCCCAGTTTAGCTTAAAAAAAAAGGTGATTATAAATTAAATGGCAGCTGTGGAATAGCAGCTGACATTTTAACAGGATATCATTTGGGTTTTTTTTCTATATGAATCAATATATTAATACGCTTGTTCCTAAAATCTTCTGTCTGTTATCATCCAGCAACACTCACTGGTTAAAAATGGGACCATTCAAATTGTTCAAGATTCAATGCAAAGATGTAAATCCAGATTATCTGGTGTCACTTAATCACAGATTTCTTATTTGTCCCATTTTATTTCACCCAAGCTAGTTCATGTAAAAACCCCAAAAAAACAATGCAACTTCTTTTTTCTTAACAATGAATTAAAAAAAAAAAACCAAAAACCCCAAGATGATGTAAAACAAACTGAAAAATTTTCACTTTTTTTTTTTTTTAAAATAAAAAAAAAATTGACTGTCTGATGGGGTGAAACCGATGAGAGAGCTTGGTGTCCCAACGAATATTCTAGTGTCCCTGGTACAACGGGACAGCATTAATCTTGACCCCTGAAGCCTATATATACTTATATCCAGTGTAGCCTTTCTGTTATACCACTGGGCCATCATAAACACTATAATAAAACTTTGGGTTTTGAAAAATAATCATATTTAGTTACATAGCAGAGATGCTGATAGGTATGCGTCCTGCGTCCTTGACGCACAAAAATCTGAAAGGATGCAGTAAAATCATATCTGTGTATCCCAGTGTTTTTCTTTTTTCTTCCCTCGCCACTTCAAGCTAACTGTAAATACATTTCAATAGTTTCTTAGAAATGAATTACACAGGATACATTACAAGTTAGGAGTAAGGTAGCTTTAATTGTTTCCCCCAGATCATAAATAGAAACCCTATAATCTATTAAGAAACTTAAGTTGGGACCCATATATTTTTCTGGGGACTTATTCAAAGCAAATATGTGCGTCCCAGAACACACTACATTAAAAAGCTATCAGTATCACTGACATAGTATCACTTTTCAACAGATGTCCTTGGCAAATCTATCTGATATCAAAGTTTAGAAAAGTATCTGTGGGCCTTTGGACACATGACATCATAGCAGTAATTAAATTTTTATTGTCTTGTGTTACTGCCCTGTCAACTAGGCTTAGAATATCACCAAGAAGGGGTGTCCTGATTATGACACTAAACTGCATCTGATGGTGAGGTTTCAGTTCTGAAAATCTAGAGAGTGTGAAATATCCCTTTATTGCCATTACCTCCACGTCCACTTTAACCTGGAGTAGCAAGTAACTGTTTGAGGCTCATCCATAGGTCAAATAGATGAGTTTTAAAATGATTCATATTCGATAGGAATGGAAAAATGGACTCTCTTGTCAATTTCGACACATGAGGGTTCATCCAATGAACAACCTACACAGTAGTTTGTTTATAGTGGTGAAGAATTGTGTTGGACCATCCGCACTTTTTGACACATAAAATTAGTCAATCTCCTCCAAATTTCAAAGGGGGTGGAGGTTAGATTAGTCCAATGCCCATGTGTCACTGGTAAAGGGGGCTGGAGTTATTATTGGACTTACCAGTGATGCTGATAGCTTTCTGATTTAGTGCGTCCTGGGACACACATATTTGCTTTCAATGAGTCCCCGGGAAAAATGATGGGTCCCAACTAAAGCCATCTAACTCCTACCTTGTAACCTACCCTGTGTAATTCATTGCTAAGAAACTATTGAAATGTATTTACTGTTAGCTTGAAATGGTGAGAGAAGAAAAAAGAAAAAACACTGGGATGCATGGATATGATTTTTACTGCGTCCTTTTAGATTTTTGTGCATCAGGGACACAGGATGCATACATAGGAAAGAATTGGTGCACAAAGAATGCTACAAACCCAATCAACGACTAAACCCAGGTTTTTCAAATTCAGAGTTTTCCTCCTCCTAGACTGGTTACCTATCCAAAGTTAAAGAGCTCAGTCTGCCCTACTATTTTACCCATAGCTGGAGGGAGAATATATGGATTCATACCTTTCCCAAGGGTATTAGTACTATGTGAAATGCAAGCAGCCTTATCTAAGATTTGAGCTTGGGTCGATGAGTCCATTTCCCATGACTCTAACCATTATGTCACATGCCTCTATATCGATAGGAATATTTAATTTCATATAACTATTCTTCTTGGCTGATGGTTGTTCTTGCTGCCATCTTTCACCATGGCGCCATGTTGTTCCATATTTTTTCTTTCTTGGTGTAGAATAATCATAATAAGTTCCAATTACTGTCGAATTAGTAAGACAAGGCAACAAGTAGTCGCAACTGAATATGAATCTAATCTTGTTGCAATACTACTGCAAAATGTAACGAGATAATGGAAGGTCCTGACTTTTGTGAGCTAGAACTACTATGTTAGAAAAGGAGGAAGAAGGAAATAAGTGAGAGAGTAAAAGTTTAAAAAATAGTGATGAGCAAAACAGGATGAACGACGGTTTGACCATAGCGTGACCCCGAATGGAGAATTGAGTGTCAACCGGAAGTTTCGGGTGTTGACCGGAAGTCACGTGGTGACGTGGAATGACGAAGAAAAGGACGAGTCTCTTTTCGATTTGGGACGTCGTAGGGTACGGACCTGACCTTGGGTCCCTTATGGGATCACAGTAATCTAGAAGTATAGTTCTCTCTCTCTTTCTCTCTGCCTTTCCTCCTCTCCGATACAGCACACGAGACGAGCCTACCCTAGAAATAAAGGCTGGCAGTTGTGACTACATATTTCTCGCATTGTAATTTTTATCAACACCATTTTAGCACTGTGAATTTGGAGGCACATGGACGAGACCCGCTATATAATATACACCGCCGCCGCTGCCGCCACGTGCCGAAGACATTTTTAGTACGGTGAATATATTGCCGCCGCCACGTTACTATATATACGTTTGGGTACTGTGACCAGATAGACGACAACGTCACAGATATCGTTTTAGTGCTCGGAAAAAAGGGACAACATTACAAAAATGCCAGAAACCAAGCAGCCAATCAGGACTTAAGGAATGGAATCACCCAAATACATTAATGGACTATTCTTGATTTCCATAAATACCAGCTGTCTTGGGCACTGGTTCAGTTGTGCTTAGCCAGTTGCCGTTGTTCAAACCAACAGTATACTGACTGACTGACTTCAATACCTGGGTTGAGTAAACAAGATAAAGTATGCATACTTTATTCATCTTTGATGCTTTTCCACATACATAACTGGATCGTATTCTAAATAATTTCAAGTTAAAATCCAATTTCTAACTTCAAGGATTTCAGTCAGCTGACTTTTTACAATCCTCCAGTGAGAAACTAACTTTTAAATCCCCCTTGGGTCATTGCGTGTCAATCAAACTTATTTGACATTAATAGTTTCTGCTTTCGGGACAACTATTTAAATATTTAAAAAAAAAATTTCTACACTACATGCAAGATAAAAGATTCAGTTAATCTATTATTTAGCACTTATACTAAGGATTTTTATTAGTTACATGAAACCGTACAACTGTGTGCAAACAAATGATTATTATTAAATAGAAATAATCACTTGAAACCATATGATTATTAGTTTTAGATGGGAATACTTGAAACCATAAAACTGTACAAATTATTTGTAGTAGATAGGAATACTTGATATCATATAACTGTATGCAAACAAGTGATTATCATCAAATAGAAATAATTGTTTATAATATAATTCCAATACTCCAGGCCAATTGTCTGGATAAGAGAAAATTTTACTTAACATTTTTCATCTTTGAGCCATTTATTCTTTTCTGGGTGGATTGCATTTTCTCTGCTGCTGTGTGAGTGTCTACCCACACTCTACACTTATATTTATGCCAGCTTTTTGAGCCATTGTTCTTTTCTGTTTTTTTAATTAATTAATTTATTTATTTTTATTCATTTTTTTTTTTTTTAAAGGTTTGACCATTGACCAATGATTGAGCTCGACTATGACCTCATTTCCTCTTGCACAACACGTTTACAACAATTTGGACCTTTTAAATTTATGTTTCCTTTTTACTGTAACATGTTTTGTAAACAAGGTAAGAAATGGCTTATTTTATTTTCCTCGTTCAATTTTTGAACCCTACAAGGATAGAGGCGATTATTTTATGTCATTGGTAATTATTGTTGAGTAATTTTATTACATTTATATACACTATGTAACACTATGCTCTCCTTGTCAGACTGGAGATAATGACATGTCAACTCTTCATTATTGAAGTCAGTTAGTCTACTGTTGGTTTTGATAACAGCAGCTAAGTAGAACTCAAGCAGTGTCCAAGACAGCTGGTATAAATAGGAATCAAGAATGATCCATTCATGAATCTGGGTGATTTGGGTCATTCCATTCCTTGAGTTCTGATTGGTTGCTTGACTGCCTGATTTGAATGACATTGTGGAGTCTTATATATACTTTGTTATTTTGCAGTGGACTTTGTAGCATTCGAGTTTGTATTTGAGTTACAATTGTTTGCTACCTTGTCTTCCCAGTTCGATGGTAATTGGAACTTATTCTTCATTCATTACGTTTGGCACTCATTTTCGAATGGAGAAATGTGTTAAAGAAACGTTTGTTACTTAACGGCTCTTACTTCGCATGGAATGATGATGTGTATATAGTAGAAATATTTGTATACTTATTTCTCTCGTCTGGTATTACATTGGGGGATCCTGGTTGCTGGGCTGCTGTTCAGTTGACTGGCAATTCTATGATGTTTGGAGTCTGCAAACCAGCTTGGGGGGTGCTGAAGGATATCTTGCCTTGTGTCATTTAGAGTTTTTAGTAATAATACAAGGACACTTCTTTTTACTCATGAGTATTTTATTTCACCCAAAATAACAACTGCTGAGAGCAAGAAATTCATGTCTTACTCTCTCCACACCTTCTCCCAGACTCCATTCACACTCTGACCTCTCACTCCACCTCTCTACCACTTTGCCACATCTCATTCGCTCGTCCAATCAAACTATGCCATGTGTCTATGCCGAATCATCATTTAAACTTTTCCGTTCTCATCTAACTCAAAAATTCTTGCTTAAAACTTTCAAAGCTAATTTACATATCAGGTTGCTCTCATGTCTCCACATCACCACCATTATGTAATAATTATTCACATGTATCAGACTATTGTCCTCATCTTGGTTGTTATTATATTCATAATATTTTGGTTGTTGTACTCTTAAGTATCTTTTGTCATAATTTGTAACCTTCAGGGAATTTTGAACTGAAGGT
Organism: Doryteuthis pealeii; assembly: GCA_023376005.1. NCBI lineage: Eukaryota > Metazoa > Mollusca > Cephalopoda > Myopsida > Loliginidae > Doryteuthis > Doryteuthis pealeii. Next base: position 76,229,622 of record CM042142.1, read on the forward strand.
TACTGACTAAAACAAACCCCTGAAGATGTTCAGAGAGTATATTGGCTGAAAAATTCTGAATATAACAACCAAGATGAGTTCAATGTAAATTGTGAAAATAATAACTCATCTTAGAAATTTACACAAATTTTGTTGAATCTAATGATTTACTTCTTTTAAAATTATATATATATATATATTATATATATATATATATATATATATATATATATATATGGTAATGTTTCATCTGTTGTACCATCTAGCTTTCTCCATCTTGTTACATTGATTCATTCAGATCAGTTTACTTCTCTTTGTTGTCTATCACAATGTTTCATTTGCTGGACTATCTGGCCTGCCTCATGTTATTACTATTATACATTGATTTTTCCAACTCAGTTTACTTCCTTTTGTTGTCTTTATGAGAATGTTTCATCTGTTTACCCTCTAACCTTTCTCATGTTGTTACTATTATACATTGATTCTTTCAGACTAGTTTCCCCATCTTTATTGTCTTTATCACAATCTTTCATCTTTTGTATGCTCTGGCCATCGTTGTTGTTACTAATATACATTGATTCTTTTGGCTCAGTTTACTCCTCTCTATTGTCTTTTGGTCTTCCATACATTGTTACTATTATACATTGATTCTTTTGACTCAGTTTACTTCTCTTTGTTATCTTTTGGTCTTCCATACATTGTTACTATTATACATTGATTCTTTTGGCTCAGTTTACTTCTCTTTGTTATCTTTTGGTCTTCCATACATTGTTACTATTATACATTGATTCTTTTGACTCAGTTTACTTTCTTTGTTATCTTTTGGTCTTCCATACATTGTTACTATTATACATTGATTCTTTTGGCTCAGTTTACTCCTCTCTATTGTCTTTTGGTCTTCCATACATTGTTACTATTATACATTGATTCTTTTGGCTCAGCTTACTTCTCTTTGTTATCTTTTGGTCTTCCATACATTGTTACTATTATACATTGATTCTTTTGGCTCAGTTTACTTCTCTTTGTTATCTTTTGGTCTTCCATACATTGTTACTATTATACATTGATTCTTTTGACTCAGTTTACTTCTCTTTGTTATCTTTTGGTCTTCCATACATTGTTACTATTATACATTGATTCTTTTGACTCAGTTTACTTCTCTTGTTATCTTTTGGTCTTCCATACATTGTTACTATTATACATTGATTCTTTTGGCTCAGTTTACTTCTCTTTGTTATCTTTTGGTCTTCCATACATTGTTACTATTATACATTGATTCTTTTGACTCAGTTTACTTCTCTTTGTTATCTTTTGGTCTTCCATACATTGTTACTATCATACATTGATTCTTTTAGCTCAGCTTACTTCTCTTTGTTATCTTTTGGTCTTCCGTACATTGTTACTATCATACATTGATTCTTTTGGCTCAGTTTACTTCTCTTTGTTATCTTTTGGTCTTCCATACATTGTTACTATTATACATTGATTCTTTTGGCTCAGTTTACTTCTCTTTGTTGTCTTTATGAAAATCTTTCAGCTTATTTCTTTTGTATGCTCTGGCCATCTTCTTGTTACTATTATACATTGATTCTTTTGACTCAGTTTACTCCTCTCTATTGTCTTTATCTCAATGTTTCATCTGTTGTACCTTCTGGCCTTCCTCTTTTCATTCCTATTACACCCCACCACTATTTATTGTGTTGTTAAGCTGACTTAATCTTATTGTAGACAACTGAAGATCAGATTAATTTTTAGGGAAGTCAAGGCCATAGAAAATTCACATCTAGATGATTTTGCTATCCAACTTTTAGCTGCATTACATACAGTTAAGACTTTGTGTTTCAAAACAGTTTTATAAGTCTTGATTAGATTGTGTGAAAGGATAGGTATTCATTATAATCCATGGTTCTTCTAAGCTTTATGCTGTGCAGTAAAATGTGTTATATAGCCCATTGCGGGTATCTGAACAAGAGAGTTCTTGTGTGATAGAGAGAGACAGACAGAGAGACAGACAGAGAGAGAGAGACAGACAGACAGACAGACAAATAGAGTTGTGACTTACTTGTTTCCATTTCTAGTGGTTGTTTCATCTTCTTTTTTTTTGGCTATGATCGTCTAGTGCTTTTTCCTTTACTTTCTTTTGGCTGGTTGTCTCTTCTTGTCTTCTTCTAACTAAGAGCTTCTTTTCAAGTCATGCATTAATCAACTACAAGACTTTGTTTTTCTTTGATCAAAGATTTTGTTAGTGCCCATTCTGATTCACCACGCGGTTGAGCCAACCTCAACAGAACACGTCTTTTCTGTGTACCATTTAGGTTGAAACTGATTTCCTAACTTACTAAAACATGTGACATGTGAGATTCACACCTTTAGGGGTCAAGGTTACCAACGGTCAGGTATTTTTCCACTTGGGCCTCTTGAATTCTTGCTACAAGTCTTGTCAAAAACCCACGCCACCACACAATATGTAACACATTGTTGTGCTGTGTTTTCAGAAAAAGAAAAAGTTCAATAATAAATGTTTGTACCAGTCACAAAGTCTTTCAGTTTGTACTTCAAATTATCTAAAATCAAAACTTTTCTTCATCCAGTTACTGTAAAAAGGTAATTAAAATGGCAGTCTGACTATTGTTTTGAGAAGAATGTCCAGGGAAATATTAATAAATAAGAATATAAAAAGAATTGTTTTAAATTTAAATATGGTTGTTTTATTTTAATTAAATTACTTTATGGGTAAATCCATGGATCCATAGGTAGGATATTTTGATAAACAAAAGACAAATAACAATAAAAGATTTTTTGCTTATTACGATATAATGTCAAACTTTGAAAAATACATTGATACTAACCATTTATGGATCCATGGGTAGGACATTTTAGGAGCAACATCAATTATAATCATTCTCACCAATTCCATAATATTAAAGTATGTAGAAAATAGAGAAACTAAGTGTTGTAGAGTAGCTAGCACCCCTTCAGCACTCTACCAGATGGCCTGGCTCATAGCCTTAAATAGTCTTCAAGAGTTGATTAATAAGCTGATTGATATTTGGACTGATTTTACTTCATTTGGCTATACCACATTTTTTTGTAAGTTGTCTTATTAATTGTTTTGTAACTTTTTGTTCTGTGATTTTTTGTATGTATACTTTAGCGCCAGATACTGGTGATGAATAAATATATTAAGCACTCTGTGTATCATTTCACCTTGACAATACAACACTAAGTATTCTAAAAAGATAAATATATTCTAGATGCTGAAGTCAACATTAAAACGTTTCGGTTACAATGGATAAGAACATTTTTCTCTAAACACTTTCTTTTCTCCCATCTTATTTTGAAAATATATTCATCATTGTTCAGACAACACTTTTTCCATCCTAATGTCCTGATGAAGGTTTGATAAAAACTGAAACGTTTTAACATTGACTCCACCATCCAGAATAAATTTATCTTTTTGGAATACTTTGTTTTTTTTTTTCTACATACTGTTGGATTTATTTCCATATTTTTCTCCCGTATTAAAGTGTATAAATTGTTTTGCAGTATGTGCTGTCTGTACTGAACTTCATGTACCCTACCATATTTCAAGGGTGAGTATCATTTTGCAAATATTTCTTGGAAACGTTAGTGTAATTGCCTCATGAATGTTTATAAACGTTTTTAACTAATTTTGTGGCTATGATTTCGAAAGTGTAGTCCATTTCTATCTTGTATCATTTTTGTGTAACAGAAATACAGTATATCTTGTAGAACCAAAGCTGTAATGAAATTATTATTATTTGGATTATTCGGACTATTGTCCTCATCTTTATTGTTATCTGTACAACGTTTTGGCCGATGTGTCCTCTGGCCTTCTTCAGGTATTTCTTGTCAGACTCTGGACCCTTTTCAAACTCGGGAACCTTCTTTTTGAATTCGGGAACCTTCTTGTCGTAATTGGGAGCCATCATGGAACTTTGCGACAAGGTTCCCTTTTTATCATATATGTAGTAGAGGGAGTTGGCTGAGGGTGTTCATGTCTTGGGTATGACGTTAAACTCTATCTGATGGTGAGGTTCCAGTTCTGGAAGTCTGGGGAATATGGTGCAGCCCTTCATCACCATTGCTCCCAGGTCCACTCTGACTTGGAGTGGTAGTACCTGCTAGGGTCCTATCTATGGGTTAAATAGAAAAATGTGTTTATAAAAAAAATTGAGTATCCATTAAGGAGGAATTTATTTCAAAAGTTTATCAGCATTAAATGACCCACTGAGGTTGATATGTTGTAAAATAAAACAAACCAAACCAAACTCACCAGGCCACATTGACCCAAGGACTTTTTAACATAGGGAGCCATGCATAAGCTGAATCTCATGAAGTGAACAGTGCAAAAAGTGCGTAAATTGCCTTTTGGAGCATCTGGCCCTTTTAGATGAAGAGGTAGGGGCTACCTGGTGGGATGGCCCTCTGGGATCACAGGATTTATTTATCTTAGTGGTCCAGAAGCCAAAGCTACTGACACAAAGCTCATATGGGGATTAAAATAAAACTAAGATAAAATAAAAATAAAAAAACAACAAACTCCCATGAGCCTTCACCAGAAGAACCCTCCGCGCATGTGTGAGAAAAAGGACCGACATCCAACCTCCAAGAGAATATCTTTGCCATTCGAGTTTAGGCCTTAACTGTGTGTAGTCACTTCATTGGCCAGAGGGATATCCCCTTGTTACAGGCGACTATGGCCGGTCAATAAAGCCTAAGTCATAAAACCACCTTCTGCTTTTGTCTCTTTCTTTTTCGTTCCTCGAATTCCTTCTTTTTCAGTGTGACCACCAAATGAGATGGGGTTAAAAGCAAAAAGCCTGAGAACATGCACCAAGAATATCCAGCTAGTGTTTTAAACCTTAAAACACCCAAATCTCTTACTATCTCATACTCAAAAGCCAAGTTATTGATAGGAGTGTGTTGAGCCATATTTAAAAAAAAATGTCCTTTTCTTTTTCAGATGGCAAACATTGGTTGGTGCCATATTCATCCAGATCAAAATAATGCAGGGTCACATCGATCCTATTTTAGATGGAAATAACAGGTAAGTACATTAAAAATGTGAGCAAATAAAATTAAAGACAAATATAATATATGTATCTAAGTTAAAAGTGTGTAGACATTGTCAGCAGCACTAGGTAACTGTTAGTTAATTGCCTATGTGATCTCTGGACCAAGTAAATATAGCAAACTATATTATCAATATTTCATATATATGTGTGTGTATATATATATATATATATATATATACACACACAAGTGACATTCAAACAGTTCTAAGTCTCACTGAAAGAATAGTCACTTTTTATAAAACTTAGAATATAAAAAATGTTGATGTCTGTAGAATATAAAACCTGTTTATGTATATCAATATAACAGATTGTACCATTTATTAGATTGTTATCATTATGTCCTATTTTTGTTAATATTTATGACTTTGTATGAAGATTTCTTGTAGAAATTTAATTCTTTTTTTCTTTTTTTTAGACAGTCACTTCTTCTTTGTCTTCCTGAACTTGTTCTATTTGTGATGTCAATTTATTCTGGTTCAAAGGCCTTAGCAAATATTGTAAGTTTCTGTTCTTTTTTCTTTCTTTTTATTTTAACAATGTGTCAAAACCCTCAGCAAAAATGACTTAAAATGACCAAAAGGAGGCACTTGTATTGTAATGGTTATTGCTGTAGGAAAGAGAAACAGTGACCTGAGGTGAATATTTAAGCTAATGTGCTGAACTGTGACAAACTCCAGTGGCACTATTACTATTATGGAAAAGTAGAAGAAAAGTAGTAATTAATATTTATTTTATTAAAATATTACTGATTTAATGATGTCTGTAGAATATTAAAAATGTTGATGTCTGTAAAATATAAAAGCTCTTGATGTCTGTAGAATATAAAAAGAAAAGTAGTAATATTTTTATTTTATTAAAATATTACTGATTTAATGATGTCTGTAGAATATTAAAAATGTTGATGTCTGTAAAATATAAAAGCTCTTGATGTCTGTAGAATATAAAAAGAAAAGTAGTAATATTTATTTTATTAAAATATTACTCATTTAATTCCTATAGATTATATATGACTTTACAGGCACTATAAGCAACTAGAATCACTGTATTAAATGACCCAAAAAGGGTTGATATGCCATAAAACAACCAACCAACCAACCAACCAACTGTGACCCAAGTTCTAATCCTGGATGGTTTTGTTTTGTTTTTGGCATATCAACCCTCTTTCATATCATTTAATGCTGAATCAAATCAGTTATACACCCACACATTTTCTGTGCCTACGCCTTGTCACTCCACCTGTCTTCTGGCTGTCAAAGGTCGGTTCAAATCAATTAAGGCAATAATCCTGTTTTTGTTTGCAGGCCCATGTTGACACCCATGCATTTCCTGTGCCTATGCATAAGTCATTCGCACCTGGTCTCCAACTGTCAATTTGTTCATCAGCAATATATTACAACTTTATCAATCAAACTCTCAGTGATTTTCACTGTTTTACCATTATTTTTCAAATTACTCTACACTACTTGCTAAAAATGATAGGCTATGCCTATTCATGATGTAACAGTCAGTCATCGGTGGTGCCTCTATCACCCGACCTGGGGTTACCTGACCAATAGTGATGAATTGTAAAAAAAGTTTGAATGGGAAATATGAAAATTGATTGATTTTTTTATGTCTTATTTATTATAGTGAGTTAAAAAAAAACTTTCTTTTTAAAAAAATTTCAGACAATTCCTGTATTTCTTGCTGTCTGCAACAGTTGCCTATTGATGAAGAGAATCTGTCGATGCTTTTTGCATAAAACCTTCATGGTAAGTATTTACTGAACCCGTTCACCACGGGTAAGATGTGACACAAGGTCACAAGTGTGAGGCATCCAGCGAGGATAAAACTTATTATTCAATAGTATGGATCTGTGAGACTAACCATTACACCGTGATGGGATGCTCAGATATTTACCCAGCCGTTCACAAGATGAAATAAAGTACCTTGCTGGTGATAGAGATAAAAGTCTCTTATTCTGTTCAATGAACAGAAATGAAACATTTTTTAAATTGTTATAAAAGTGTTTTGTTTTTGAGTGCATCATAAATCTTCACTTGGGCATTTTTTTAGCAGAATTTAATTATTTAAAATATTAAACATAAATTAGATATGTAATATTATTTTGCTTTTTTTTTTTTTAAACTGATGTCATTATGTTACTACTTTTTGACTAAGACAAAAATTTCACCTTAAATAATCAATTTAATTAAATCTAATTCGTTTTTTAAAATGAAAATGAGCCAAAATTTTGGCAGTACCTTGAATATATTGACTCAGAGTGTTGTGATAAAAATCAACCCTAATAAAAAGAGAGAAAGTCTTATACTTATAAGCCTTAGTCGGTTAAATTGAACTTAATGGACCTAAATTCTGACATCGTATGTCACCTCTTTGAACCAACATATCTTTGAGAATCTGTGTTACGCCTGACTTGAAAAAATGTACAAGTTCTTAGATAAAATAACTAGTGCATTATATCTTTTTATTCATTAATATATCAACACTGAAAATTTCATCAAATTCGGTTAATTCCCTGATTTTTGGTATTTTTCTTCTTTTGGCAGGGTGATATACAATGGTAGAATTTAGGTCTGTTAAGTTTGATTTAACCCCTTAGTCTTAAACTATCAAAAACACAATTTAAAAAAAAAAGAGTTTCCTAAAAAATGTTCTCTCCACTTTTCTATTTTCAGCTCTCTGATCTTGTTGGTTGGCTTATTCATGGGATTCTGGGTATTACCATCTTGGGTATCCTGAAAACTGATCCAATGGTAAAATGTTTATATATTCATTTATTATTATACATATTACAGCAAAGGACTTTGTTTACTTGGTAGTGCTGATTATCTATCTATGTATGTTTTACCCAACTTCTCTGTTACAGAAAATATGCGACACAAAGTCACAAGTAAAACTGGTTTGAATTCAGAATTTTCTTTCTCCTATACTGGTTGCCTAACAAAGGCTGAAGAACCTAGTCTGCCCTACTATTTATCCGTATCTGCGGTGAGAACAGGCAGTTCATGCATTTACCAAGGGCATTAGTGCAAAATGAAATACAAACATCCTCATCCAGGATTTGAACTCAGATCATGGATTCCATTCCCTATTATATAATATATATATATATATATATATATATATTTACTGTGTGTATGTATGTATATGTATTTAACCATGCATTGAATCTCCACCATGAGTTTAAAGCCATAATTTGGCTTTCTGCATAAAGTAGCTTGAAATCAAAGTTAGCAGGTTTGAATTCACAGTTTTCCTTCTCCTAGATTGTTTGCCTAACCAAGGTTAAAGAGCCCAGTCAGCCCTACTATTTACCTATAGATGGAGGAAGAGTAGTTGGATTCATACCTTTCCCAAGGGTATTAGTGCTATGTGAACTGTAGCTTCATCCAGGATTTGAACTCAGGTTGACAAGTCCATTCCCTACGACTCTAACCATTACACCATGCACCTCCAATGAGTTCTGTAAATTAAAAAAAATAAAATCCTTAGATGTTATTTTATGTTATCTGATAGTTTTTGAGAAACTTCTTATTCAAAACAAAACAAAAAATTATTATTGGGGATTGATTTCATGAATTATTTGAAAACCTCAGCTCCAATTTTTCTTGTATATTTATATTTACCAACACTTCTGCACAAGCCAGATGCTGTAGTTTAATACTTTTTTCTTTAAAATATCTATGAAAAATTCACCTTTTGAACAACTTTCTTATACTAAAACTATGGTTTATTTCATTTTTGTACAAAGCTTTTTCAAAACGTTTCTTAAGGAAGGGAGATTACTTTTAAAGGGAGATAATTCCGTACAAATAATTTGCATAAATCCTAAAGTAAGCCCTATTATTTACCTATAGCTAGATGGAGACTATTTGGATTCATACCTTTCTTGAGGATATTAACGCTGAAATGCATAGAGTTCCGTTCAGGATTTTATCTCAGTTTGCTGCGTCTATTTCCCCTGACAGTAAACATTACACCACAAACACTTCCTGTAAAATCCTTCCTGTAGGGCGAGTTTTCAGCTAGTTTTCACAATACTTATTACATTCTGTTGTTGGCATCCTTCCATTTACTAAAGACGATGGCGTAGTGTTCACTCTAAAAATTTTTTTTTTTATCTGCAACTTTGAATGGCAATCTCTGGTGCAATGACTGCAAACAAACAGTGATGCTAGCTGGAGTTGCTGTTGTCTCTCCTTCCTACTGGCTCTCTTTTCTGTGGCAGTATTTTTCCTCTCTTTTTCACTCCTTTTCGTTCCTTCTTTGACATGGAAGTGCCAGGTCACTTGGTCTTCTGCACAAGCCTCTCATGTGTTGCAGTTGATGTAGCATGTCATTACATTCTGTAAATCCTTTATTACTTGTCATAGTGTTATATCAAAGTCGAACAGGAAAGTAATAAATGACACAGGAGACAATATTAGAAGTCAACTATAAGTATTTTTTTATTTGGTTCAAAATATATACACTGTTTATAGTCTATTAAGACTAGACCATTGTACCTGTGAGGGTTTTTTTTTCTTATCACTCCACAACACATAGCTTTTTATATATGTATATATTCTTGTAACTCAATACCCTTAAATTAATAGTATTATTTCTTTACTTTTGATGTTTTTAGTATCACAATGATGGCTACTTCTGGATGTATGTTCACATCGCTTGCTTAGGTAAGTCTTTTTTCATATCTAACGTTTTTATATTCTTGTATTTTTCAATAAATTATTTTCTTCCTTTTATCATAGACATGCTCTGACGATGAACTAAACGGATTGAAATATTGCAATATAAGCTAACAACATTACTTAACAACATCTGTGCATTTTTCAAATTTTTGTAATGTTGCAGGGTTTGTCACGTTACTAATTCGTATATGTTACGTAGCAGCGTTTTTCTTCACAATGCGCTTCCTGTGCGTCTTTACACAGTGCACTCTGTGGGTGCACAAAAGTTATTCACTGGTTGCTGGATGCTCACAAGGCATGTAAACTTCTAGGGTTGTTTACAAACATCCACACAGGACTCTAGTAGTCCTTTTCGTTCAGCAAATTCCTCACACTTCTTCGCGTGGTCAGGGAAAGGTATCACCTTACGCACGCCGCAGGCTCTTAGTCACGGTCAATTGACTATCTCCACGAGTGTCTAGTGGTTGTCCCATTCACAATACTGTCGTAGTATTTTTCGTCGTAGTAAAGAAGACTATAATACGAGTCTATTTTCATGAGTTTATTGGGGTAAATTCAGTTTCAGCTTCTTAACCTCGAGAGAGAGAGAGAGAGAGAGAGAGAGAGAGAAAGTCAGTTTAATTGATATCTTTATATGGTCCTTAGAGTTTCAGTCCTTGTGGGTGACAAACTTTTCTTCAGTTGGTAAATATTAAGGCTATTCCTTATTTCGTCCTCAGCGACAACAGATCAATCCTCGATCTCAGCTTTACCAGCACCAACTTCGCCCGGCCAACTTACCTTGACTAACTCTCGCTGACTAACTGTCTGACTTTCTTAGTCGGGTTCCATATATACTATCTCAAAGGAACAATCCAGAATAATATTTCCATCTAGAACAATCCATTCCTTTCCAGAAGGAAAAGAATATTCTATTCGTTCCAATGACCTGATCAAAGAGAGTTCACGGCCCTCTAGATCAAAGGACACTTAGCCGTCAAGAATACTGGGTTTTCGTTAAACGTAGACCCCACGTCGCCAAAATTTCTTTAAAGTTTTTTAATTCTTTTCGGGCCAATTCTTCAAAGACCACCCGGTAATGTCAGAGAATCATCATTTAAGGTTTTCTCTGTGTCTGGCACAAGGCTACAAATATGGTGTTCCCGGGTAAGGCCTGACCATTATGCTACATTTTTTACTCTTGTATGATGTTGGTTGATTGAGTTTAATGGCATATCATATGCATTTTTGAATTCCTTGGGCGAAAATGCTTTTATAAACCAATTTTTAGGTGTAGGGAAGCTCTAGAACTCATTTTACAGACAAAAGTAGATTACAAAAAGTTGTCATTTTTCGCGAACCTCCCCACCCCCAATTTGGAGAGCTAAAAATCAACATAACTTTAATTTTGGGGATTTACTATTGCTTTAATATTGCTTTCTGTAAATTAAATATTGCTACCAAGGTATGTGAACTGGTTTAATTCAAAAGACTTGCCATTTAATATGGAAATGGCCCCCATCTTGTTTAAAACATCTGTATTAATTGATAATATTACTGTAAATTAATTTTTATTTACAGGTGCTATATTTATGTTTATTGAAATAAATAAAGATATTCTTAAATTGAGGTGAGTACAAGTTTTTTTTCTCCTTATTTCTATGTTATATGTATTTCTTAAGCTTAGAACTTAAACATATCCCTTTGGTTGTAGTATGTGACACAAGGTCAGTTTAATGAGAGGGCCCAATGCACATACTGCACAAGTATCACACAGATGTCATACTCTTCTGACCGCCTATCTCACAAGTGCAATAGGAAGGTGCTGCTGCAGAGTTGGAATCAATTTGGCATTAAATACCCCACAATGGTTGATGCCATTAAACAAAATAACCAACAAACAAATATTTCTACCAATTAATACACATGAAGTAAATGAAAGATCTAACATATTATTACTGTAAACTGTTCATGTTCCTGACACTAATACATTATTCTGTGTACTAGCAATGAGACTTTGATGAGTTGTGGTGCACCTGAGCACTGTACACAATAAATTTCATTATTATTATTATAAAAAATATTTCAACTGATTTATTAATACATATGATGTTAAACAAATCACACACACACATTATATATATATATATATATATATATATATATATATATATATATATATATATATATATATAAACAAATTTTTGGTACAGCTGAACTTGTATAGGATTTTGAAAAATAACGACATACTTTATTGATCATCAAAATTTTTATTTTTCAAAAGAGAAAAGAGAAAATGGAAACTTAAGGGCCCTTTCGACTGGTGTTTTGTCAAAAGTAACGACTGGTAGATCGTTTAAAAGTCACAATGTAAATCAAATGGGTAAAGAGAGATTCAATCAAGCAAATGGTGGGGTAACATAAAGGAAAAAAAAAAAAAAAAAAAAATTAAAAGAATTTGGTAAATACCTTCAGGTAATCCCCACCTCAGCAATAACATCCCCAGCAAAAATTACCAGGGAGTGCTTAAAATGTCTCTGTCTACACAAGGACGGGCAGTAAAAAAAATGGAGACTGCCTCCAGGACATTGAGATGGTGACTTGTCCTAGATTGTGTAGAATAGAAAATTGCTGATCGCTGTAGTTTGTTTTACAACTATTTGTATTACAAAGGTGGTCACCGATGGCAGAATCGTGTGCCTGGGAAAGCCCGGATGTGGTTTGGGGGAGGCTTCTTATACCCCTCGGGACGTATTGGTTTATTCGGACGTTTAGCCTCTGCGTTGTCCTACCAATATAGCTGGCAGCACACCAGCATTGGTATTTGTAAATTACGTAACTTTGTTCAAAGATTGGCAGGACGTCTTTATGAGCTGAGTAAAATGCAAGTATAGTGGTAAAAATTGTCCGGATTTTAACTGCGTTAAAGCAGCGTGTTTTGGCTAATTTGATCTTGTTTGCCAATGTCTGACCAACAAGTCCTATCCATGGTAATCGTAGATATACGGGACATTTAGATATGTGGTTCAAAGTTAACTGACCTGAAAAATGTAAAAGTTTTCAAATAAGATAACTGTTGCATTATATGTTTTATTCATTAATATATCAACACTGAAAATTTCATTGAATTCGGTTAATTACCTGATTTTTTTTTCTTTCGACGGGGTGACATACAGTAGTGGAATTTAGGTCCGTTAAATTCAATTTAACCGTCATGTCTCATGCAACTCACGTTTCAAAATGGTCTAGGGGAGATAATTCCGTCTCTTTGTTTTCTTAAAGAGAATGCGTTTAAATCTATAAAAAATATTAATTGTATTACAATAAAAAAAAAACTTCTATATTTATTACCAGAATTTGTTATTATCATTTTTGAAAAAAAGACACTTTAACGTTTTTTTTTTTCTTTTTCAGCAAGACCAAATTGCTCTTCTACAATTATATATTCAGGTAAGCAAATTTTGTTTATAAGATTTAGGACTAAAGGGAGGTAACTCTTTAATAATTTAACTACGTAAAAAGTATTGAGTAGAAAGGCTTTTTATTTATGTTTATTTCCAATAAGAATTTACAATTAGAATATTCTAAATAAATAAATAATTATTTTCTGAAATTTATGAAATGGGGCTTGATAATTTGAATTATTTGGACTATTGTGTTCATCTTTATTGTTATGTACACAACGTTTTGGCTGATGTGCCCTCCAGCCTTCTTCCCAAGTTTGACAAGAAACACCTGAAGGAGGCTGGAGAGCATATCGCCCAAAACTTTGTGTAGATAACAATAAAGATGAAGACAATAGTCCGAATAATATAAATAATACAAATTATCAAGCCTCATCTAAAAAATTCAGAGAAATTATTTATTTATTTAGAAGATTGTGATTGTGAATTCTTATTGGGAATAAACAAATAAGAATCCTCAGCCAAAATAATAAAATGGTAAGGCATCAATTAGATAGAGCTACTATTGCCATTTTCCTAAGTTTGTGACAGAGAACACAAGGTGAGTGGTGGAAATGGGGACTGTGGAATTGAGGATTCCCTACCTCCAAGGATTAAGTGCGTCCGTATATGTCTGGCCTGCACGAGGGAGGGAGTGTAGTAAGTGATATCAAGATATTGAACTTGCAGCCTCCTCATCACGAGGAGTGGCTCATAGGCAGATTACTGTCACCCCTGTTGAATATGCAAATTCCACATGGTTTGGGCAGCATGTGATTAGCCTAGATGAAAGATCGTGGGGAGGGCATTTACTTATTATTAGGTTGTTACAAAAATAATGGCCGATTTCAAATACATGCATTTATTGTTTGAAACATTAACAGTAGAAATGTTAAAATTAGTCAAAATACAAGCCTTGGGCAGCTATGCATCTTTTCCATTGATCTATGAGGTCATTTATTCCACGTTGGTAAAAGTAATTTATTCAAATGATGATTCCACCTCTTCTTTAGATCGAAAAGTTTTACCATTTAAAAATGTGCTGAAGCACACTTCAAACGGCCTAAGTTGTTGGTGCTCATTGTGCTCATGAGGAACCCATTTATCGAGCTTTTTCACCTTTCCAATACTCTGTAAATGGCGTGAAACTGTTGCAATGCTAACACCAAGTGTCTGAGACAACTCTCTGACATTTTGTCATGGATTTTGCTCAACAACTGCCTGCAATTGTTCATTGTCAAGACTACATGTCCGTCCTCTACCTTCTTCATTTTCAAGACTCTCATCTCCACTGCGGAATTTCTGGAACCACCTTTGTACAGTCCAATCACTTGTGGATTCATCTCCCCATGCTTTTTTGATATTGGCAGCAGTTTCGGAGGCATTGTGCCCAAGCTTTAACTCATAAAATAAATAAAATAATGAAAGAAGGCGAAAGTCATGTTTAGGCATGTTCATCTTTGAAGGCTCCTATTTTTCAAAAATACTTTCTATCTGAAAATAAATTAATTTTTATTTTTGAGCACACATTAATTATTATATATGCAAAAAATCACCTGAAATAAACAAAAAATTTGATGTTAAAATGACATTTCAAAACCGAGCACTTCAATCAGCCATTATTTTTGTAACAACCTAATATTTAAGTCCTACCTTCACACACAATGGTCAGTTGTGTTTTGATCTTCTTAAAGTGAAGTGAGACATACGTTTGAGTGAGTGAACTTTTGATGAATTGAGCAATATGAGTGTTGCTGGCAAAATACTGCGAGAGGGGACTTTTGCGGTTGAAGAAATTAATCATAGCGATTGCATTTGGTCGTCACTTGAAACAAACAATTTCAAAGTTCACTTGCACCACACAGGTGATAGTTTAAAATGTAGGAGGTATTTGTGCTAAAAACCTGTATTAATAAACCATTTACTTTTTGTATACCAAATGAATTTGACTGAGAAAGAATGAATTTAAATTATGACTATTAGTAAAGTTTCTTTGAAATGAAAGATGAAAGGTTTTCATATTTTTTACAAAAAATGCATATTTTTCTTTTGGCTGTTTAGCGTCTTTGTGTTTGCTCCATGCAGCTACCTACTAGGTAAGTTTCTTTTCATATGTATTTTCTTTTTAGAATATCAATTTGCAACCCCTCTAAAAAAACAATTAAAGATACCTTTACAAGATTAAATATTTTATAAAAGTATTTTTAAATTGTTGTATATAACTTTTGTTATTGTTTTTTTTTGGGGGGGTGGGGGATAACAAAAGTTACAAAGAACAATTTTAAAATACCTTTATAAGATTAAACATCTTATAAAGGTATTTTTAAATTGTTTTTCTTTTTTGGTGTGGGGTATTTACTTTACCCCCCCCAAAAAAAAACAATTTAAAAATACCTTTATAAGATGTTTAATCTTATAAATTTTCTGTAACTATAGTTTCATGTGTATTATGCAATCTTCAGAGGGTTAAATATTGAAATAGTAGCTTTTTCAGTGTTTATATAACGTCAAGAGTGCCCATGCGATGGAATGTTATTAAATAAGACTTATATTTAAAATTATAAACATTCTTAGTTCTTAATACATGCATTATCCAGATGTAAAAAAATAGAATAAAATAAGATTTAAAAAAAATTTAAATTTGTGGTTCTTGATTATTTAAGCTGGTGTGGGAGAATGTTGTTAAATGTTATGAGGGATATATATATATATATATATATATATATATATATTTGGAGGATATGTGCTTAATTGAAGTCATACCTAATTTTTGAAAATTAATTAGTTAATAATTAACGAATTTAGGCGGGCATATATGTTCAAATGTATGGCTAAACAGATCGAGAAAATGTTTAGCCTTACATTTGAACATGTATGCCCGCCTAAATTCGTTAATTATTAACTAATTAATTTTCAAAAATTAGGTATGACTTCAATTAAGCACATATCCTCCAAAAATTGTCAGCTAAAAGCCATATCAAATAAACACAATGTTTATTTACGTACTTTCATATATATATATATATATATATATATATATATTATATATATGTGTGTGTGTGTAAATAAATAAATGATTTTCGTTCCTCTGCTTTTGTAGGTGATGCTGCTGCAGCTGTAAACTTCAAACATTTATATTTATATCGTTTCTACATTGGATGTCTATTAAGGTAAGACTTTATGAATATGATGATAATCTTGAAAACTTTGTATGTTAAAAATAAGATATGATCAATTTCTGGTATTTTTTTCTTTCATCATATGTCACATATGATGGTGGAATTGATGTCCGTTAAGTTGGATTTCTTTTACCTAAAAATAGAAATAAGACTCCATTAAACACAAATAAAGAAATATTTGTTTCCATAAATTAGTAATTGCATATAAGAATTAAAAAAAAACAAAAAACAGCTAAGGGCAAACACTAGAACAGTAACTAGGAGCAGACAACTCCTATTTATAGTAGAATTCTAAACTTCGAATTAAAAAGTTCAACAATGAGTAATCACTGTAAATCGTTTCTTTTTCTATAAAAGACAAATTTTTATTGTAAAGTTGGTGTCAAATTATACACAAAAATAAATATCTATCTATCACCTCCTCCCCCCCTTTTTTTACCTACAAAAATATGGGGTCATATTTATATAAGGTTGCTATATACAATCAGACCCCAACCTACTTTGGAGGATTTTATTATTTGTGAATCTGATGGAAATTTTGGACTGTACTCATTTTGTCTTACATTGAAATGATGCTATTCTGGATAGAATTTTCAACCCATAGTAGTAGTGATTTTCTAACTGGAACAGCAAGACTGGTGAATCTGTATTTACTACACAGTCTTTCGTGCTCATTTTGTCTTACATTGAAATGATGCTGTTCTAAATAGAATTTTCAACCTACAACAATATAGATTTTCTATCCGGAAGAGCATGATTCTCACTTAACATGAAATGAGCACAAAATGCTCTCATAACTCATTGTATCTGAAATAAAAGTAGTAAGACATTAGCTACCAAATATAGTGGGAGTCTCTGTGTGTTTTATACTCTCTTTCCTTACTTTCTTATTCCTATTATTCTTCTTCCAGCGTCTGGACTTCATCTTGGGGACTTCGTGTCTGGTCTTCCATTGGGGATTTCTCTTTATCAGAAGCCCTTTGTCATTGGTAGTTTTTAGATAATAAACACAAGACTTCAATTTACTTAGATCATATTTTATTCTGAAATCCCCACCAGACTACCTGCGCAGATTGAGTCGGCACCGTGCATAACACGACTTACCACCGTCGTGGCTTTGGCTGATCTGACTAAAACTCTTTCTAATCTAAACCGGAAGAGGGTCTTCTCCACCAATTCTCATGGTATCCACCGGAAGGAGGATCAGGACTGAGGTCAAGCCTTGTCATTCAATCCTTCAAGGCCGCCAGCTGAACTTATAACAGCCATTTTAGTTTCTACACTACTGTACACAAATATTAGGAATCTAATAATTATGTAACATGTGGTGTCATAGTTAATGTGCTGGATTGTGACATGTGTAGTAAGCGAGTTTGAACTTCAGTCAAGCTATTACATTCACTTTCAGACCAATATGCTTAGAAAAGGACTGAACTCCCTCATGCTCCCAGCTATAGGTTAAATATTACCAATACTGTTCTACAAGGGTGGCTTTGGCATTACATAAGTAATGAAGGTTAGTATGCCATTAAATAAAGAAACCATAACCGGACCTTCTATTGCCAAATTGCACAGGTAACAGTTTAAAATGTGGGATGTATTTCTATTGCACCCTGTAAATTTATGTATAATAAAATTGTAAAAAGGGATTTTTCAAAGTTGGAAAAAACTTTGCTATGTAATTCTACGTTACGATACAATAGAAATTAAGGGGAGACAACTCCTGTTTATTGTATTCTACTATAACACTCATCTTTCTTTCTTGAGTTCTCACTCCATTTTAATATCTAAGTTACCATAGGAAGATAAACTGTACTTTTCTTTTTTTTCTTCTTTCAGTGGTGTGTTTGGTGTCTTGCTTAATCTTCATCACATTAAACTCCAAGAATCCAAATTTTCTGCATATGGGGAATCCATCCATATCGCACAGGTTAGTGGCAACCTTTTATTTGAAAGATAAAGAAAAAGACTAAAAATTGTTTTTTTTTTTTTTGAAGGAAGAAAAGTAGAAAGTAAAAGAGAGATAAATTTTCTCTGATAGCCTGAGAGTAAAAAAAAAATGATTATGGGAATGTCACTTTCAAAAGTTGCAATAACATGTCTGGATTGTGTGATAAATTAAAGGAAACTGGAAAAGACTTGAAGAAACTGACAATTCGATTATGGAGTATCATCCTATAGGTTTTAACCTATGAAAAAACATCATCAGATGACCTAAGAATCATCCTATAGGTTTTAACCTATGAAAAAACATATGAAAAAAACATATAAATTATGGAGGCATCAGATGACCTAAGAATCGTCCTATAGGTTTTAACCTATGAAAAAACATATAAATTATGGAGGCATCAGATGACCTAAGAATCGTCCTATAGGTTTTAACCTATGAAAAAACATATAAATTATGGAGGCATCAGATGACCTAAGAATCGTCCTATAGGTTTTAACCTATGAAAAAACATATAAATTATGGAGGCATCAGATGACCTAAGAATCGTCCTATAGGTTTTAACCTATGAAAAAACATATAAATTATGGAGGCATCAGATGACCTAAGAATCGTCCTATAGGTTTTAACCTATGAAAAAACATATAAATTATGGAGGCATCAGATGACCTAAGAATCGTCCTATAGGTTTTAACCTATGAAAAACATATAAATTATGGAGGCATCAGATGACCTAAGAATCGTCCTATAGGTTTTAACCTATGAAAAAACATATAAATTATGGAGGCATCAGATGACCTAAGAATCGTCCTATAGGTTTTAACCTATGAAAAAACATATAAATTATGGAGGCATCAGATGACCTAAGAATCGTCCTATAGGTTTTAACCTATGAAAAACATATAAATTATGGAGGCATCAGATGACCTAAGAATCGTCCTATAGGTTTTAACCTATGAAAAACATATAAATTATGGAGGCATCAGATGACCTAAGAATCGTCCTATAGGTTTTAACCTATGAAAAAACATATAAATTATGGAGGCATCAGATGACCTAAGAATCGTCCTATAGGTTTTAACCTATGAAAAAACATATAAATTATGGAGGCATCAGATGACCTAAGAATCGTCCTATAGGTTTTAACCTATGAAAAAACATATAATTATGGAGGCATCAGATGACCTAAGAATCGTCCTATAGGTTTTAACCTATGAAAAAAACATATACATTATGGAGGTATCAGATGACCTAAGAATCGTCCTATAGGTTTTAACCTATGAAAAAACATATACATTATGGAGGTATCAGATGACCTAAGAATCGTCCTATAGTTTTAACCTATGAAAATATACATTATGGAGGTATCAGATGACCTAAGAATCGTCCTATAGGTTTTAACCTATGAAAACATGCTATGAAAAACATATAAATTATGGAGGCATCAGATGAAAGAATCGGCCAATAGGTTTTAACCTATAAAAAAACATATAAATTATGGAGGCATCAGATGACCTAAGAATCGTCCTATAGGTTTTAACCTATGAAAAAACATATAAATTATGGAGGCATCAGATGACCTAAGAATCGGCCAATAGGTTTTAACCTATGAAAAAAAAAGAAAAAAAAGAAGATATCTCTCTGGTTTTAATAGGAAGTTGAATTATTGGGTAGGTTTTAGGTTTACTCAGATGCCATCGTCCATCAGTACATGTTCTGTATTGTTATATAATTCGTAAGTTGCCTACGAATTATGACTATAGTGTAGTAAAATTTAAATGATGGTATTGTAAATGCAAAGTTACCATTATAACCAAATTAGAAGTGATTGACAAACAGTTCACCTATCATTGATCTAGCCGTTGACATACAATGACAGTGACATACAATGGTGGAATTTAGGTTTGTTAAGTTTGATTTAACCCACTTCTGCTTATATTAAACAGCCATTTTGTATCTATTATTAATTCAATATGGCTGACACTTGGCCATTTAAAATGTGAAATATTTATCTTTTACTTTTTTTTGTTTGACTGGATTTATTTTGATTTTTATAATTATATTATGTAACTGTCTGTCTGTAACTGAAACTATGTCATGATTTCCTTAGTTATTTAACTTATATTCTTAACAGTTATGAAATAGTCATTATCTAATCTTAATTAGCATCTTATTTATTAACAATGTCTCTATTAAAATCTAGCTGAGTTAGATTGGCTGAAGGCAAAGTGTGAGAAGGGAACAGAGTTAGTTGGTTAGATTTTGGCAGTTAGTCGAAGGGAGCAGATGTAATGGTCATCTGTTCTCAGGTAAGCCATCTTCTCACCACGCGGTTAAACCCTTTTTGATAAAGACGTCTTTGAAAAATATACAAAGTCTTGCTTCATTATTAAAAACAAAGAGGATGAGCAGAGACGAGCAAGCTCAGCACAACAGATGGCGTGTTGACCAGAGGAAGAAATCAGCCCAAAAGAAGATGACCAGTTGCTGAAATAGAAACCCTCATAAGAACTTTCCTCTCACCATTTATATACCCGATACAAAAGGCGTACAATGTGTGTCAAAAAAGTATCAAGATTTTTTTGGTACTTTTTGACACACCTTGTATTCTGAAAAAAAATGTTCACTCAGTCTTCATTTCTATCTTGGTAAATACAGCTTTAAACTTGGTACTTTTTTGACACACCTTGTATTCTGGAAAAAAATAATGAATGGAACATTATCATTTTTTTGAATACAAGGTGTATCAAAAAGTACAAAAAATCTCAATACTTTTTTGACACACCTTGTATATAATAGTATTACTTTGATATTAAATGTAAAATTGGTGTGGAGTACCTTATATTACATCAAAGATTGATTCTTCTTAATTTTTCTATTTTTCCAGATTGTAGCAAGTGTTGCTTCTGTGCCTCTATTTAATTTTCCTATGACCAAAGAACATGCTATGTGGTAAGTATTCACTTCTGTGTTAAATCGAACTTAACGGACCTAAATTACACCATTGTATGTCCAAAAATCAGGGAATTAACCAAATTTAATGACATTTTCAGTGTTGATATATTAATGAATAAAAGATATAATGCACTAGTTATTTTATTTAAAAACATTTACATTTGTTCAGGTCAATTAACTTTGATCAACATATCTTTGAGGCATAACACATATTCTCAAAGATACATTCAAAGTTAACTGACTTGAAAAAATGTGAAAGTTTTTAAATAAAATAACTGGTGCATTATATCTTTTATTCATTAATATATAAACACTTAAAATTTCATTAAATTTGATTAATTCCCTGATTTTTTGTATTTTTTTTTTTTTGTGGGGTGACATACAATGGTGGAATTTAGGTTTGTTAAGTTTGATTTAACCCAATTCTGCTTATATTAAACAGCCATTTTGTATCTAATATTAATTCAATATGGCTGACACCTGGCTATTTAAAATGTGAAATATTTATCTTTTACTTTTTTTGTTTGACTGGATTTATTTTAATTTTTATAATCATATAATGGAGATTATGTAACTGCCTGTCTGTAACTGTGTCATGATTTCCTTAGTTATTTAACTTATATTCTTAACAGTTATGAAATAGTCATTATCTAATCTTAATTAGCATCTTATTTATTAACAATGTCTCTATTAAAATCTAGCGGAGTTAGATTTTTCACAAAACTGACCATAATATTAATGCATTTAAAATACTGAAATATGTATTATATATCTTTAAGAAATAAAGATTTACATTGTATATGGTGGGAATAATTTGCATAATGATTTTAACAAAACTGGGTTTAATAAATAATCACTTGCTGTTACTGATTTCTAATACTATCATGTTATTCTCAAACATATTAAAAGCAATCTAATATTATATATAATTTTATATAGAAATTAATTAGAATAACATTAAAATAAGTGTGATATTTTTATATTCGTTATTATTAGAGTTTTGTTAGTCTAGAAAGACTAATAAAACTCTAATAATACCGAATATAAAAATTTAATATATTATCTTATTGCATCAAAACTTTTTGCTAGTTTATATAATTATATTTTTTGTCTTCTTTGGGTAGCTCAAACATATCTATACAACTGATGCCTTTTCTTTTATTAGGATTAGAGCAAAGTGGCTTTAGATTTTCAGTCATAAGCATAATGATGGATAGACCTGTCATCTGGGGCTTTAGAATACACCGACTGCACCTCTGCAGAGGGATAAGACCCCCCCCCCCAATGGGGCCACCTGTTAGCCATATGTGGTGACCTGTGATGCTTAAAGATGGAATCCTGGTGTCTGAGCAGTCCATGAGATGCAACACTCCACTTTGGTCCTTACTTAGACTAGACGGGTGATTGGAGAGTTTGCATTTGATCAATCGGATGGTCACGTCAAGCCCTTGCACCTATATAATTGTTCCAACCTTTATGGCAAGCTCAAACCTTTTTTTATCATATATGAGCTAGAAGGTGGTGGCTTATGGTCTTAGTGTCCTGGGGTTGACGTTAAAATCTATCTGATGGTGAAGTTCCAATTCTGGAACTGTACTCCTTTGAAAACCTCAGCACCAATTCTTTGAAAACCTCAGCTCCAATTTTTCTTGTATATTTATATTTACCAACACTTCTGCACAAGCCAGATGCTGTAGTTTAATACTTTTTTCTTTAAAATATCTATGAAAAATTCACCTTTTGAACAACTTTCTTATACTAAAACTATGGTTTATTTCATTTTTGTACAAAGCTTTTTCAAAACGTTTCTTAAGGAAGGGAGATTACTTTTAAAGGGAGATAATTCCGTACAAATAATTCGCATAAATCCTAAATTTTGTCTAAAAATGTTTCACTTGCTGAAATCTTAATGTGGATTCTGAAGTAGGGCTGACAAAATAATATAATTATAGATGAAGCTTGAGTGATTAACAAGTGCTGTATTGACGAATGTTAAAATTATCAAATTGGTTAAATTTTCGGCAGGACTACCAGACACCTGAATATTATCTGAAAAAAGAAAAAAATTATGTTTAGTATATAATAATCTTATTATAATGAAAATTATGTGTCTGTCTGTAACTGAAACTACATTACCACTGGCGTCACATTTCCCTTAGTTATTTACATCCCATTCTCCATGATTTTACTTTTATTTAAATCTCAATTATTAAGAAAATTGTTTTATATTATTAATACTGTTGGCCTTATTTACATACTAATAACATGCAATTGTATTTATATATTACAATTTTCATATTGATCTTAAAAATTTTATTTTTATAAATATTTGCTTGGTATTATTGATTTGTAATTGTTTGGTTTTATTTTATTTCAAAAAATGAGCAAAAATCCTGTAAATAAATCTTAAAAGAAAACCATTAACTAAAAGAAATACTTCATTGTCTAATTTAAATAGTTAAATTTTGGCAATGAAAGCCTGAAGTGATAGGAAGAGCAAGCTGTTCAAGTTTATTGTAATAATTTTAAATACTATTTTTTACTTTATTAATCTTTTCTGTTTTGCCCAATGTTAATATTTTTTTAAATGCTTACAGCCCCCACACTTTTTAGTCTTTTTAATTTGATATATTTTATTACATTAAAACTTAATTACTCGTAGCTGGAAGGTGGGTATGTTTGCTAATGATAATGTTGATAATAACCCCCATTACATTACTTTAACCTGTTATAACTTCTGTTTTTCTACAGATTGTTCTCAGAATTTTGAACCATTTAATCAGTTCTCATCCCCTATTTCATCCTTATGATGCTGCTCATTCCATTTAACCAATTTTATTCATAAACACCAGCTAAACTGTATACATTTTTTGGGGGAGTGGAGTTTTGTGGTTATAAGTTATTAAGCAGTAAATGAAAAAAAAAGAAGATTTACAAGTGTGATTTACAAGAAATATATTACTGCAATAATTGAAATTAAGTAGTGAAATAAATCACTAATTAGGACTGAGCCTATTCTAGTAGTGACCACCCCAAGCGGAGTTTTAAGAGGTTTGAATTCAGAGTTTTCCTTCTCCTAGACTGGTTGCCTAACCAAGGTTAAACAACAAAACATACATTGAATAGCTCTGCATGGATTCCGTTGTGTCCCAGGGGTGATGACTGATAAGGATGGCTGGTGAGAAACTGTCATGGGTATTGGTGCTATCAGCATGACCTAATGATGATTGTATTTGGATGCAGAAAAAATCGTATCCATACGTCCCAGTGTTTTTTTCCCCCCACCATTTCCAGCTAACTGTAAATACATTTCTATATTGTCTTGGAAACGAATTATACTATATGGGCTACAGGGTAGGCGTTAGATGGCTTTAGTTGTTGATAATAAAAATGATAATGATAATGAAATTTATGGTGTACAGTGCTCAGGTGCACCACAACTCATCAAAGTCTCATGTCAAGTACACAGAATAATGTATTAGTGTCAGAAACATGCACAGTTTACAGTAGTAATATGCATGTATGTGTGCGCATGTGTGTGGAGAGGGGCATCAGGTATAGTGTCGGCGGACTACAGGAAGCATGGAGGCTTTGAAAGATTCAGTGTTTCGGCAGCCTACAACAGACACGGGCAGCTTATTCCATGCCTGCGCAATTCTGAGCATGGGGAAATGTTTCCAAAAGTCATGTGAGCAGTGCTGTTTTCTGACTTTGTAGGCATGCCCACGTGTGTTAGAAAGATGGAGATCAAAAAGGTGCTCAAGGTTGCTGTTGTTAAGGTGATTAATGACCCTATGAGCATTTACCAGGTCAGTTGCCAGACGCCAAAGTTTCAATGAATCCATTCCCAGGACAGCGAGACATTCAGAGTATGATAGATGGAGGGTATTTGTTTGGTTGCACGTCTCTGTACAGTTTCTAGAAGGTTAATATTCTGAGCAAGATAGGGGTTCCAGACTGGTGATGCAAATTCCAAGTGTGGCTGCACCATAGCTTTATACAGCTTTAAATAGATAGCCGGTGAGTGGCTGACAAAGGTCTTGATGAGTGACGCCAGTACACCCTCGGCCTTTTTGACAATTTTAGAGACCTGTTTCGTCCAACATAAATCACTGCTGACAGTAATACCCAAATCACGTTCACAAGAAGATTCCTTGATATTAGTGTTGTGGAGGGAGTATTGGTTTTTCCTCCCAAAATGCATGGTAGTGCATTTGTCCACAGCCACCTTCAGTTGCCAGTCAGTGATCCATTGTTGCACTGTGTCCAGGTCTGACTGCAATAATGCTATAATGCTATAAATTATTAAGAAACTTTAGTTGGGACCCATCAGATTTCCTGGGGACTCATTTAAATCAAATCCAGGATGCACTAAATTAAAAAGCTATCAGCATCACTGTATATATATATATATATATATATATATATATATATTTTTACCAACCCCTCTGCACAAGTAAGATAGGACACTAGGTCAATTTATTAAACGAAATTTAACATGTTTGAAATCAGAGTTTTCATTCTCCTAGACTGGTTGCCTTACCAAGGTTAAAGAGTCCGATCTGCCCTACTATTTACCAGTAGCTAGGAGGAATAGTTGGATGCATACCGGTCACTTGGTCAATTTTTTTTGATAGGCCAACTAACAAAAGCATACATTAAACAGCTCTGCATGGATTCTGTTGTGCAGAAGACCTCTCAGGGGTGATGACCGATAGGGATAGGTGGTGAGAGAGTGTCATGGGTATTGGTGTTACAAGCATGACCTAATGATGATGATTGTATTTGTCCTCTTAAAAAAAAACGAATCTGTTCAAGTCAACTTCATTCCATTATGAATGCTTTTATTTATTTTTTTGATTGCAGGATCCTCGCCAACCAGGTGTCTGCTGTGTTTATTGCCAGTTATGGTCGGCACAAACATACTGAACCAAAACAAATGGAATTCCCAGGGGAGAAAGGTTAAAAGGAACAAACAAAGATCTGAATTACTTACCGTGTATTGATCCAGTCATAGGTCTACAATGACTTGTCAAGAAACACGACTTGACTTTCCATGCGTTCGAGTGGAGAGTTTTCTAAATTGAATCGCAGTGGCTTTTTTATTCCGACCACAAGGTATGGTCAGTTTTATGACCTACAAAATTTAAGCAAAAGTGGGTAAATGAACTTAATGAGAACTGTAAAATTAAAAAAAAAAAAAAAAAATTCACATATACATACATACAGTAGTCACTTGTATGGCTATTAAATTTTTTTTATTTTAGATAATGCTGTCAATCCTCATTATAATTAATAATAATTTTGGCTAGTATTATCCTTCATCTTAATAATTCTAATTGCTTTTTATTAATAATTTTGACTAGTATTATCCTTCATTTTCCTAATTCTAGTTATTTCTTATTAATAATTTTGACTAGTATTATCCTTCATCTTAATATTTCTAGTTGCTTTTTATTAATAATTTTGACTAGTATTATCCTTCATCTTCCTAATTCTAGTTGCTTTTATTGATAATTTTGGTTTGTATTATACTTCATCTTCCTAATTCTACTTGCTTTTATTAATAATTTTGAATAGTATTATCATTCATCATCCTAATTCTAGTTGCTTTATATAACTCTTTCTTAAATAGAAATACTCTTGTAGGCATTACATTCCTTACTTGCCATGGTTCTCCTTTTTGACACTAGGGGATACAAAAGGTAATTACCTCCTGTGTCTGCAAATAATTACTAGGTGTCATGACCAAAAGAATGAGTATTAAATTCAAAACCATTTTTCATTCTTCCGGCCCCAAGAGAAGTAGCAACACAACATGGATAGGGGGCTTTGTGTCGCATTAACTTAATAATATGCTTAACATGTAAGTCCTTACACTTTCCTTTTCTACCAGATACATATCAAGGCCCTCAAAACTCTCTACTAAAGACTCTTTTCATATCAGGACAATTCGGTCTTACAACTCTTTATATATATATTATGGACTCTCTCGTCGATTTTCGACGCATGAGGGTTCACACACACAATGAACACCCACACAGTGATTTGTTTATAGTGGTGAAGCCATGTGTAGGACCATTCCACACTTTTTGGCACAGTCGATAGGAAAGCATTGGTGCATTAAGGGTTGCCACAAACCCACTCAATGACCGACCTCAGGAATTTTGAATTCAGGGTTATCGCTCTCCTAGACTGGTTACCTACCCAAGGCTGAAGGGCCCAGTCTGCCCTACTATTTAACCCATAGCTGGAGGGAGAATATATGGATTCATACCTTTCCCAAGGGTATTAGCGCTATGTTAAATGCCAACAGCTTTGTCTAGGAATTGAACTCCAATCGACGAGTCCATTTTCCACGACTCTAACCACTAGCCCATGCACCTCCAGTCCATTTTCCACGACTCTAACCACTAGCCCACACGCCTCCCATATATATATATATATATTATATATATATATATATATATACCAACCCCTCTGCACAAGTAAGATATGACACAAGGTCAATTTCTTAAGCGGAGATTAACATGTTTGAAATCAGAGTTTTCTTTCTCTTATCTGGTTGCCTAACCAGGTTAAAGCATCCAGTCTGCACTACTATTTACCAGTAGCTAGGAAGAATAGTTGGATGCATACTTTTCCAAGAGTATCAGCGCATGTTAGATGCAAAGAGCCTTGTCCAGGATTTGAACTCGTCTCGCCATGTCCATTTCTGACGACAGTAACCATTACACCAAGGTCTTCCTTGTGGTTCATGTCATGTTGTATTCTATTCTATTTAAGTTTTCTCAGGCATAAAATATTCTCATTATTACATCATCATGAATTGTTCTCACATTTGTTTTGTACAATGAAATGATATACAATCAAACACTAAACACTCCTAGAAATGAGTAAAACAATAATAAGTATATTTATTATTCTGAATTTTTTGAAAGGAGATTTCATAATTTGTTTTATTTAGATTTTTTTGACTGTTGTTTCTCATCTTTGTTATACAAGGTGTGTCAAAAAAGTATTGAGATTTTTGGTACTTTTTGACACACCTTGTATTCTGAAAAATTAATGTTTCCTTCATTCTTCATTTCTATCTTGGTAAATACAGCTTTAAAATCTGTATTTTTTGACACACCTTATATTTTTGAAAAATTAATGTTCCCTTCATTCTTCATTTCTATCTTGGTAAATACAGCTTTAAAATCTGTACTTTTTGACACACCTTGTATTCTGAAAAAAAATTAACATTACATTTATTGTTCCTTCCTATCTTGGTAAATACAGCTTCAATCTCGATACTTTTTTGACACACCTTGTATACACAACATTTTGGCTGATGTGCCCTCCGGCCTTCAGGCGTTTCTTGTAAACTCAGGAACCTTCATTAAGTAAAAAAAAAATCTTACATTATAAATATGTTAAATTCTAAGTAAAAAGAGCATTAGGTTTATAGGGTTTCCAAAAATTAACTCTGAATTGTCCAATTGGATACAAGTAACATAGAATACTTAACATAGCTTAACACTTGGACTCATTCATGGTTAACAGAATGAGAACAATCTACTCCAATAGATATTTATTTACTTATATAGGGCTGGTAGGAAGCACGTGGTGTAATGGATAAAGTCATGGGAAATGGACTCGTCGCCCCGAGTTCAAATCCTGGACGTGGTAACTGCATTTCACTTAGCGCTAATACCCTTGGGAAAGGTATAAATTCTACTCTCCTTCCAGCTATGGGTAAATAGTAAGGGTAGACTGGGCTCTTTAACCTTTATTAGGCAACCGGTCAAAGGAGAAGGAAAACTCTGAATTCAAACCTGTTAAAACTCCACTTAAGAAATTGACCTTCTTGTCATATCCTCTGCTCATGCGCAGAGGAGTTGGTAAATATATATATAGGGCTGGTTTAGCTCAGTTGGTAGAGTGTTCAGCTGGGAACTGCAGGTTCCTTGTTCGATACCGGCCCTTGCCAACTCGGCGTATGAGTAGCACAGGCATCTGTGTGGTGAAGTGAGAAGCTGATGGTAGGTGTGCACTCCACTCAGATGCTAAAACAGATCTCTCTTGGTCTAGTGCTTGTGAAAAGGGGATAGACTCCCTTGCTGCCTGGTTGTATACCGACTTTAGGCCACCTGATGATTTTACTTACTTACTTTATACATATATCTGTATACACAGAGTCAGGAGTGTAGAACAAAGATAATACTTCAAAGTTCTGTAAAGGCTCCCAATTATGAAAGAAAGCTCCTGAGTTCGACAAGAAACACCTGAAGATGGTGGAAGGCAGATCGGCCAAAATGTGTATATACAATAAAAGATGAAGACAACAGTCTTAAAAATCTAAATAATACAATAAGTATGTTATCACGAATCAAAACGGCGTTAGAAATGCACCGACTGCATCCTTGCAGAGGGGTAAGACTCCCCCAATGGGCACCTGTTGGCTGTGGGTGGCGACCCGTGAATGCTTAAGGATAGAGCCCAGGTGGATGAGCAGTTCATGACTTGCAATACTCCACTTTGGTCTAATCTTGGGCTAGATGCGGTCGGAGAGGCCCCCCAATCAATCGGCTGGTCACGTCAAGCCTAGCACCTATATGATTTTCCCGTCCCAACCTCTTTTTATCATATGGGTGCTAGAAGGTGGGTGACTGAGGGTCTATATGTTCTGGGAATGATGTTAAACTCTATCTGATGGTGAGGTTCCAGTTTTGGATGTTTGGGGAATGTGGAGCACCCCTTTCATCACCATTGCTCCCTGGTCCACTCTGACCCAGAGTGGTAGTACCTGTTAGGTCCATCTA
Source organism: Doryteuthis pealeii (assembly GCA_023376005.1). Lineage (NCBI taxonomy): Eukaryota > Metazoa > Mollusca > Cephalopoda > Myopsida > Loliginidae > Doryteuthis > Doryteuthis pealeii. The sequence continues at coordinate 76,259,702 of CM042142.1, forward strand.
TGGGTTACATAGAAAAATGTATTTATAAAAAAATTGTATTATCCATTAAGATTGATTTATTTCAAAACTTTATCAGCATTAAACAACCCACTGAGGTTGATATACCATAAAACCAACAAACCAAACCAAACCAAACAAATCAAATGAAGTATTGAGTGGCTTTATAAGTATAATTTGGACTTCCATGATGGCATTCAATTTGGTAAAAGAATAATTAGGCATTGTCAATGCAGGAGGGAATATAAACATTGTCTCAAGCTGTCATACAAAGTTTGTTGGTTGATTGGCTATTTTATTTTATGGCATATTGTTATGATTTTGTGGAGATCCTTCTTTTCCTTAGTGTTAGGGTAGAATCCTTGTGTTTCCTTAGGTTAGGTAGAATCCTTGTGTTCTTTAGGGTTAGGTAGAATCCTTGTGTTCCTTAGTGTTAGGTAGAATCCCTTGTGTTCCTTAGGGTTAGGGTAGAATCCTTGTGTTCCTTAGTGTAGGTAGAATCTCGTGTTCTTTAGTGTTAGGCAGAATCCTTGTGTTCCTAGTGTGGCAGAATCCTGTGTTCCTTAGTGTTAGGCAGAATCCTCTGCGTGTTCCTTAGTGTTAGGTAGAATCATTGTGTTCCTTAGTGTTAGGTAGAATCCTTGTGTTCCTTAGTGTTAAGGTAGAATCTTCGTGTTCCTTAGTGTTAGGTAGAATCCTTGTGTTCCTAGTGTTAGTAGAATCCTTGTGTTCCTTAGTGTTAGGTAGATCCTCGTGTTCCTTAGTGTTAGGTAGAATCCTCGTGTTCCTTAGTGTTTATGGTAGAATCCTCGTGTTCCTTAGTGTTAGGTAGAGATCCTCGTGTTCCTTTAAGTGTTAGTAGATCCTCGTGTTCTTTAGTGTTAGCGAATCCTCATGTTCTTAGTTTTAGACAGAATCCTCGAATTTAAAATCTTAAGAATCGATAAGGAAAAACATTATAAAAAGCAAATAGAAGACAAATGGTTTGTATAGCTTTAGCTGTGATTTTCAAAAAGCCGCCAGTCTTGAAGAAATGAATTTTTCATCATTTTCAACTTTCTCTCACTGGGATTTGGTTGATGGACGACTGCTTTGTTGACACTCATTAATGTTATGCATCTACATTACCATTGCAATTTTCTTTCAATATAAAAGATACAATTGTGAATAGAAAGGACCAAATCTGTCTTTTTTGGCAGCCAACATTTTCAGGACGTTTCTTTTTTTATGGATTTAAATCTATTTTTATTTGTAATTTCTATTTCTAAAGAATAAAGCAAATTAATGATTTTTGTGTATGTTTTTTTCTTTCTTTTTTTAAGTATTAAACTATATTTTTCAATTCCTTAACACAACTATGAATGCCATGATTTATTTGGCTTTGTATATTTCGGTAGACACCACAAATGTACCACTGGACTTTCTCATGTTGCTATGTTCATTACAATTGGAGATTAAAAAAACACAAAAAAAAACACAATATGAATTCTAGGTAAGAAAATCATCATAAGTAAATAGGTAGATATTTAGCCAATCAAGACATTAGTTTATATAGTTCCCAAAATTCACACTCAATGTCTAATGTGGACACATGGCCTAGTGGATAAGATAGTTCAATCTGAGTGAAGGCAGTTAGAAAATAATTAACACAACTCCTACCCAGCTATGAGAACAGGATACCCCCGTGGACTAATAAAGGGTTAGGTTCAAAGTTCCGTGAATGGCTCCTGATTACGAACAAGAAGAGTTCCCGAGTTCGAAAAGAAGGTTCCCGAGTCTGAGAAGGTTCTGAGTCCGACAAGAAATACTGAAGAAGGCCGGAGGGCATAGTCCGAAATGTTGTACAATAAAATGAAGATGGGGACAATAGTCCGAATAATGCAGATAATACTAATCTTCAGCCTCATCTCAAACATTCAGAGAATAATTTAAATGCCTGGTGCTGAGAATTTCATTAAATCAGCGAAAACATTATAAAAACTGTGTGTCTAAAAACTTTTCCTTTATACAAATGAGTGACTATGGCCAGAAAAATATCAATGGATTTTGTGTAGTCAAGTTTAGACTTGAACTCAAATGAAAAGTCATGATACCTCATTTCATTTGACTATCATAAAGGGACCTCTGTTGTGATGTTTTTTCTTGGGCGGGAAATCCAATCCCGGCATCTTAAGGTCACGTTCGATATGGGGTCACTTGTTGGACTCATTGTGAAGGCATGGATGCCTGTTTGCCTTGGGGGTGCTGAGATAGCTGAACCAAACTTATTTCCAGGGATTTAGTTACTGACTTGACAATCCATCTATGTGTGACACAATGAGGATTTCTGCTGTTATTTACATTCATTAATGGGAACAAAAAGTAGTTTTTTTTTTATTAAGTCAGAAGAAATTATTTTGTGAAATGCAAAACACATTAAAACCAAAATATTGGTTAAAGGTTAATCACCTGAGTTTACAGATCCAATCAAGGTCACTAGCTACTAAATTGCTAAGTTATTTAAAACTGTCAAAGTGAGGGAGCTCACTGCACTTCTTTACCTTTTTCTCTGAAGCTTGAAATTGCAGACTGGTTAACCTTGAAATGTCAATGGCCAAATGAAGGCCTCAAGGTTATTTTGTAGCTGTTCGTCTCAATCTGATTTTAGAATGCACTATGAAATGTGGTTCACATGAGATCTGTAATTGGCTGAAAATCAGATGTGTTTATATCTACAATCATTGTTCTTTCAATGATTATATAGTACATATATCTGTTATATATGAGGTATTCTGAATAATGTTCAGACTGGTGTCACAAAAAGTATTTTCAAATCCAAACTACAAGTTATCGACCTTTCAAAGTAATTCCTCCATGGAGTCTAATGCACTTTCCCATCCTTCTCTGTCAAATGCTTGCATGCATTCTGGAAGGATTTCTGGGATTCTCTGTAGGCTCTGTCGTCAAGCCTGTTGATGTTGTGGCAAATCAATCAAAACTGTTCCCTTGATGACTCGATTGAGCTTGGGGAAGAGGAAAAATCATATGGAGCCAGGATGCCGGGTGAGTAGGGGAGGTTGCTCCAGACAGTGATGTTCTTACTGACCAGACTCTTGGATACTAGGGCAGTGTGGAGCAGGTGGCGTTGTCAGTGGTGAGAGCCATGGAGTTTGTTCTGCCACCATCTCTCACTCTTTCTCACGGCATGGGAATGAAGCAACCACTGCAGTATCTTTTGGTAGACATGGCTGTTGATGTTGGCCCTGTGGCAAGAATTTTGGCAGTGGAAACGATGCCTTCAACATATATATTTTTTTCTGGTTCTATATGAATGTATGTAATCATATAAAATAAAAACACATTGTTAATGGAGAATGGTCTTGTTCTTTGAATTGCCAATTGTGTTGATCCTGTGTTGATCTAAAAATCACATGTAGGCATATGAATTTATCTATCATTCTATCATTACTTATTTATAAATGGATAAAGTAACTTACTCGAGTTGTCATCCGTCTGATCATCAGGTTGATATACCGGCTGAATTAATCGTAGTTTTTCGATTAATTATTGTCATAATGAGTAGACAGGGATTGTGCGGTAAAGTAAGTGACATATAGGTAGTGGAACTCCACTCAGCAGCAAAACATCTTTTGTCCTAGCGTTAGTGTAAAAGGGGGTAGACCTCCATCGCTGATACTAGCGCCCTGACGAACTTTACTGTTATATATATCATTCATTCCACAGACACGTGTTCGACGTTATGTTTTCATCAGTGCTGCTCGACTTTTTAAAAACAGTTACCTCTAGCGAGAGCGAAACCCATACAGATTTTCGTCTGTCAAGCTCTTACTCTCACACTGTCGACACTGCAGTCAGGGGCAAAAGAAATAATTGATACATACTTACAGGATGTATGTTTTTACAGATCTGAAGAGAACCAAGTCTGTAACAACAGCAGTAAATTCCTTACCGCTAACGGTGAATTTAAACTAATGTTCCCTACAGTGCTCTACTAGGAAAATTGGGAGCATAATATATAATTATATATATAATATATAATAGTAAAGAATATAACAAAAGTTAAGAGATTTTAGCATTATAGTTATTCAGGGAGCTTAGACTATAAGTTAAATCTCTAAGTCTTGTTATTTCTTCTTATATGCTCTGTGACTCTAACATTAAGAGCACACATTGAGCTCTTTAAACTTCTCGCGACAGGTTTTTAAATAAACTATTGTGTCGAAGGAAGATCTTTCTCTCTGACTTTGGAATATAAATAAATATATAAATATATAATCCTATTGCTTTCAAAAGTTCTAAGAGAATCCACAATTGAAAAAAAAAGCACAATGAAAAAAGACATTGGATATATTCATGCAATTACCTGATACAGAAAACCAATTGGTAGAGGCAGATCTGGATTAGAAATTGTTAAGATTCATGATGAATTCTTACATCGGAAAAAAAACATCACACAGTTATTACTAACTTATATATGATATTAACGTTGTTGTAATCAAAACTATTATACCCACTGATTCCTTAGTTATTAAGTTAATCTGCATATATGAATATGTCATTATCAATCTAATTAACATTTTAAC
>CM042142.1:76264381-76336881 GCA_023376005.1 Doryteuthis pealeii
CCCTAGAATCCATAAATGCTATCAAAAGTCTTAAAATTAACCAACTTAAGTTATTAATGATCTTCTCTTTTTTTCATAGCCAAAGATCAATATCCCAATGTAGCATGCATTTATGGACAAAAAAAGAGAGTTCGTTTTGCTCAGAATTGAAAGTACATCAGTGAAATTTGCCAAATTCAGAAAATCATTAATAACTTAAAAATTGGTTAACTTTAAGACTTTTTGCTGATAGCGATTTTGAATTCCCTGGCCTAACAACTTTTTATAAACCCAATTTTTAGGAGTAGGGAAGCTCTTGAACTCATTTACAGACAAAAATAAGATTTAAAAAGTCACCATTTTCACGAATACCGCCAATTTGGAGAGCATTAAAAATCAACATAAATCCACAAATTTTTGGAATTGGAAGCTCAAATTTAGGGGATTTGGTCTAACTTTACCATAGCCCACACCTAGGGAAAAAAAATTTTTTTGGAGATTTGACATTTGGAATTACCCATGCATGTTCTGACTTTGTTATTCCCTTCTTTGTCTGCGACCTAGAACTTTCAGCCAACCTCATTTGATAAAATCAGGGTTTCCAACCGAGGGTCCAAAAAGTTTAAACTCAAAAGGCCATGATATTAAAAAGGACAGAATAAAAGCAAGCCTAAAATCATTAAGATAACAATCATGGATTTATTAAATAAGATAAAATCTGATATGTTTGTAATCATAAAAAAAAGATCAAATGTCAAGGTTAAATAGAGGTTGACAGAAGGAGCACATCAGGACAAGTGATGATTTAACACCGTAGTCTTGGCATGATTTTCGGTCACAGAATTTGAATATTGTAAAGTTTGGTAATAAATCTTATTATTAATGGGATGTGTGTGTTTTCTGTCTGTAACCAAAACTATATTTATATCAAGTCACAAATCCCTTAGTTATATATGTCACATTCTCCATGATTTTATTTTTTATCTAAACCTCAATTATTAATAAAATTGTTTTTACCTTATTAATACTATGGACCATATCTACATACAAGATTTTACCATGTACCCCATGTGTTACAGGTTAGGCACAAGGCCCTATTAATGTGGGACCACCCACATCGAGACTCATGGGTGCAAAAAAATGCATTGATCTGTTGGTATCCCCCTCAAAGGGGTCGCCTCAGGCACTGGGCAATAAACACAGCCCTGCCCTTTAAATTGTGAGGGGCAGGTGTTGCCTGGGGGAATGGCCCCCTGGGATCAATGATGTTAGCTTTGTAAGGTCCAGGGCCGAAGCCACTGGACCCCCCCCCAAACCGGAGTTAGATATGTTGGATATATCTACATATAAAAAACAACCAATTGTATTTATATATTACACAAAATAGTGGTTTACAAGGATAAATTTTCAAAGAAATCCATTAACATGAAGAAATAACTGTAATTTTATTATTTACTTCCTATTTTAACTAAATAATTAAATTAGGAATATTTAGCAGTGAAAGATGGGAGTGATGGAAGAGCAAGTTTCAGTTGTTCTATTTTTTATTCTACCCCCCCCCCTCTGTTTCAAATCTTTTTATCTGCATTCTTATTTAGTTATTTATCGTTTCTAATTTAATATAATATTTTATAACATTAAAATGTAAATACTTGCAACTGCAGGCTGCATGTATTTGCTAGGAATACCTAATAATATCTGTTTTCATTGTATAATGTTCCATAGGGCAGTTTTAGCTCAGTCGGTAGAACATCCGCCTGTGGCCTGCAAGGTTCTTGATTCAATACTGGCCCTCGTCAACTTAGTGTATGACTAGCACAGGGATTGGAGTGGTAAAGTGAGGAGCTGATGGTAGGTGTGGCGGTCCACCTCAGATGCTGAAAAACAATCTCCTTGGTTTAGTGCTTGCTGTATGGCTGATACTGACTTTAGGCCCCCCTGTCAACTTTACTAGTCTAGGAGAAGGAAAACTCTGAATTGAAACCTGTTAAACTATGCTTAAGGTTGTGCGAAAGGGCTGATATATATATATATATATATATATATATATATATAGTCATCCACAGACACTGTGTTTTGAGGTTTCATGTCACTTCAGTGTGGCTGAACCCAGCAACTTTTCATGTCTGGTTCATTAACCTCTCAGCCGTCGGCAGCTACCAGTAAGAAGTGGTGTTTTAACTGATAAATACATGCATCGGTGAATATATTTTACGATCACCAGAGAACTCAAGTCTGTAAACAACAGATGAGTCTTGCTTGCTTTCAAAGCCTCCATGCTTCCTGTAGTCCGCTGACACTATGCCTGATGCCACTCTCAACATACATATGCACACATGCGCACACATACATGCATATTACTACTGTAAACTGTTCATGTTCCTGACACTAATACATTATTCTGTGTACTTGACATGAGACTTTGATGAGTTGTGGTGCACCTGAGCACTGTACACAATAAATTTTCATTATTTTTTAAAATTATTTTTTTTATTATGCTAGCAGTGAAAGTCAATTAAAGTCATTCCTAGAGAGCTATACTGGCTTTTGGGAGCATATAATAGTCATCCACAGACACCATGTTTCAATATATATATATATATCAACCCCCCAAAAAGAAAAAGTAACCAAGACTTAGAATAATGAACATAGAAAAAGTGTTCAATACATACAGACAATTTATACAAAAATGAAAAACAAGAAGAATGATAAAAATGAATTTAAAAAATACAAAGAAGAAAAATAATAAAGATAAATAACTTAAAAAGAAGAATATATAAAGAATAAAAGGTAATAAAATAAATATATAGAAAAAGAATTCTTATTAATCTATATGCATATATATATATATATATATATATATATGAAGAAATTTGACAAAAGAAAGTATTCCAAAATAAGTCGACGCTTAAATGTTTTGGTTTATTTTAAACCTTCCTTAGGACTGATTATGGGATGAAGAAAATTAATGGATATTGTTTTCATAAAATTAATGGATATTGTTCTCATAAAATCAGTCTATTAATACTTTTTCTCGTCTTTTGTTGAATGCATTTCTTCAAGTTACATCACGCGTCATGGCACCTTTGCATGTGCGGATCACGGCTCCTCTTTCAAAAAATATAACACTGAACAAATACAGTTATAAACTTTTTATAAATATTTTTCTAGCTTCTGTCATTTATAAAACATCCATTAATTTTCTTCATCCCATAATCAGTCCTGAGGAAGGTTTAAAATAAACCGAAATGTTTAAGCGTCGACTTATTTGCATAAATAAATTCATCTTATTTTGGAATACTTCGTTTTTCAAATTTCTTCATATTGTCGGATTTATTTCCATATTTTGCTCCAATATATATATATATATATATATATATATATATATATTATAAAAAAGAAGGTCTGTAAAATAGATTATGTTTTGTTTTTTTTAATTTTTATTATTTTACATTATTACATTTTTACATATATATATATATAAATATAGATAAAAGATCTATTTCTAACTTTTTTCAATTCTGGGAAAGCCCTGTAGTTCTGCTAGTGTAAAATAAATGCTAGGTATGACCAAAGATCACAAAGGGAGATAATAAAATTTAAACATTTTTTCAAACAATTACCAAAAATCAGGGATTTGTCTGATTTTAATGAAATTTTACACTACTTTATTCATTAATGACTTCATTTTATAATGAATTGCTTATTTTATTAAAACAACTTGAAACATTTTTTTTATCAATCCAGATTCAGGTGGTGGGGGGGATCTTTGATTTTAGGTCTTTTGAATAAAAAGATTTCAGTCCCTGATTTTTACATTTCTAGAAAGTTTAAATCCTGAAGACCACATAAAAAAATAAAAATAAAATAAAAAATTATCACCTGAAAAAAGTTATTTAAAAATTCAAAAGTTATTTTTTTAAAACTCAAAAATTAATTTTTGTAGTGTGTTTTTTTTTTTTGTAGTTTTAAAAACAACATTTTTCTGCAAAATATGCAAAAAATGTATTTTCTCTGATTTAATTGGCCTATTTTTATTCACTTAAAAATTTAATAGTGAATTTTAAACATCAGCAAGATGGCATGTTACACTCAATATTTTCACAGTTTTATTTTATCTATCTAAAAATGTAAGTTTAAAAATGCTCAATTTTGCACAATATATTTTCCGAGATTTTTATATATTTAATAAATTATTACTAACAATTGTTTATTCGTTTACGAATTATCAAACGTATTGAAAAAGTTATCTCCCCTAATGCCCCAGACTGTTGAAATACACAGTATAATTTTACCATATGAGCTACCATAGAGTTTCACTTATTTACATGCACAAATCTAGTCCAGTTGTGCTCGATTTATATGCATTTATCTCCCTTCTCAATGAACAATCGCCCATAAATATGTATATTCATGCTAATTTATTTTTATAGAAAAAGTTTTCTTTTAACCAATGATACCAGTATTTATTATTTTTAGTGCAGCATTATACAATCAAAACAGATATTATTGATTATATTATTGATTAATCTATTAGTGTTAGAATAGCAGTGAATTCTAAGACTAACAGCAACAAATAAATGAATTAAAAGTTAGTTTAATTCTAACAATTTATTAAAGACAGATAAAACAATGAGTAACAATATAAAGTCCTTCCTGTGTATAGAGTTAAGTTTGAGAGACTTACTGGTGTGATGGAGAAGATATCTGGTATCTTAGTGATTTCTTGGAGAGAATTTTGGGTCGATGTCTCATCAGAGCTTGTCTGGAATGTATCTGAGGGTTTTGGTATTTTGCGCTAAAACTTCTGAGCACATTACGTGATTGGTATATCCAATCACAGAAAGCCTCTCCCTTACTTAACCCCACACACAGGAATAAACATTTTACTGACCCAACAAATCTTTTAATTGAATTATTGAGGTGTGTGAGTGTTTCTCTCCCTCTTTCTATTGTATGGATTTTTGGCTTAACCTCTATAAATAGTACCCTTTCTTTTTGAGATTTCTGTGTATAGTTTGGTTAGGTTTCTTTGTTTAATCCAATTATAGTCTTTCGTTATTTGTTAGTTCTATGTGGTTTAAGCTCGCTCATAGCCGTGTCTAAACCCAATATAGTTGGTTCTTCCTTTGTGTGGGCTGGTAAGCTGAAAGTAAATTTAGGAAAAGAAGCAAAAGAACAAAGATGAAGATGAAGCAAAAGAACAAAGATGAGGATAAGACTTTTATTAGTTGATTCACACTATTTCTTTGAGGGGAAAGTCCAATAAGTGTTTCTCCTTCAGAGTCTTGGTGTAAAAAGACATGAGAGTTCTTTTTCGCACCAAGAATTCGTAGTTTTTCAACTCATGCCCTGAGGGCTCTTCCAGTCTCAGTCCTTCTGGAGATTGTTATTTTTTTTTTTTGTCTTTTTATCTTTTTTTATATCTAATTTAATTTTGTTTATTTATTTAATTTATTTTTATTGTTTAATTTTATTTTTATTAATCACCACACAATAATGGCATATCAACCATCGTGGGTATTTAATGCCAAAGCTATCCCAGTAGAAGAACAATAGAGGTACTATTTAACACATAGCACGGGGGGAGGTAGGGTGTCCATACCTTTCCCAGGGATATCAGTCCGAAAGTGAACGTAATAGTGTGGTTGGAGTTCGAACTCGCCTACTACAATGTTGCAGTCCAGCACGTTAGCCACCACACCATAACTGTGTACAGTGTCGTTTTTTTTACTAAACTTAGCTGTGGTACAAGGCTAGAAGTATGGGGCGCCCAGAAAGAATCGAACTCACTACGAATGATGTCCTACTAATTTAGCTTGCTAAACCTTTTCAACCACGTGAAGTGCCCTTCTCCCACTTACACGGACGCGGATATATTATAATTATATTGAAAGAAACGGTAGAAACTAAGTTTAGAGTAATTTTTTTTTTCACTGTTAAGCACACCTAGTATTTGTCCTATTTCGTAAAGTTATGCGTTCACATTCATTGAAAACACTTTTTTTTTTTTAAATCACAAAACGAGTTTCCAGTTTTAAATTTTCATTAGGAAGTGAAATGCTTTGATTTTTTTTTCTGGAGTTATCTCCCTTTTGTTCAACACGACAGGAATGTGTTTGTTTTTCTTTTCTTTTCTTCGTACAGGTCGGTTTCTCGTTACCAACCGGTAAAAAGAATAAGTAAAAGTCAATCTATTATGACTGACAGTTTTATTTTTACATACCTACCAACACTTTGCTGTATTCACTGCTGACGTGGTACCGAAGACTGGAATTTAGCTGTCTCTTATCTCAGCCCGGTATATTCAAAAAGACAAAAAACCTATGTTAACAACTTTGCTTCGAAGTCAAAAGGATTTGACACTTACAATCGAGAAGTATTTAATCCTCAGATTTGAAATTTAATCTAATTACTACAAATTGTACGAGGCAGAAAATTATGGAACAATACCAAAGGTAAATATTATATATATAGATGTTTTATAAATAATTTTAAACGAGATATTTTTAAGTTAAAAAAATAACAATGCTCTCGACTTGTTTTTGTTGTTTACCTTTGCCTTACAGATTGAAAAAAAGGTTGAAGTAAAACTAAAACTATTAGAAATGTAAAATAACTAACTTACAAGGATCGTTTTATAATCTAGTTACTTTTTTTTTATAAAATTAGCTGGCAGATTTTGTTTGTTAGAAGGAAAAAAAAAGATTTTAAAAAATGCTGACAATTGTAGAGTTGTAGTTCAACTCAAAATTTTAAAGTATAATTTAAAAAAACAACAACAAAAAAAAACGAAAACGAAAAAAAAACAAAAAAAACAATAACAGAAAACATAGTTCTTATTTATTTTTTCCCCATTTGTTTTTGGGGAAAAAATAAATAAATAAATAAATAAATAAAAGAAGCAATGTTGTGATTTTTTTGTTTAAAAAATGAATACAATTTATAACGTAGAACTGGGCAGTTTTAAAGTCAGAGTATTTTGATGTAGAAAATTAAACAAACTGAACAAAAAAAAAGCAGATGACGTTTGTAAAAAAAATTCGGGAATTTATTCTACATTGACACTGGAGTTACTTTAAAAAATGTTTTTTCTCCATAGAATTAAGTTATTCTTCTACCTAATTTGTATTTTATTGTCTAACTTAAACTTTACCTATGTTTTCAATTACAAGCCTCGACTTTTAACAGAAAATAAATTGTTTTACGGTTTAAATTAACATTTTGTTTTATGCTAGTCAATTCATCCACAATTAAATTTTTAATAATTAATAATAATAATAATAATAATAATAATAAAAATTTTACTTTGTGGGTGGGGATCGTTCAAATTAATGTGAAAGAAATGTGTAAAACAAAAAACCGCCCTGTCGGTGGGCGTTAGAATGCACCGACTGCAGAGTGGTAAGACTGCCCCAATGGCGCCACCTGTTGGCCGTCAGGGAGGGGCGACCCATTGATGCTTAAGGACGGAACCCAGGTGGTGAGCACATGCTGGGCTAGACGGAATGGCTAGTTGCATGACATGCCAACCCTCCATTTGGTCCTAAGGACGGGGTCAATCGGCTTGTCCAAGATTTAAACTCTATATGGTGAGGTTCTGTTTGTGGAAGTGGAGCACCTCATCACCATTGCTCCTGGTCCACTCTGACCCAGAGTGTTAGGGGTCCCACCTCTGATTAATAGAAAACATGAGTTTATAAACAAATTTGATTATCTTTAATTTTTCAAAACTTTGTCGGCATTAGATGACCCGCCGAGGTTGATATACCGTAAACAAACCAAAAAAAAAAACAAAACAATAAACTAGAACAAATCATAGATCACTATATTTGATTATCTATTGGGAATTGTGTTTTCTTAACTCTATGTTTCTGGTTTGATACCAGACCTCACCAACTCAGCGTATGAGTAACACAGGGATCTGTGTGGTGAAGTGAGGAGTTGATGGTAGGTGTGGCGCCCCACATCAGATGCAAAATCTCGGACCATATGACCTTTAGGCACCTCTTTTTGATCTCGATTAAGAAAGGACGTTTTTCATTTACACCATCAATATCTGGTTGTTTTAACAGACGATTTTTAGATTTAAAAAAAAAAAATAAAACTAACCCCTAACCCCTAACCCTAAGCCCTAACAAACAACCGAATATTGACGGTGTAAATGAAAAACATGTCCTTTCTTAATCGAGATCAAAAAGGGGTGCCTAAAGGTAATATGGTCTTCAATCTCCTTGGTCTCTCGCTAGTGAAAAGGGGATAGACTCCCTAGCTGTCTGGCTGATACCAACATTAAGCCACCCCGATAACTTTACTTTAACTCGATGTGCAGAATTGGGGCGTAAATTTTTACGCAGTGTCAAAGGGTTTACGAATTATCTCAATTATTAAAAGCGTTTTTTATCTAAAAAAAAAAGCAAAAAAACATTCCGGAGTTGTTTTTTCTATCCTTGTTTTTGCAAGGAAAGAAATATTTGTAATTTAAAAAAAAATATAACGTAGTATTAAATAGTTTTTAAAGTCAAAAGTCAAGTGTTTATTTTTTTTATTGATTGGGGATAACAACAACAAAAAAACTAAACAAATCCAAAAGCGATAACTAGACGACCAAGGAACTTGTTGGATTCTTGTTGTGGATAAATAACAGCGGTCCTTGATTATATTGATACTTTTATTGGTAATCTGAACATTAGCTGTCGGCTGTGGCGTTAGAATGCACCGACTGCACCTCTGCAGAGGAGTAAGACTCCCCCAATTGGGCCACCTGTTGGCCGTGTGTGGCGACCCATGATGCTTAAAGATAGAGCCCAGGTGGATGAGCAGTTCTTGACATGCAATACTCCACTTTGGCCCCATCTTGGGCTAGACAGGGGTTGGAGAGGCCCTCTCTGACCAATCGGCTAGTCACGTCAAGCCCTAGCACCTATATGATTTTCCCAACCGTATGGCCCTTATGGCAAGCCCCAACCCCTTTTTATCATCTGGGTTTTATCATCTGGGTGCTAGTGGCTGCGGGCCTACATGTCCTGGGAATGACGTTAAACTCTATCTGATGGTGAGGTTCCAGTTTTGGAGTTTTGGGGAATGTGGAGCACCCCTTCATCACCATTGCTCCCTGGTCCACTCTGACCCGGAGTGGTATTACCTGTTAGGGTCCCATCTATGGGTTAAATAGAAAAATGTATTTATAAAAAAATTGTATTATCCATTAAGAATTGATTTATTTCAAAACTTTATCGGCATTAAATGACCCACTGAGGTTGATATGCCGTAAAACAAAACGAAAAAGAAAAAAAAAGAAAAAAATGAACATTAGCTACATAAATGAGAATAACCTCCCCTTGTTTCTTTCACTTTGAGGAAGCTGTGTGTTTTGTTTTATAAAAAACATGGATTTTTCGACAAATTGGAAATACCTATACTTTTCTGATATACAGGTACTCTCATAGAAATATTAACATATTTTTTTTTTAATCGATTTAAAAATGTTCACACCCTTATAGGAATACCTTTGATATATTTTCAAACAGTCTCCACATGTTCACCATCCCTGTCAACATATACTTAGAATCTCCCACAGGTGATTTAAAAAAAAAAAAAGATGTTAATATTCCTATGAGAGTACCTGTATATTCGAAAAGTATAGGTATACCCAATTTGTTGAAAAATCCGTGTTTTTACAAAACAAAACACATGGCTTCCTCAAAGTGAAAGAAACAAGGGGAGGTTACTCTCATTTATGTAGCTAATGTTCAGATTACCCTTTTATTTAGGAAGGAATGAAAGATTCAATCTCTGTTACATTGAGAATTTCGATGATTAAAAAAACTAAGTTCCGTTCAAATGAAGAACCCACAAAATTAGCATTCAACCGGAAATCACCTTATGAGCATTTTAAGATATTGAACACAGTAACGCACTCTTATTATACATGCATGGAGGCACCAATATGTAATGGTTATCATCATAGGAAATGTATACAGCAACACTAGTTCAAATCCTGGACGAAGCAGTTCGCATTTTACATAGCGCTAATACTCTTGAGAAAGGTAGGAATCAAACAATTCTCCCTCCAGCTGTGGTAAATAGTAGGCTAGACTGGGCTCTTTAATCTTGGTATGTCTGATCTTACTGATAAGATAAAGAAAGAATTCTTCCAAGCTGTACCCATATCAGTGCTACTGTGTGGCTGCACCATTTGGACTCTAAGGAAACGCTTATAGAAAAAGCCTTAGGGGAACTACACAAGGATGCTGCATGCTGTCTTGAACAAATCCTGGAAAGATCAGCTATACGGCCACTTACCTCCTATCACACTAACAATTCAAGTAAGATCAACAAGACATGCTGGACACTAATAGAGAAGCAAGGACGAAACTCATAAGTGACATTTTCATGTGGACACCTGGATATGGACACATCAGTTTTGGCCAACAAGCAAAAATCTACATCAATCAGATCTGCATGTATTCTGGATGCCTTGCGGAAGACCTGCTAGGAGCAATGACCGATAGGGACAATTGGTGAGAGTGAGTAATGGGTATCCATGATGCCATATAACTGTAAATTATCTGTATTAAGAATAGTTACTTAAATTTAAGGCTGGTTTAGCTCAGTCAGTAGAGCATTCATCTAGGAATTGCAAGGTTCAAGGTTTAATACCGGTCCTCTCAACTCAGTGCACAGCTTGGGTAATCTGATTTATGCTGTAAAGTAAGGAGCTGACGATAACTGTGGCACCTCCTCTCAGCAAAAACAATCTCCCTGGTCTAGAACTAACAAAAAGAGGATAGACCCCCTCGCTGTCCACCTGGTACCAACAATAGGCTACTATGCAGTCTTTACTACTTGAATTTAAATTGTTTACTAAGGATTATCATTAGTTATTTGATATCATATAACGGCATGCAAACAAATGATTATTATCAAATAGAAATACTTACTTGAAAACATATAGTATTTAGTATTAGATATGTATTTGATAAGAATACTTAAAACCATAAAACTGTGAGCAATTTATTTGTATTTGATAAGAATACTTAAAACCATAAAACTATGTGCAAATTGTCAATGTATCTTTGAGGCGTAACACAGATTCTCAAAGATATGTGGTTCAAAGTTAACTGACCTGAAAAATTGTAAAAGTTTTTAAATAAAATAACTGGTGCATTATATCTTTTATTCATTAATATATCAGCGCTGAAAATTTTATTTAATTCGGTTAATTCCGTGATTTTTGGTATTTTTTTCTTTCGGCTAGGTAACATATGATGGTGGAATTTAGGTCCATCATGTTTGATTTAACCACCAGTAGTATGGGTATATAACAGAAGCTCATGCAATGGCTAGTGCAAAAAGTGTGTGATTTCAGCCAGCATTCCCATTTTGGGGCACCTCAGGCACTGAGCAATAAACCCAGCCCTGCCCTCTTTTAGACGAGGTGGCAGGTCCTGCTTGGGGGATGGCCTGCTTGGACCATGTGGTTAATATTACTTTACTCAGAGGGCTAGAGCCTGAAGACCATAAACCAATTGAGATGAAACCTTATAGGTTACAACCCTCATGCCTGTGTACTGATCACTGAGCTATTCTTAATGACCCCAATATTCATGCTCTATAAAACCTAAAGCATAATATAATGTTTTAGTCATGCTTTAGTAAACACCAATACTAAAGTCTGAACTTGAAACTGTTGCTATCAATAGACTAATTTTACTTGCATGATTTTTAGATAATGAAAAAAGAAAAAAAAAAAAAATATTTTACTTCTTTTCAAAGAAAACAAGAGTTAAAAAACAGAATGAAACAACCAAAAAAAAAAAAAAAAAAAAGTGTTGCCATTTATTAAAATATCAAATCAAGTAAAAATGAATTAGGACAGTCACATTTAAAACCGTTGACAAAATGGAGGGTCTTATTGTCTCTATGAATTCCCAGTTTAGCTTAAAAAAAAAGGTGATTATAAATTAAATGGCAGCTGTGGAATAGCAGCTGACATTTTAACAGGATATCATTTGCGGGGTTTTTCTATATGAATCAATATATTAATACGCTTGTTCCTAAAATCTTCTTTCCGTTATCATCCAGCAACACTCACTGGTTAAAAATGGGACCATTCAAATTGTTCAAGATTCAATGCAAAGATGTAAATCCAGATTATCTGGTGTCACTTAATCACAGATTTCTTATTTGTCCCATTTTATTTCACCCATGCTAGTTCATGTAAAAGCTTAACAACTGTCCAAACCAAAATAAAATTACAAAAAAAAACACCAAAAAATGCAACTTCTTTTTCTTAACCAGTTGTAAAAAATAACTTTTTCACAGATTTGGATAAATTAAAAAAAAAACAAAAAAAACCCAAAAAACCCCAAGATGATGTAAAACAAACTGAAAAATTTTCACTTTTTTTTTTTTTAATTAAAAAAAAATTGACTGTCTGATGGGGTGAACCCGATGAAAGAGCTTGGTGTCCTAACGAATATTCTAGTGTCCCTGGTACAATGGGACAGCATTAATCTCGACCCCTGAAGCCTTTATATACTTATATCCAGTGTAGCCTTTCTGTTATACCACTGGGTCAATGTGGCCATCATAAACACTATAATAAAACTTTGGGTTTTGAAAAATAATCATATTTAGTTACATAGCAGAGATGCTGATAGGTATGCGTGTTACGTTGTAATACTCCCGGTACTAAAACGATACAAGCACCGTAGTCTCTTTCTTTCTGGTACTAAAACTCCGATAAAAAATCATAACACGAGAAACATGTCGTCACAACTCCCAGCCTTTATTAACGTGCTCGTCTAGTGGCTTCTACCAGGGAGGAAGGGAGGCAGAGAGAACGAGAGAGAGAGAGCACTACTAGATTACTGGGCTCTAATGAGGTCTGTCCCCCACGACGGACGCCGGCAAAAGAGAACGAAGCCTTTCTTCCTTCCCCCACGTCACCACGTGACTTCGGTCAACACCCGACTTCCGGTTCCGCTGCTTGCCCTCAATTCTTCGTTCGGGGTCACGCTACGGTCAAAACCATCGCTCTCCTCTTTTGGGTCATCACTATTTTTTTAAGCCTTTGTTATTTATATTCCTCCTCCTTCCATTAGCAGTTCTAGCTCACAAGGGTCATATTGCTACATGCGTCCTTGATGCACAAAAATCTGAAAGGATGCAGTAAAATCATGTTTGTGTATCCCAGTGTTTTTCTTTTTTCTTCCTTCACCATTTCAAGCTAACTGTAAATACATTTCAATAGTTTCTTAGAAATGAATTACACAGGATACATTACAAGTTAGGGGTAAGGTAGCTTTAATTGTTTCCCCCAGATCATAAATAGAAACCCTACAATCTATTGAGAAACTTAAGTTGGGACCCATACATTTTTCTGGGGACTTATTCAAAGCAAATATGTGCGTCCCAGAACACACTACATTAAAAAGCTATCAGTATCACTGACATAGTATCACTTTTCAACAGATGTCCTTGGCAAATCTATCTGATATCAAAGTTTAGAAAAGTATCTGTGGGCCTTTGGACACATGACATCATAGCAGTAATTAAATTTTTATTTTCTTGTGTTACTGCCCTGTCAACTAGGCTTAAAATATCACCAAGAAGGGGTGTCCTGATTATGACACTAAACTGCATCTGATGGTGAGGTTTCAGTTCTGAAAATCTAGAGAGTGTGAAATATCCCTTTATTGCCATTACCTCCACGTCCACTTTAACCTGGAGTAGCAAGTAACTGTTTGAGGCTCATCCATAAGTCAAATAGATGAGTTTTAAAATGATTCATATTCGATAGGAATGGAAAAATGGACTCTCTTGTCAATTTCGACACATGAGGGTTCATCCAATGAACAACCTACACAGTAGTTTGTTTATAGTGGTGAATAATTGTGTTGGATCATCCGCACTTTTTGACACATAAAATTAGTCAATCTCCTCCAAATTTCAAAGGGGGTGGAGGTTAGATTAGTCCAATGCCCATGTGTCACTGGTAAAGGGGGCTGGAGTTATTATTGGACTTACCAGTGATGCTGATAGCTTTCTGATTTAGTGCGTCCTGGGACACACATATTTGCTTTCAATGAATCCCCGGGAAAAATGATGGGTCCCAACTAAAACCATCTAACTCCTACCTTGTAACCTACCCTGTATAATTCATTGCTAAGAAACTATTGAAATGTATTTACTGTTAGCTTGAAATGGTGAGAGAAGAAAAAAGGAAAAATACTGGGATGCATGGATATGATTTTTACTGCGTCCTTTTAGATTTTTGTGCATCAGGGACACAGGATGCATGCATAGGAAAGAATTGGTGCGCAAAGAATGCTACAAACCCAATCAACGACTAAACCCAGGTTTTTCAAATTCAGAGTTTTCCTCCTCCCAGACTGGTTACCTATCCAAAGTTAAAGAGCTCAGTCTGCCCTACTATTTTACCCATAGCTGGAGGGAGAATATATGGATTCATACCTTTCCCAAGGGTATTAGTGCTATGTGAAATGCAAGCAGCCTTATCTAAGATTTGAGCTTGGGTCGATGAGTCCATTTCCCATGACTCTAACCATTGTCACATGCCTCTATATCGATAGGAATATTTAATTTCATATAACTATTCTTCTTGGCTGATGGTTGTTCTTGCTGCCATCTTTCACCATGGCACCATGTTGTTCCATATTTTTCTTTCCTGGTGTAGAATAATCATAATAAGTTCCAATTACTGTCGAATTAGTAAGACAAGGCAACAAGTAGTCGCAACTGAATATGAATCTAATCTTGTTGCAATACTACTGCAAAATGTAACGAGATAATGGAAGGTCCTGACTTTTGTGAGCTAGAACTACTATGTTAGAAAAGGAGGAAGAAGGAAATAAGTGAGAGAGTAAAAGTTTAAAAAATAGTGATGAGCAAAACAGGATGAACGACGGTTTGACCATAGCGTGACCCCGAATGGAGAATTGAGTGTCAACCGGAAGTTTCGGGTGTTGACCGGAAGTCACGTGGTGACGTGGAATGACAAAGAAAAGGACGAGTCTCTTTTCGATTTGGGACGTCGTAGAGTACGGACCTGACCTTGGGTCCCTTATGGGATCACAGTAATCTAGAAGTATAGTTCTCTCTCTCTTTCTCTCTGCCTTTCCTCCTCTCCGATACAGCACACGAGACGAGCCTACCCTAGAAATAAAGGCTGGCAGTTGTGACTACATATTTCTCGCATTGTAATTTTTATCAACACCATTTTAACACTGTGAATTTGGAGGCACATGGACGAGACCTGCTATACAATATACACCGCCGCCGCCGCCACGTGCCGAAGACATTTTTAGTACGGTGAATATATCGCTGCTGCCGCCACGTTACTATATATACGTTTGGGTACTGTGACCAGATATACGACAACATCACAGATATCGTTTTAGTGCTCGGAAAAAAGGGACAATGTTACAAATATGCCAGGGTATTTATGAAGCCTCATAACATCATAGAAACCAAGCAGCCAATCAGGACTTAAGGAATGGAATCACCCAAATACATTAATGGACTATTCTTGATTTCCATAAATACCAGCTGTCTTGGGCACTGGTTCAGTTGTGCTTAGTCAGTTGCTGTTGTTCAAACCAACAGTATACTGACTGACTGACTTCAATACCTGGGTTGAATAAACAAGATAAAGTATGCATACTTTATTCATCTTTGATGCTTTTCCACATACATAACTGAATCGTATTCTAAATAATTTCAAGTTAAAATCCAATTTCTAACTTCAAAGATTTCAGTCAGCTGACTTTTTACAATCCTCCAGTGAGAAACTAACTTTCAAATCCCCCTTGGGTCATTGCCTGTCAATCAAACTTATTTGACATTAATAGTTTCTGCTTTCGGGACAACTATTTAAATATTTAAAAAAAAAATTTCTACACTACATGCAAGATAAAAGATTCAGTTAATCTATTATTTAGCACTTATACTAAGGATTTTTATTATTTACATGAAACCGTACAACTGTGTGCAAACAAATGATTATCAAATAGAAATAATTACTTGAAACCATATGATTATTAGTTTTAGATAGGAATACTTGAAACCATACAACTGTGTGCAAATTATTTGTAGTAGATAGGAATACTTGATATCATATAACTGTATGCAAACAAATGATTATCATCAAATAGAAATAATTGTTTATAATATAATTCCAATACTTCAGGCCATTTATCTGGATAAGAGAATATTTTACTTAACTTTTTTCATCTTTGAGCCATTTATTCTTTTCTGGGTGGGTTGCATTTTCTCTGCTGCTGTGTAAGTGAGTGTCTACCCACACTCACACTTATATTTATGCCAGCTTTTTGAGCCATTGTTCTTTTCTGTTTTTTTTTTAATTAATTAATTAATTTATTTTTATTCATTTTTTTTTTAAAGGTTTGACCATTGACCAATGATTGAGCTCGACTATGACCTCATTTCCTCTTGCGCAACACGTTTACAACAATTTGGACCTTTTAAATTTGTGTTTCCTTTTTACTGTAACATGTTTTGTAAACAAGGTAAGAAATGGCTTATTTTATTTTCCTCTTTCAATTTTTGAACCCTACAAGGATAGAGGCGATTATTTTATACCATTGGTAATTATTGTAGAGTAATATTATTTACTAATTTACATATCAGGTTACTCTCATGGCTACACATCACCACCACCATTATGTAATAATTATTCACATGTATCAGACTATTGTCCTCATCTTGGTTGTTATTATATTCATAATATTTTGGTTGTTGTACTATTAAATATCTTTTGTCATAATTTGTAACCTTCAGGGAATTTTGAACTGAAGGTTACTGACTAAAACAAACACCTGAAGATGTTCAGAGAGTATATTGGCTGAAAAATTGTGAATATAACAACCAAGATGAGTTCAATGTAAATAGTGAAAATAATAACTCATCTTAGAAATTTACTCAAATTTTATTGAATCTAATGATTTACTTCTTTTAAATTATATATATATATATATATATATATATATATATATATATATACACACACATATATATAATGTTAATGTTTCATCTGTTGTAGCATCTAGCTTTCTCCATCTTGTTACTATTATACATTGATTCATTCAGCTCAGTTTACTTCTCTTTGTTGTCTTTATCATAATGTTTTATTTGCTGGACTATCTGGCCTGCCTCATGCTATTACTATTATACATTGATTTTTCCAACTCAGTTTACTCCCTTTTGTTGTCTTTATGAGAATGTTTCATCTGTTGACCCTCTAACCTTTCTCATGTTGTTACTATTATACATTGATTCTTTCAGACTAGTTTCCTCATCTTTATTGTCTTTATCACAATCTTTCATCTTTTGTATGCTCTGGCCATCTTCTTGTTGTTACTATTATACATTGATTCTTTTGGCTCAGTTTACTTCTCTTTGTTATCTTTTGGTCTTCCATACATGTTACTATTATACATTGATTCTTTTGGCTCAGTTTACTTCTCTTTGTTATCTTTTGGTCTTCCATACATTGTTACTATTATACATTGATTCTTTTGGCTCAGTTTACTTCTCTTTATTTTCTTTTGGTCTTCCATACATTGTTACTATTATACATTGTTTCTTTTGGCTCAGTTTACTTCTCTTTGCTGTCTTTTGGCCTTCCATACATTGTTACTATTATACATTGTTTCTTTTGGCTCAGCTTACATCTCTTTATTATCTTTTGGTCTTTCATACATTGTTACTATTATACATTGATTCTTTTGGCTCAGCTTACTTCTCTTTATTATCTTTTGGTCTTCCATACATTGTTACTATTATACATTGATTCTTTTGGCTCAGTTTACTTCTCTTTATTATCTTTTGGTCTTCCATACATTGTTACTATTATAAATTGTTTCTTTTGGCTGAGTTTACTTCTCTTTGCTGTCTTTTGGCCTTCCATAAAATTGTTACTATTATACATTGTTTCTTTTGGCTCAGCTTACTTCTCTTTGTTATCTTTTGTCTTCCATACATTATTACTATTATACATTGATTCTTTTGGCTGAGTTTACTTCTCTTTGTTATCTTTTGGTCTTCATACATTGTTATTATTATACATTGATTCTTTTTGGCTCAGTTTACTTCTCTTTATTATCTTTTGGTCTTCCATACATTGTTACTATTATACATTGATTCTTTTGGCTCAGTTTACTTCTCTTTATTATCTTTTGGTCTTCCATACATTGTTACTATTGGCTCAGTTTACTTCTCTTTATTTTCTTTTGGCCTTCCATACATTGTTACTATTATACATTGTTTCTTTTTGGCCAGCTTACTTCTCTTTGTTATCTTTTGGTCTTCCATACATTGTTACTATTATACATTGTTTCTTTTGGCTCAGTTTACTTCTCTTCGCTGTCTTTTGGCCTTCCATACATTGTTACTATTGGCTCAGTTTACTTCTCTTTGTTGTCTTTATGACAATCTTTCAGCTTTTTTCTTTTGTATGCTCTGGCCATCTTCTTGTTACTATTATACATTGATTCTTTTGGCTCAGTTTACTCCTCTCTATTGTCTTTATCTCAATGTTTCATCTGTTGTACCCTCTGGCCTTCCTCTTTTCATTCCTATTACACCCCACCACTATTTATTGTGTTGTTAAGCTGACTTAATCTTATTGTAGACAAACTGAAGATCAGATTAATTTTTAGGGAAGTCAAGGCCATAGAAATTCACATCTAGATGATTTTGCTATCCAACTTTAGCTGCATTACATACAGTTAAGACTTTGGTGTTTCAACAGTTTTATTAGTCTTGATTAGATTTGCATGAAAGGATAGGTATTCATTATAATCAATGGTTCTTCTAAGATTTATGCTGTGCAGTAAAATTTGTTATATAGCCCATTGCGGGTGTATGAACAAGAGAGTTCTTCTGTGATAGAGAGAGAGACAGACACAGACAGAGAGAGAGAGACAGACACAGACAGACAGACAGACAAATAGAGTCGTGACTTACTTGTTTCCATTTCTAGTGGTTGTTTCATCTTCTTTTTTTTGGCTATGATCGTCTAGTGCTTTTTCCTTTACTTTCTTTTGGCCAGTTGTCATCTTGTCTCTTCTTGTCTTCTTCTTTTCAAGTCATGCATTAATCAACTACAAGGCTTTGTTTTTCTTTGATCAAAGATTTTGTTACTGCCCATTCTGATTCACCACGTGGTTGAGCCAATTTCAAGAGAACACGTCTTTTCTGTGTACCATTTAGGTTGAAACTGATTTCCTAACTTACTAAATCATATGACATGCGAGATTCACATGCCTTTGGGGTCAAGGTTACCAACAGTCTGGTATTTTTCCACTTGGGCCCCTTGAATTCTTGCTACAGGTCTTGTCAAAAACCCACACCACCACACAATATGTAACACATTGTTGTGCTGTGTTTTCAGAAAAAGAAAAGGTTCAATAATAAATTTTGTACCAGTTACAAGTCTTTCAGTTTGTACTTCAAATTATCTAAATAAAACTTTTCTTCATCCAGTCACCGTAAAAAAAAAAATAGGTAATAAAAGGGCAGTCTGTTTGTTTTGAGAAGAATGTCCAGGGAAATTTAATGAATAAGAATATAAAAAAGATTGTTTTAAATCTAATATGGTTGTTTTATTTTTAATTAAATTACTTTATGGGTAAATCCATGGATCCATAGGTAGGACATTTTGATAAACAAAAGACAAATAACAATAAAATATTTTTTGCTTATTACGATATAATGTCAAACTTTGAAAAATACATTGATACTAATCATTTATGGATCCATGGGTAGGACATTTTAGGAGCAACATCAATTATAATCATTCTCACCAATTCCATAATATTAAAGTATGTAGAAAATAGAGAAACTAAGTGTTGTAGAGTAGCTAGCACCCCTTCAGCACTCTACCAGATGGCCTGGCTCATAGCCTTAAATAGTCTACGATTAAGAACTTCAAGAGTTGATTAATAAGCTGATTGATATTTGGACTGATCTTACTTCATTTGGCTATACCGCATTTGACCCTCCTCTATTTCTTGTAAGTTAATTGTTTTGTAACTTTTTGTTCTGTGATTTTTTGTATGTATCCTTTAGCGCCGGATACTGGTGATGAATAAATATATTAAGCACTCAGTTTTCTCTGTGTATCATTTCACCTTGACAATAGAACACTAAGTATTCTAAAAAGATAAATATATTCTAGATGCTGAAGTCAACATTAACACGTTTCAGTTACAATGGATAAGAACACTTTTCTCTATACACTTTCTTATCTCCCATCTTATTTTGAAAATATATTCATCATTGTTCAGACAACACTTTTTCCATCCTAATGTCCTAATGAAGGTTTGATAAAAACTGAAACGTTTTAACATTGACTCCACCATCCAGAATAAATTTATCTTTTTGGAATACTTTGGTTTTTTTTTTTTTTTTTTTCTACATACTGTTGGATTTATTTCCATATTTTCCTCGCTATTAAGTGTATAAATTGTTTTGCAGTATGTGCTGTCTGTACTGAACTTCATGTACCCTACCATATTTCAAGGGTGAGTATCATTTTGCAAATATTTCTTGGAAACATTAGTGTAATTGCCTCATGAATGTTTATAAACGTTTTTAACTAATTTTGTGACTATGATTTCGAAAGTGTAGTCCATTTCTATCTTGTATCATTTTTGTGTAACAGAAATACAGTATATCTTGTAGAACCAAAGCTGTAATGAAATTATTATTATTTGGATTATTCGGACTATTGTCCTCATCTTTATTGTTATCTGTACAACGTTTTGGCCGATGTGCCCTCTGGCCTTCTTCAGGTATTTCTTGTCAGACTCTGGACCCTTCTCAAACTCGGGAACCTTCTTTTTGAACTCGGGAACCTTCTTGTCATAATTGGGAGCCATCATGGAACTTTGCGACAAGGTTCCCTTTTTATCATATATGTACTAGAGGGAGTTGGCTGAGGGTGTTCATGTCTTGGGTATGACGTTAAACTCTATCTGATGGTGAGGTTCCAGTTCTGGAAGTCTGGGGAATATGGTGCAGCCCTTCATCACCATTGCTCCCAGGTCCACTCTGACTTGGAGTGGTAGTACCTGCTAGGGTCCTATCTATGGGTTAAATAGAAAAATGTGTTTATAAAAAAAATTGAGTATCCATTAAGAAGGAATTTATTTCAAAAGTTTATCAGCATTAAATGACCCACTGAGGTTGATATGTTGTAAAATAAAACAAACCAAACCAAACCCACAAGGCCACATTGACCCAAGGACTTTTTAACATAGGGAGCCATGCAGAAGCTGAATCTCATGAAGTGAACAGTGCAAAAAGTGCATAAATTGCCTTTTGGAACATCTGGCCCTTTTAGATGAGGAGGTAGGGATTACCTGGTGGGATGGCCCCCTGGGATCACAGGATTTATTTATCTTAGTGGTCCAGAAGCCAAAGCTACTGACACAAAGCTCATATGGGGATTAAAATAAAACTAAGATAAAATAAAAATAAAAAAACAACAAACTCCCATGAGCCTTCACTAGAAGAACCCTCCACACATGTGCGAGAAAAAGGACCGACATCCAACCCCCAAGAGAATATCTTGGCCATTCGAGTTTAGGCCTTAACTGTGTGTAGTCACTTCATTGGCCAGAGGGATATCCCCTTGTTACAGGCGACTATGGCCGGTCAATAAAGCCTAAGTCATAAAACCACCTTCTGCTTTTGTCTCTTTCTTTTTCGTTCCTTGAATTCCTTCCTTTTCAGTGTGACCACCAAATGAGATGGGGTTAAAAGCAAAAAGCCTGAGAACATGCACCAAGAATATCCAGCTAGTGTTTTAAACCTTAAAACACCCAAATCTCTTACTATCTCATACTCAAAAGCCAAGTTATTGATAGGAGTGTGTTGACGCATATTTAAAAAAAAATTTCCTTTTTTTTTCAGATGGCAAACATTGGTTGGTGCCATATTCATCCAGATCAAGATAATGCAGGGTCACATCGATCCTATTTTAGATGGAAATAACAGGTAAGTACATTAAAAATGTGAGCAAATAAAATTAAAGACAAATATAATATATGTATCTAAGTTAAAAGTGTGTAGACATTGTCAGCAGCACTAGGTAACTGTTAGTTAATTGCCTATGTGATCTCTGGACCAAGTAAATATAGCAAACTATATTATCAATATTTCATATATGTGTGTGTGTATATATATATATATATATATATATATATATACACACACAAGTGACATTCAAACAGTTCTAAGTCTCACTGAAAGAATAGTCACTTTTTATAAAACTTAGAATATAAAAAATGTTGATGTCTATAGAATATAAAACCTGTTTATGTATATCAATATAACAGATTGTGCCATTTATTAGATTGTTATCATCATGTCCTATTTTTGTTAATATTTATGACTTTGTATGAAGATTTCTTGTAGAAATTTAATTCTTTTTTTCTTTTTTTTTCTAGACAATCACTTCTTCTTTGTCTTCCTGAACTTGTTCTATTTGTGATGTCGATTTATTCTGGTTCAAAGGCCTTAGCAAATATTGTAAGTTTCTGTTCTTTTTTTTTAAAATTTTTATTTTAACAATGAGTCAAAACCCTCAGCAAAAATGACTTAAAATGACCAAAAAGAGGCACTTGTATTGTAATGGTTATTGCTGTAGGAAAGAGAAACAGTGACCTGAGGTGACTATTTAAACTAATGTGCTGAACTGTGACAAACTCCAGCAGCACTATTACTATTAGGAGAAGTAGAAGAAAAGTAGTAATTAATATTTATTTTATCAAAATATTACTGATTTAATGATGTCTGTAGAATATAAAAAATGTTGATGTCTGTAAAATATAAAAGCTCTTGATGTCTGTAGAATATAAAAAGAAAAGTAGTAATTAATATTTATTTTATTAAAATATTACTCATTTAATTCCTATAGATTATATATGACTTTACAGGCACTATAAGCAACTAGAATCATTGTATTAAATAACCCAAAAAAGGTCGATATGCCATAAAACCAACCAACCAACTGTAACCCAAGTTCTAATCCTGGATGGTTTTGTTTTGTTTTTGGCATATCAACCCTCTTTCATATCATTTAATGCTGAATCAAATCAATTATACACCCACACATTTTCTGTGCCTACGCCTTGTCACTCCACCTGTCTTCTGGCTGTCAAAGGTCGGTTCAATCAATTAAAGGCAATATCCTGTTTTTGTTTGCAGGCCCATGTTGACACCCATGCATTTCCTGTGCCTACGCATAAGTCATTCGCACCTGGTCTTCCAACTGTCAATTTGTTCATCAGGCAATATATTACAACTTTATCAATCAAACTCTCAGTGATTTTTCACTGTTTTACCATTATTTTCAAATTACTCTACACTACTTGCTAAAAATGATAGGCTATGCCTATTCATGATGTAACAGTCAGTCATCGGTGGTGCCTCTATCACCCGACCTGGGGTTACCTGACCAATAGTGATGAATTGTAAAAAAAGTTTGAATGGGGAAATATGAAAATTGATTGATTTTTTTATGTCTTATTTATTATAGTGAGTTAAAAAAAAACTTTCTTTTTAAAAAAAATTTCAGACAATTCCTGTATTTCTTGCTGTCTGCAACAGTTGCCTATTGATGAAGAGAATCTGTCGATGCTTTTTGCATAAAACCTTCATGGTAAGTATTTACCGAACCCGTTCACCATGGGTAAGATGTGACACAAGGTCACAAGTGTGAGGCATCCAGCGAGGATAAAACTTATTATTCAATAGTAATGGATCTGTGAGACTAACCATTACACTGTGATGGGATGCTCAGATATTTACCCAGCCCGTTCACAAGATGAAATAAAGTACCTTGCTGGTGATAGAGATAAAAGTCTCTTATTCTGTTCAATGAACAGAAATGAAACATTTTTTAAATTGTTATAAAAGTGTTTGTTTTGAGTGCATCATAAATCTTCACTTAGGCATTTTTTTAGCAGAATTTAATTATTTAAAATGTATTAAACATAAATTTGATATGTAATATTATTTTTTTTTTTTTTTTTTTTTAACTGATGCTCATTATGTTACTACTTTTTGACTAAGACAAAAATTTGACCTTAAATAATCAATTTAATTAAATATAATTCGTTTTTTAAAATGAAAATGAGCCAAAATTTTGGCTGTACCTTGAATATATTGACTCAGAGTGTTGTGATAAAAATCAATGCTAATAAAAAGAGAGAAAGTCTTATACTTATAAGCCTTAGTCGGTTAAATTGAACAATGGATCTAAATTCTGACATCGTATGTCCCCTCTTTGAACCAATATATCTTTGAGAATCTGTGTTACACCTCAAAGTTAACTGAGCTGAAAAAATGTACAAGTTCTTAGATAAAATAACTAGTGCATTATATCTTTTTATTCATTAATATATCAACACTGAAAATTTCATCAAATTCGGTTAATTCCCTGATTTTTGGTATTTTTCTTCTTTCGGCAGGGTGACATACAATGGTAGAATCTAGGTCTGTTAAGTTCGATTTAACTCCTTAGTCTTAAACTATCAAAATTGATATATCAAACACAATTAAAAACAAAAAGAGTTTCCTTAAAAATGTTCTCTCCACTTTTCTATTTTCAGCTCTCTGATCTTGTTGGTTGGCTTATTCATGGGATTCTGGGTATTACCATCTTGGGTATCCTGAAAACTGATCCAATGGTAAAATGTTTATATATTCATTTATTATTATACATATTACAGCAAAGGACTTTGTTTACTTGGTAGTGCTGATTATCTATGTATGTATGTATGTATGTATGTTTTACCCAACCTCTCTGTTACAGAAAATATGTGACTCAAAGTCACAAGTAAAACTGGTTTGAATTCAGAATTTTGTTTCTCCTATACTAGTTGCCTAACAAAGGCTGAATAACCTAGTCTGCCCTACTATTTATCCGTATCTGCGGTGAGAACAGGCAGTTCATGCATTTACCAAGGGCATTAGTGCAAAATGAAATACAAACGTCCTCATCCAGGATTTGAACTCAGATCATGGATTCCATTCCCTATGATATATATATATATATATATAATATAATAAAATAAATATATAAAGGTTTTACATATCTATTTATTTGGTGAAAAAGGAACATTCCCGACCATATTGGTTTCATGCGACAACAATTGTCAGGTGAAGATGTTATAAAACAGATTTTGTAACATCTTACAAAACATGTTAAAAAACAGATTTTGTAACATCTTCACCTGACAATTGTTGTCGCATGAAACCAATATGGTCGGGAATGTTCCTTTGTCACCAAATAAATAGATATGTAAAACCTTTATATATTTATTTTGTTATATTATATAACAGCTCTATTTTATATTGTGTACTCTACCAATAATACTGCTTTTGGCACACCGTTCCAATAAAAGCTGAAACAGTGACAATTCCACACTATAGTATATATATATATATATATATATATATGTGTATTTACTGTGTGTATGTATGTATATGTATTTAACCATGCATTGACTCTCCACCATGAGTTTAAAGCCACATTTTGGCTTTCTGCATAAATTAACTTGAAATCAAAGTTGGCAGGTTTGAATTCACAGTTTTCCTTCTCCTAGATTGTTTGCCTAACCAAGGTTAAAGAGCCCAGTCAGCCCTACTATTTACCTATAGCTGGAGGGAGAGTAGTTGGATTCATACCTTTCCCAAGGGTATTAGTGCTATGTGAACTGTAGCTTCGTCCAGGATTTGAACTCAGGTTGACAAGTCCATTCCCTACGACTCTAACCATTACACCACGCACCTCCAATGAGTTCTGTAAATTAAAAAAAATAAAATCCTTAGATGTTATTTTATGTTATCTGATAGTTTTTGAGAAACTTCTTATTCAAAACAAAACAAAAAATTATTATTGGGGATTGATTTCATGAATTATTTGAAAACCTCAGCACCAATTTTTCTTGTATATTTATATTTACCAACACTTCTGCACAAACCAGATGCTGTAGTTTAATACTTTTTTCTTTAAAATATCTATGAAAAATTCACCTTTTGAACAACTTTCTTATATTAAAACTATGGTTTATTTCATTTTTGTACAAAGCTTTTTCAAAACGTTTCTTACGAAAGGGAGATTACTTTTAAAGGGAGATAATTCCGTACAAATAATTTGCATAAATCCTAAAGTAAGCCCTATTATTTACCTATAGCTAGATGGAGACTATTTGGATTCATACCTTTCTTGAGGATATTAACGGTGAAATGCATAGAGTTCCGTTCATGATTTGATCTCAGTTTGCTGCGTCTATTTCTTCTGACAGTAAACATTACACCACAAACACTTCCTGTAAAATCCTTCCTGTAGGGCGAGTTTTCAGCTAGTTTTCACAATACTTATTACATTCTGTTGTTGACATCCTTCCGTTTACTAAAGACGATGGCGTAGTGTCCACTCTAAAAATTTTTTTTTTTATCTACAACTTTGAATGGCAATCTCTGGTGCAGTGACTGCAAACAAACAGTGATGCTTGCTGGAGTTGCTGTTGTCTCTCCTTACTACTGGCTCTCTTTTCTGTGGCAGTATTTTTCCTCCCTTTTTCACTCCTTTTCGTTCCTTCTTTGACGTGGAAGTGCCAGGTCACTTGGTCTTCTGCACAAGCCTCCCATGTGTTGGTGTTGATGTAGCATGTTATTACATTCTGTAAATCCTTTATTACTTGTCATAGTGTTAATCATAGTCGAATAGGAAAGTAATAAATGACACAGGAGACAATATTTTTTTATTTGGTTCAAAATATATACACTATTTATAGTCTTTTAAGACTAGACCATTGTACCTATGAGGGTTTTTTTTTCTTATCACTCCACAACACATAGCTTTTTATATATGTATATATTCTTGTAACTCAATACCCTTAAATTAATAGTATTATTTCTTTACTTTTGATGTTTTTAGTATCACAATGATGGCTACTTCTGGATGTATGTTCACATCGCTTGCTTAGGTAAGTCTTTTTTCATATCTAACATTTTTATATTCTTGTATTTTTCAATAAATTGTTTTCTTCCTGTTCTCATAGACATGCTCTGATGATCTAAACAGATTGAAATATTGCAATATAAGCTAACATTATTACTTAACAACATCTGTGCGTTTTTCAATTTTTTTTTACTCTTGTATGATGTTGGTTGATTGAGTTTAATGGCATATCGTATGCATTTTTGGATTCCTTGGGCGAAAATGCTTTTATAAACCAATTTTTAGGAGTAGGGAAGCTCTAGAACTCATTTTACAGACAAAAGTAGATTACAAAAAGTCGCCATTTTTTGCGACCCTCCTCTCCAATTTAGAGAGCTAAAAATCATACATAACTTTGCCAATTTTTGGAATTGGAAACTCAAATTTTGGGGATTTACTATGGCTTTAATATTGCTTTCTGTAAATGAAATATTGCTACCAAGGTATGTGAACTGGTTTAATTCTAAAGACTTGCCATTTAATGTGGAAATGGACTCATCTTGTTTAAAACATCTGTATTAATTGATAATATTACTGTAAATTAATTTTTATTTGCAGGTGCTATATTTATGTTTATTGAAATAAATAAAGATATTCTTAAATTGAGGTGAGTACAAGTTTTTTTTCTCCTTATTTCTATGTTATATGTATTTCTTAAGCTTAGAACTTAAACATATCCCTTTGGTTGTAGTATGTGACACAAGGTCAGTTTAATGAGAGTGCCCAATGCACATATTGCACAAGTATCACACAGATGTCATACACTTCTGACCGCCTATCTCACAAGTGCAATAGGAAGGTGCTGCTGCAGAGTTGGAATCAATTTGGCATTAAATAACCCACAAGGGTTGATGCCATTAAACAAAATAACCAACAAACAAATATTTCTACCAATTAACACACATGAAGTAAATGAAAGATTCTAATATATTATTACTGTAAACTGTTCATGTTCCTGACACTAATACATTATTCTGTGTACTAGCAATGAGACTTTGATGAGTTGTGGTGCACCTGAGCACTGTACACAATAAATTTCATTATTATTATTATAAAAAATATTTCAACTGATTTATTAATACATATGATGTTAAACAAATCACATATATATATATATATAAACAAATTTTTGGTACAGCTGAACTTGTATAGGATTTTGAAAAATAACGACATACTTTATTGATCATCAAAATTTTTATTTTTCGAAAGAGAAAAGAGAAAATGGAAACTTAAGGGCCCTTTCGACTGGTGCTTTGTCAAAAGTAACGACCGGTAGATCGTTTAAAAGTCACAATGTAAATCAAATGGGTAAAAGAGAGATTCAATCAAGCAAATGGTGGGGTAACATGAAGGCAAAAAAAAAAAAAAAAAAATTAAAAGAATTTGGTAAATACCTTCAGGTAATCCCACCTCAGCAATAACATCCCAGCAAAAAATTACCAGGGAGTGCTTAAAATGTCTCTGTCTACACAAGGACGGGCAGTAAAAAAAATGGAGACTGCCTCCAGGACATTGAGATGGTGACTTGTCCTAGCCTTGTGTAGAATAGAAAATTGCTGATCGCTGTAGTTTGTTTTACAACTATTTGTATTACAAAGGTGGTCACCGATGGCAGAATCGTGTGCCTGGGAAAGCCCGGATGTGGTTTGGGGGAGGCTTCTTATACCCCTCGGGACGTATTGGTTTATACAGACGTTTAGCCTCTGCGTTGTCCTACCAATATAGCTGGCAGTACACCAGCATTGGTATTTGTAAATTACGTAACTTTGTTCAAAGATTGGCAGGACGTCTTTATGAGCAGAGCGAAATGCAAGTATAGTGGTAAAAATTGTCCGGACTTTAACTGCGTTAAAACAGCGTGTTTTGGCTAATTTGATCTTGTTTGCCAATGTCTGACCAACAAGTCCTATCTATGGCAATTGTAGATATACGGGACATTTAGATATGTGGTTCAAAGTTAACTGACCTGAAAAATGTAAAAGTTTTCAAATAAGATAACTGTTGTATTATATGTTTTATTCATTAATATATCAACACTGAAAATTTCATTGAATTCGGTTAATTACCTGATTTTTTTTCTTTCGACGGTATGACATACAGTGGTGGAATTTAGGTCCGTTAAGTTCGATTTAACCGTCATGTCTCATGCAGCTCACGTTTCAAAATGATCTAGGGGAGATAATTCCGTCTCTTTATTTAAGTATTCTTAAAGAGAATGCGTTTAAATCTATAAAAAAATATTAATTGTATTACACTAAAAAAACTTCTATATTCATTACCAGAATTTGTTATTATCATTTTTGAAAAAAAGGCACTTTAACGTTTTTTTTTTCTTTTTCAGCAAGACCAAATTGCTCTTCTACAATTATATATTCAGGTAAGCGAATTTTGTTTATAAGATTTAGGACTAAAGGGAGGTAACTCTTTACTAATTTAACTACGTAAAAAGTATTGAGTAGAAAGGCTTTTTATTTATGTTTATTTCCAATAAGAATTTACAATTAGAATATTCTAAATAAATAATTATTTTCTGAATTTTTGAGATGAGGCTTGATAATTTGAATTATATGGACTATTGTGTTCATCTTTATTGTTATGTACACAACGTTTTGGCTGATGTGCCCTCCAGCCTTCTTCATAAGTTTGACAAGAAACACCTGAAGGAGGCTGGAGAGCATATCGCCCAAAACTTTGTGTAGATAACAATAAAGATGAAGACAATAGTCCGAATAATATAAATAATACAAATTATCAAGCCTCATCTAAAAAATTCAGAGAAATTATTTATTTATTTAGAAGATTGTGATTGTGAATTCTTATTGGGAATAAACAAATAAGAATCCTCAGCCAAAATAATGAAATGGTAAGGCATCAATTAGATGGAGCTACCATTGCCATTTGCCTAAGTTTGTGACAGAGAACACAAGGTGAGTGGTGGAAATGGGGACTGTGGAATTGAGGATTCCCTACCTCCAAGGATTAAGTGCGTCCGTATATGTCTGGCCTACGCGAGGGAGGGAGTGTAGTAAGTGATATCAAGATATTGAACTTGCAGCCTCCTCATCACGAGGAGTA
Organism: Doryteuthis pealeii; assembly: GCA_023376005.1. Lineage (NCBI taxonomy): Eukaryota > Metazoa > Mollusca > Cephalopoda > Myopsida > Loliginidae > Doryteuthis > Doryteuthis pealeii. Next base: position 76,294,500 of record CM042142.1, read on the forward strand.
GCTCATAGGCAGATTACTGTCACCCCTGTTGAATATGCAAATTCCACATGGTTCGGGCAGCATGTGATTAGTCTAGATGAAAGATCGTGGGGAGGGCATTTACTTATTATTAGGTTGTTACAAAAATAATGGCCTATTTCAAATACATACATTTATTGTTTGAAACATTAACAGTAGGAATGTTAAAATTAGTCAAAATACGAGCTTTGGGCAGCTATGCATCTTTGCCATCGATCTACAAGGTCATTTGTTCCATGTTGGTAAAAGTAATTTATTCAAATGATAATTCCACCTCTTCTTTAGATCGAAAAGTTTTACCATTTAAAAATGTGCTGAAGCACACTTCAAACCGCCTAAGTTGTTGGTGCTCATTGTGCTCATGAGGAACCCATTTATCAAGCTTTTTCACCTTTCCAATACTCTGTAAATAGCGTGAAACTGTTGCAATGCTGACACCAAGTGTCTGAGACAACTCTCTGACATTTTGTCATGGATTTTGCTCAACAACTGCCTGCAATTGTTCATTGTCAAGACTACATGTCCGTCCTCTACCTTCTTCATTTTCAAGACTCTCATCTCCACTGCGGAATTTCTGGAACCACCTTTGTACAGTCCGATCACTTGTGGATTCATCTCCCCATGCTTTTTTGATATTAGCAGCAGTTTCGGAGGCATTTTGCCCAAGCTTGAAGTCATGCAACATAAAAAGGCAAAGGTCATGTTTAGGCATGTTCATCTTTGAAGGCCTCTATTTTTCAAAAATACTTTCTATCTGAAAATAAATTAAATCTTATCTTTGAGCACACATTAATTATTATATATGCAAAAATTCACCTGAAATAAACAACAAATTCTATGTTAAAATGACATTTCAAAACCGAGCACTTCAATCGGCCATTATTTTTGTAACAACCTAATATTTAAGTCCTACCTTCACACACAATGGTCAGTTGTGTTTTGATCTTCTTAAAGTGAAGTGAGACATTGAGTGATTGAACTTTTGATGGATTGAGCAAGGACTACTATGAGTGTAGCTGGCAAAATACTGCGAAAGGGGACTTTTGCAGTTGAAGAAATTAATCATCGCGATTGCATTTGGTTGTCACTTGAAACAAACAATTTCAAAGTTTACTTGCACCACACAGGTGATAGTTTAAAATGTAGGAGGTATTTGTGCTAAAACCTGTATTAATAAACCATTTACTTTTTGTATAACAAATGAATTTGACTGATAAAGAATGAATTTAAATTATGACCATTAGTAAAGTTTCTTTGAAATGAAAGATGAAAGGTTTTCATATTTTTTACAAAAAATGCATCTTTTTCTTTTGGCTGTTTAGCGTCTTTGTGTTTGCTCCATGCAGCTACCTACTAGGTAAGTTTCTTTTCATATGCATTTTCTTTTTAGAATATCAATTTGCAACCTCTCTAAAAAAACAATTAAAGATACCTTTACAAGATTAAATATTTTATAAAAGTATTTTTAAATTGTTGTATATAACTTTTGTTATTGTTTTCTTTTGGGTGGGGGGGATAACAAAAGTTATAAACAACAATTTTAAAATACCTTTATAAGATTAAACATCGTATTTTTAATTTTTTTTTTTTTTGGTGGGGGATATTTACTTTACCCCCCCCAAATACCCCCCCAAATACCCCCCCCCAAAAAAAAACAATTTAAAAATACCTTTATAAGATGTTTAATCTTATAAAAGTATTTTAAAATTGTTGTTTATAACTTTTGTTATTGTTTTTAGACCAATAGACCAAATGAGTTGATGGTGGGAATCTCTCTATTTAGGACCTTATTTATTCTCCATTCACTTACAAATGCATATCCATACTTACATATATATATATATATATATATATATATATGTAATATAATATAATGGAGAATGAATATGAAAAGTTTTAACATATAAAGGTGCTCAATGCTAAAATAGCAGAGCAGATTTAAAATCATAAATGAAATATTATGGTGTTAATTTTCTGTAACTATAGTTTCATGTGTATTATGCAATCTTCAGAGGGTTAAATATTGAAATAGTAGCTTTTTCAGTGTTTATATAACGTCAAGAGTGCCCATGCGATGGAATGTTATTACATAAGACTTATATTTAAAATTATAAACATTCTTAGTTCTTAATGCATGCATTATCCAGATGTAAAAAAATAGAATAAAATAAGATTTAAGAAAAAATTAAATTTGTGGTTCTTGATTATTTGAGCTGGTGTGGGAGAATGTTGTTAAATGTTATGAGGGATATATATATATATATATATATTTGGAGGATATGTGCTTAATTGAAGTCATACCTAAATTTTGAAAATTAATTAGTTAATAATTAATGAATTTAGGCGGGCATATATGTTCAAATGTATGGCTAAACAGATCGAGAAAATGTTTAGCCTTACATTTGAACATGTATGCCCGCCTAAATTCATTAATTATTAACTAATTAATTTTCAAAAATTAGGTATGACTTCAATTAAGCACATATCCTCCAAAAATTGTCGGTTAAAAGCTATATCAAATAAACACAATGTTTAATTACGTACTTTCATATATATATATATATATATATATATATATATATATATGTATATATGTGTGTATGTGTGTGTAAATAAATAAATGATTTTCGTCCCTCTGCTTTTGTAGGTGATGCTGCTGCAGCTGTAAACTTCAAACATTTATATTTATATCGTTTCTACATTGGATGTCTATTAAGGTAAGACTTTATGAATATGATAATAATCTTGAAAACTTTGTATTTTAAAAATAAGATATGATCAATTTTTGGTATTTTTTTCTTTCGGTGGTGTAATTTATGTCCGTTAAGTTGGATTTAACCCAATTTCTTTTACCTAAAAATAGAAATAAGATTCCATTAAACACAAATAAAGAAATATTTGTTTCCATAAATTAGTAATTGCATATAAGAATTAAAAAAAACAAAAACAAAAACAAAAAAAAAACAGCAAAGGGCAAACACTAGAACAGTAACTAGGGGCAGACAACTCCTATTTATAGTAGAATTCTAAACTTCGAATTAAAAAGTTCAACAATGAGTAATCACTGTAAATCGTTTCTTTTTCTATAAAAGACAAATTTTTATTGTAAAGTTGGTGTTAAATTATACACAAAAATAAATATCTATCTATCACCTCCTCCCTTTTTTTTTTACCTACAAAAATATGTGGTCATAAAGTTGCTATATACAATCAGACCCCAACCTACTTTGGAGGATTTTATTATTTGTGAATCTGATGGAAATTTTGGACTGTACTCATTTTGTCTTACATTGAAATGATGCTATTCTGGATAGAATTTTCAACCCATAGTAGTATTGATTTTCTATCTGGAACAGCAAGACTGGTGAATCTGTATTTACTACACAGAGCTTTTCGTGCTCATTGTGTCTTACATTGAAATGATGCTGTTCTAGATAGAATTTTCAACCTACAACAATGTAGATTTTCTATCCGGAAGAGCATGATTCTCACTTAACATGAAATGAGCACAAAATGCTCTCTGTATAGCAATTACAGATTCACCAATCTTAAAATGAAATTTCAGCAGCAAACGTATGGTATGCATTGGTCCAAGTCCTGATCATAACTCATCGTATCTGAAATAAAAGTAGTAAGACATTAGCTACCAAATGTAGCGTGATAATGTCTCTGTGTGTTGTATACTCTCTTTCCTTACTTTCTTACTTCTATTATTCTTCTTCCAGCGTCTGGACCTCGTCTTGGGGACTTCGTGTCTGGTCTTCCATTGGGGATTTCTCTTTATCAGAAGCCCTGTGTCATTGGTAGTTTTTAGATAATAACACAAGACTTCGATTTACTTAGATCATATTTTATTCTGAAATCCCCACCAGACTACCTGCGCAGATTGAGTCGGCACCGTGCATAATACGACTTACCACCGTCGTGGCTTTGGCCGATCTGACTAAAACTCTTTCTAATCTAAACCGGAAGAGGGTCTTCTCCACCGATTCTCATGGTATCCACCGGAAGGAGGATCAGGACTGAGGTCAAGTCTTGTCATTCAATCCTTCAAGGCTGCCAGCTGAACTTATAATAGCCATTTTGGTTTCTACACTACTGTACACAAATATTAGGAATCTAATAATTATGTAACATGTGGTGTCATAGTTAATGTGCTGGATTGTGACATGTGTAGTAAGCGAGTTTGAACTTCAGTCAAGCTATTACATTCACTTTCAGACCAATATGCTTAGAAAAGGACTGAACTCCCTCATGCTCCCAGCTATAGGTTAAATATTACCAATACTGTTCTACAAGGGTGGCTTTGGCATTACATAAGTAATGAAGGTTAGTATGCCATTAAATAAAGAAACCATAACCGGACCTTCTATTGCCAAATTGCACAGGTAACAGTTTAAAATGTGGGATGTACTTCTATTGCACCCTGTATATTTATGTATAATAAAATTGTAAAAAGGGATTTTTCAAAGTTGGAAAAAACTTTGCTATGTGATTCTACGTTACGATACAATAGAAATTAAGGGGAGACAACTCCTGTTTATTGTATTCTACTATAACACTCATCTTTCTTTCTTGAGTTCTGACTTCATTTTAATATCTAAAACCTTTGAGTTACCATAGAAGATAAGCTGTACTTTTCTTTTTTTTCTCTTTCAGTGGTGTGTTTGGTGTCTTGCTTAATCTTCATCACATTAAACTCCAAGAATCCAAATTTTCTGCATATGGGGAATCCATCCATATCGCACAGGTTAGTGGCAACCTTTTATTTGAAAGATAAAGAAAAAGACTAAAAATTGTTTTGTTTTTTTTTGAAGGAAGAAAAATAGAAAGTAAAAGAGAGATGAATATTCTCTGATAGTCTGAGAGTAAAAAAAAAAAGAAGATTATGGGAATGTCACTTTCAAAAGTTGCAATAACATGTCTGGATTGTGTGATAAATTAAAGGAAACTGGAAAAGTCTTGAAGAAACTGACAATTCGATTATGGAGGTATCAGATGACCTAAGAATCGTCCTATAGGTTTTAACCTATGAAAAAAAAAAATAAAAGGAAGATATCTCCCTGGTTTTAATAGGAAGTTGAAGTTTGGGTAGGTTTTAGGTTTACTCAGATGCCATCGTCCATCAGTACATGTTCTGTATTGTTATATAATTCGTGAGTTGCCTACGAATTATGACTATAGTGTAGTAAAATTTAAATGATGGTAAATGGAAAGTTACCATTATAACCAAATTAGAAGTGATTGACAAACAGTTCACCTATCATTGACCTAGCCGTTGACATACAATGACAGTGACATACAATGGTGGAATTTAGGTTTGTTAAGTTCGATTTAACCCACTTCTGCTTATATTAAACAGCCATTTTGTATATCTTATTATAATGGAGATTGTGTGCTTTTCCGTCTGTAACCGAAACTATATTCCTACTCAAGTCACAATTCTCTTAGTTATTGACATCACATTCTCCATGATTTTATTTTTATCTAAACCTCAATTATTAATAAAATTGTCTTACATTATTAATACTGTTAACTATGACCACATACTAACAACATGCAATTATATTTATATATACAACAAAATAGCGCTTTACAATGTGAACGGGAAGACTAATTTGCATATTAATATTAAAAAATCGAATTTAATAAATATGTGCTCAGTATTATTGATTTCTAACTGTTTGGTTTTATTTTAATGAATATAAGCAAAAATCTCTTCAATGAATCTTAAATGAAATCCATTAACAAGATAAAATAACTGTCATTTTATTCTTTACTTCCTCTTTTAACTAAATACTTAAATTAGAAAAAATAACAATGAAAGACGAGATAGATGGAATTGTAAGTTTCAGTTGTTCCATTTTTCGATTATACCCACCTCTGTTTCAAATCTTTTTATCTGCATTCTTATTTAGTTTTATTAGCCTTTCTAATCTAATCTAATATTTTATTACATTAAAACTCAAATACTTGCACCCGGAGGGTGCATATATTTGCTAGTATTATTAATTCAATATGGCTGACACCTGGCCATTTAGAATGTGAAATATTTATCTTTTACTTTTTTTTGTTTGACTGGATTTATTTTAATTTTTATAATTAATTTATGTAACTGTCTGTCTGTAACTGAAACTATGTCATGATTTCCTTAGTTATTTAAATTATATTCTTAACAATTATGAAATAGTCATTATCTAATCTTAATTAGCATTTTATTTATTAACAATGTCTCTATTAAAATCTAGCTGAGTTAGATTGGCTTGAAGGCAAAGTGTGAGAAGGGAACAGAGTTAGTTGGTTAGATTTTGGCAGTTAGTCAAAGGGAGCTGATGTAATGGTCGTCTGTTCTCAGGTAAGTCATCTTCTCACCACGCGGTTAAACCCTTTTTGATAAAGACATCTTTGAAAAATATACAAAGTCTTGCTTTGTTATTAAAAACAAAGAAGATGAGCACAGATGAGCAAGCCCAGCACAACAGATGTCGTGTCAACCAGAGGAAGAAATCAGCCCAAAAAGAAGATGACCAGTTGCTGAAATAGAAACCCTCATAAGAACTTTCCTCTCACTATTTATATACCTGATACAAAAGGCGTACAATGTGTGTCAAAAAAGTATCAAGATTTTTTTTGTACTTTTTGACACACCTTGTATTCTGAAAAAAAAAAAGTTCACTCAGTCTTCATTTCTATCTTGGTAAATACAGCTTTAAACTTAGTACTTTTTTGACACACCTTGTATTCTGGAAAAAAATAGTGAATGGAACGTTATTATTTTTTGGAATACAAGGTGTATCAAAAAGTACAAAAAATCTCGATACTTTTTTGACACACCTTGTATATAACAGTATTACTTTGATATTAAATGTAAAGTTGGTGTGGAGTACCAAAGATTGATTCTTCTTAATTTTTCTATTTTTCCAGATTGTAGCAAGTGTTGCTTCTGTGCCTCTATTTAATTTTCCTATGACCAAAGAACATGCTATGTGGTAAGTATTCACTTCTGGGTTAAATCGAACTTAACGGACCTAAATTACACCATTGTATGTCGCCCCATCGAATGAAAAAAAATACCAAAAATCAGGGAATTAACCAAATTTAATGAAATTTTCAGTGTTGATATATTAATGAATAAAAGATATAATGCACCAGTTATTTTATTTAAAAACATTTACATTTTTTCAGGTCAATTAACTTTGAACAACATATCTTTGAGGCGTAACACAGATTCTCAAAGTTGTTCAAAGTTAACTGACTTGAAAAAATGTGAAAGTTTTTAAATAAAATAACTGGTGCATTATATCTTTTATTCATTAATATATAAACACTGAACATTTCATTAAATTCGGTTAATTCCCTGATTTTGGGTATTTTTTTTCTTTGGTGGGGTGACATACAATGGTGGAATTTAGGTTTGTTAAGTTCGATTTAACCCACTTTTGCTTATATTAAACAGCCATTTTGTATCTATTATTAATTAAATATGGCTGACACCTGGCCATTTAAAATGTGAAATATTTATCTTTTACTTTTTTTTGTTTGACTGGATTTATTTTAATTTTTATAATTATATAATGGAGATTATGTAACTGTCTGTCTGTAACTGAAACTATGTCATGATTTCCTTAGTTATTTAACTTATATTCTTAACAGTTATGAAATAGTCATTATCTAATCTTAATTAGCATCTTATTTATTAACAATGTCTCTATTAAAATCTAGCTGAGTTAGATTTTTCGCAAAACTGACCATAATATTAATGCATTTAAAATACTGAAATATGTATTATATATCTTTAAGAAATAAAGATTTACATAGTATATGGTGGGAATAATTTGCCCAATGATTTTAACAAAACTGGGTTTAATAAATAATCACTTGCTGTTACTGATTTCTAATACTATCATGTTATTCTGAAACATATTAAAAGCAATCTAATATAATATATGATTTTATATAGAAATTAATTAGAATAACATTAAAATAAGTGTGATATTTTTATATTCGGTATTATTAGAGTTTTGTTAGTCTAGAAAGACTAATAAAACTCTAATAATACCGAATATAAAAATTTAATATATTATCTTATTGCATCAAAACTTTTTGCTAGTTTATATAATTATATTTTTTGTCTTCCTTGGGTAGCTCAAACATATCTATACAACTGATGCCTTTTCTTTTATTAGGATTAGAGCAAAGTGGCTTTAGATTTTCAGTCATAAGCATAATGATGGATAGACCTGTCATCTGGGGCTTTAGAATACACTGAGTGCAGTTCTGCAGGGGGATAAGACCCCCCCCCCCCCAATGGGGCCACCTGTTAGCCATATGTGGCGACCTGTGATGCTTAAGAATGGAATCCTGGTGTCTGAGCAGTCCATGAGATACAACACTCCACTTTGGTCCTTACTTAGACTAGACGGGTGGTTGGAGAGTTTGCATTTGATCAATCGGCTGGTCACGTCAAGCCCTTGCACCCATATAATTGTTCCAACGATTATGGCAAGCTCAAACCATTTTTTATCATATATGAGCTAGAAGGTGGTGGCTTATGGTCTTAGTGTCCTGGGGTTGACGTTAAAATCTATCTGATGGTGAAGTTCCAATTCTGGAACTGTACTCCTTTGAAAACCTCAGCACCAATTCTTTGAAAACCTCAGCACCAATTTTTCTTCTATATTTATATTTACCAACACTTCTGCACAAGCCAGATGCTGTAGTTTAATACTTTTTTCTTTAAAATATCTATGAGAAATTCACCTTTTGAACAACTTTCTTATACTAAAACTATGGTTTATTTCATTTTTGTACAAAGCTTTTTCAAAACGTTTCTTAAGGAAGGGAGATTACTTTTAAAGGGAGATAATTCCGTACAAATAATTCGCATAAATCCTAAATTTCGTCTCAAAATGTTTCACTTGCTGAAATCTTAATGTGGATTCTGAAGTAGGGCTGACAAAATAATATAATTATAGATGAAGCTTGAGTGATTAACAAGTGTTGTATTGACGAATGTTAAAATTATCAAATTGGTTAAATTTTCGGCAGGACTACCAGACACCTGAATATTATCTGAAAAAAGAAAAAAATTATGTTTAGTATATAATAATCTTATTATAATGAAAATTATGTGTCTGTTTGTAACTGAAACTACATTACCACTGGCGTCACATTTCCCTTAGTTATTTACATCCCATTCTCCATGATTTTACTTTTATTTAAATCTCAATTATTAAGAAAATTGTTTTATATTATTAATACTGTTGGCCATATTTACATACTAATAACATGCAATTGTATTTATATATTACAATTTTCATATTGATCTTAAAAATTTTATTTTTATAAATATTTGTTTGGTATTATTGATTTGTAATTGTTTGGTTTTATTTTATTTCAAAAAATGAGCAAAAATCCTGTAAATAAATCTTAAAAGAAAACCATTAACTAAAAGAAATACTTTATTGTCTAATTTAAATAGTTAAATTTTGGCAATGAAAGCAGGAAGTGATAGGAAGAGCAAGCTGTTCAAGTTTATTGTGATAATTTTAAATGCTATTTTTTACTTTATTAATCTTTTCTGTTTTGCCCAATGTTAATATTTTTTTAATGTTTACACCCCCCCACACTTTTTAGTCTTTTTAATTTGATATATTTTATTACATTAAAACTTAATTACTTGTAGCTGGAAGGTGGGTATGTTTGCTAATGATAATGATTATAATAACCCCCATTACATTACTTTAACCTGTTGTAACTTCTGTTCTTATACAGATTGTTCTCAGAATTTTGAACCATTTAATCAGTTCTCATCTCCTATTTCATCCTTATGATGCTGCTCATTCCATTTAACCAATTTCATTCATAAACACCAGCTACAACTGTATACATTTTTGGGGGGAGTGGAGTTTTGTGGTTATAAGTTATTAAGCAGTAAATGAAAAAAAAAAAAAAAGATTTACTAGTGTAATTTACAAGAAATATATTACTGCAATAATTGAAATTAATTAGTGAAATAAATCACTAATTAGGACTGAGCCTATTCTAGTAGTGACCACCCCAAGCGGAGTTTTAAGAGGTTTGAATTCAGAGTTTTCCTTCTCCTAGACTGGTTGCCTAACCAAGGTTAAACAACAAAACATACATTAAATAGCTCTGCATGGAATCCGTTGTGTCCCATAGGTGATGACTGATAAGAAAGTGTCATGGGTATTGGTGCTATCAGCATGACCTAATGATGATTGTATTTGGATGCAGAAAAAATTGTATCCATGCGTCCCAGTGTTTTTTCCCCCCATCATTTCCAGCTAACTGTAAATACATTTTTATATTTTCTTGGAAACAAATTATACTATATGGGTTACAGGGTAGGGATAAAATGGCTTTAGTTGTTGATAATAAAAATGATAATGATAATGAAATTTATTGTGTACAGTGCTCAGGTGCACCACAACTCATCAAAGTCTCATGTCAAGTACATAGAATAATGTATTAGTGTCAGAAACATGAACAGTTTACAGTAGTAATATGCATGTATGTGTGTGCATATGTGTGTGGAGAAGGGCATCAGGTATAGTGTCGGCGGGCTACAGGAAGCTACAGGCAGCCTACAATAGATGTGGGCAGCTTATTCCATGTCTGCGCAATTCTGAGTGTGAAGAAATGTTTCCAAAGGTCACGTGAGCAGTGCTGTTTTCTGACTTTGTAGGCATGCCACGTGTGTTAGAAAGATGGAGATCAAAAAGGTGCTCAAGGTTGCTGTTGTTAAGGTGATTAATGAGTGTTTACCAGGTCAGTTGCCAGACGCCAAAGTTTCAATGAATCCATTCCCAGGACAGCGAGACGTTCAAAGTATGGTAGATGGAGGGTATTCATTTGGTTGCACGTCTATGTACAGTTTCTAGAAGGTTAATATTCTGAGCAAGATAGGGGTTCCAGACTGGTGATGCAAATTCCAAGTGTGGCCGCACCATAGCTTTGTACAGCTTTAAATAGATAGCCGGTGAGCGGCTGACAAACGTCCTGCTGAGCGACGCCAGGACACCCTCGGCCTTTTTGACAATTTTAGAGATGTGTTTCGTCCAACGTAAATCACTGCTGACAGTAATACCCAGATCACATTCACAAGAAGATTCCTTGATATTAGTGTTGCGGAGGGAGTATATGTATGATGGGTTTTTCCTCCCAAAATGCATGGTAGTGCATTTGTCCACAGCCAGCTTCAGTTGCAGTTGCCAGTCAGTGATCCATTGTTGCACTGTGTCCAGGTCTGACTGCTATAATGCTATAATTTATTAAGAAACTTTAGTTGGGACCCATCAGATTTCCTGGGGACTCATTTAAATCAAATCCAGGATGCACTAAATTAAAAAGCTATCAGCATCACTGTATATATATATATATATATATATATATATAATGGACTCTCCTGTGGATTTTCGACGTATGAGGGTTCATACACACAATGAACTCCCACACAGGGATTTGTTTATAGTGGTGAAGGCTTGTGTTGGACCATCCACACTTTTTGGCACAGTCGATAGGAAAGAATTGGTGCATCAAGGGTTGCCACAAACCCAATCAATGACCGACCTCAGGAATTTTGAATTCAGAGTTATCCCTCTCCTAGACTGGTTACTTACCCAAGGCTGAAGGATCCAGTCTGTCCTACTATTTAACCCATAGCTGGAGGGAGAATATATGGATTTATACCTTTACCAAGGGTATTAGCGCTATGTGAAATGCCAACAGCTTTGTCTAGGAATTGAACTCGAATCGACGAGTCCATTTTCCACGACTCTAACCACCAGCCCACGCGCCTCCATAAATATATATATATATATATATATATATATATATATATATATAGATTTACCAATCCTTCTGTACAAGTAAGATAGGACACAAGGTCAATTTCTTAAATGAAATTTAACATGTTTGAAATCAGAGTTTTCCTTCTCCTAGACTGGTTGCCTTACCAAGGTTAAAGAGTCCGATCTGCCCTACTATTTACCAGTAGCTAGGAGGAATAGTTGGATGCATACCGGTCACTTGGTCAATTTTTTTGGATAGGAGGCCAACCAACAAAAGCATACATTAAACAGTTCTGCATGGATTCTGTTGTGCAGAAGACCTATCAGGGGTGATGACCGATAGGGATAGGTGGTGAGAGAGTGTCATGGGTATTGGTGTTACCAGCATGACCTAATGATGATGATTGTATTTGTCCTCTTAAAAAAAAACGAATCTGTTCAAGTCAACTTCATTCCATTATGAATGCTTTTATTTATTTTTTTGATTGCAGGATCCTCGCCAACCAGGTGTCTGCTGTGTTTATTGCCAGTTATGGTCGGCACAAACATACTGAACCAAAACAAATGGAATTCCCAGGGGAGAAAGGTTAAAAGGAACAAACAAAGATCTGAATTACTTACCATGTATTGATCCAGTCATAGGTCTACAATGACTTGTCAAGAAACACGACTTGACTTTCCATGCATTCGAGTGGAGAGTTTTCTAAATTGGATCGCAGTGGCTTTTTTTTATTCCGACGACAAGGTATGGTCAGTTTTATGACCTGCAAAATTTAAGCAAAAGTGGGTAAATGAACTTAATGAGAACTGTAAAATTAAAAAAAAAAAAAAAAATTCACATATACATACATACAGTAGTCACTTGTATGGCTATTAAATTTTTTTTATTTTAGATAATGCTGTCAATCCTCATTATTATTAATAATAATTTTGGCTAGTATTATCCTTCATCTTAATAATTCTAATTGCTTTTTATTAATAATTTTGACTAGTATTATCCTTCATCTTAATAATTCTAATAGCTTTTTATTAATAATTTTGACTAGTATTATCCTTCATCTTAATAATTCTAATTGCTTTTTATTAATAATTTTGACTAGTATTATCCTTCATCTTAATAATTCTAATAGCTTTTTATTAATAATTTTGACTAGTATTATCCTTCATCTTAATAATTCTAATAGCTTTTTATTAATAATTTTGACTAGTATTATCCTTCATCTTAATAATTCTAATAGCTTTTTATTAATAATTTTGACTAGTATTATCCTTCATCTTAATAATTCTAATAGCTTTTTATTAATAATTTTGACTAGTATTATCCTTCAGTTTCCTAATTTTAGTCATTTCTTATTAATAATTTTGACTAGTATTATCCTTCATCTTCCTAATTCTAATTGCTTTTTATTAATAATTTTGACTAGTATTATCCTTCAGTTTCCTAATTTTAGTTATTTCTTATTAATATTTTTGACTAGTATTATCCTTCATCTTCTTAATTCTAGTTGCTTTTATTAATAATTTTGGTTAGTATTATACTTCATCTTGCTAATTCTACTTGCTTTTATTAATAATTTTGACTAGTATTATCATTCATCATCCTAATTCTAGTTGCTTTATATAACTCTTTCTTAAATAGAAATACTCTTGTAGGCATTACATTCCTTACTTGCCATGGTTCTCCTTTTTGACACTAGGGGATACAAAAGGTAATTACCTCCTGTGTCTGCAAATAGTTACTAGGTGTCATGACCAAAAGAAGGAGTATTAAATTCAAAACCATTTTTCATTCTTCCAGCCCTAAGAGAAGTAGCAACACACCAGTTTCATTTTTATCCATGGATAGGGGGCTTTGCGTCCCAGCAACTTTGTGTCGCATTAACTTAATAATATGCTTAACATGTAAGTCCTTACACTTTCCTTTTCTACCAGATGCATATCAAGGCCCTCAAAACTCTCTACTAAAGACTCTTTTCATATCAGGACAATTCGCTCTTACAACTCTTTATATATATATTATGGACTCTCTCGTCGATTTTCGACGCATGAGGGTTCACACACACAATGACCATCCACACAGTGATTTGTTTATAGTGGTGAAGGTATGTGTTGGACCATCCACACTTTTTGGCACAGTCGATAGGAAAGAATTGGTGCATCAAGGGTTGCCACAAACCCAATCAACGACCGACCTCAGGAATTTTGAATTCAGGGTTATCGCTCTCCTAGACTGGTTACCTACCCAAGGCTGAATGGCCCAGTCTGCCCTACTATTTAACCTATAGCTGGAGGGAATTTTTGAATTCAGAGATATCCCTCTCCTAGACTGGTTACCTACCTAAGGCTGAAGGGCCCAGTCTGACCTACTATTTAACCCATAGCTGGAGGGAGAATATATGGATTCATACCTTTCCCAAGGGTATTAGCGCTATGTTAAATGCCAACAGCTTTGTCTAGGAATTGAACTCCAATCGACGAGTCCATTTTCCACGACTCTAACCACTAGCCCACGCACCTCCAGTCCATTTTCCACGACTCTAACCACTAGCCCATGCGCCTCCAGTCCATTTTCCACGACTCTAACCACTAGCACACACGCCTCCCATATATATATATATATATATATATATATACCAACCCCTCTGCACAAGTAAGATATGACACAAGGTCAATTTCTTTAGCGGAGATTAACATGTTTGAAATCAGAGTTTTCCTTCTCTTATACTGGTTGCCTAACCAAGGTTAAAGCATCCAGTCTGCACTACTATTTACCAGTAGCTAGGAAGAATAGTTGGATGCATACCTTTTCCAAGAGTATCAGCGCTATGTTAGATGCAAAGAGCCTTGTCCAGGATTTGAACTCGTCTCGCCATGTCCATTTCTGATGACAGTAACCATTACACCAAGGTCTTCCTTGTGGTTCATGTCATGTTGTATTCTATTAAGTTTTCTCAGGCAATAAAATATTCTCATTATTACATCATCATGAATTGTTCTCACATTTGTTTTGTACAATGAAATGATATACAATCAACACTAAACACTCCTAGAAATGAGTAAAACAATAATAAGTATATTATTATTCTGAATTTTTTGAAAGGAGATTTCATAATTTGTTTTATTTAGATTTTTTTGACTGTTGTTCTCATCTTTGTTATACAAGGTGTGTCAAAAAAAGTATTGAGATTTTTGGTACTTTTTGACACACCTTGTATTCTGAAAAATTAATGTTCCCTTCATTCTTCATTTCTATCTTGGTAAATACAGCTTTAAAATCTGTATTTTTTGACACACCTTATATTTTGAAAAATTAATGTTCCCTTCATTCTTCATTTCTATCTTGGTAAATACAGCTTTAAAATCTGTACTTTTTGACACACCTTGTATTCTGAAAAAAAATTAACATTACATTTATTGTTCCTTCCTATCTTGGTAAATACAGCTTCAATCTCGATACTTTTTTTGACACACCTTGTATACACAACATTTTGGCTGATGTGCCCTCCGGCCTTCAGGCGTTTCTTGTCAAACTCAGGAACCTTCATTAAAGTAAAAAAAAAATCTTACATTATAAATATGTGTAAATTCTAAGTAAAAAGAGCATTAGGTTTATAGGTTCCAAAAATTAACTCTGAATTGTCCAATTGGATACAAGTAACATAGAATACTTAACATAGCTTAACACTTGGACTCATTCATGGTTAACAGAATGAGAACAATCTACTCCAATAGATATTTATTTACTTATATAGGGCTGGTAGGAAGCACGTGGTGTAATGGATAAAGTCATGGGAAATGGACTCGTCGCCCCGAGTTCAAATCCTGGACGTGGTAACTGCATTTCACTTAGCGCTAATACCCTTGGGAAAGGTATAAATTCTACTCTCCTTCCAGCTATGGGTAAATAGTAGGGTAGACTGGGCTCTTTAACCTTTATTAGGCAACCGGTCAAGGAGAAGGAAAACTCTGAATTCAAACCTGTTAAAACTCCACTTAAGAAATTGACCTTGTGTCATATCCTGCTCATGCAGAGGAGTTGGTAAATATATATATAGGGCTGGTTTAGCTCAGTTGGTAGAGTGTTCGGCTGGGAACTGCAAGGTTCCTTGTTCGATACCGGCCCTTGCCAACTCGGCGTATGAGTAGCACAGGCATCTGTGTGGTGAAGTGAGAAGCTGATGGTAGGTGTGGCACTCCACCTCAGATGCTAAAAACAGATCTCCTTGGTCTAGTGCTTGTGAAAAGGGGATAGACTCCCTTGCTGCCTGGTTGATACCGACTTTAGGCCACCCTGATGATTTTACTTACTTACTTTATACATATATCTGTTATACACAGAGTCAGGAGGTGTAGAACAAAGATAATACTTCAAAGTTCTGTAAAGGCTCCCAATTATGAAAGAAAGCTCCTGAGTTCGACAAGAAACACCTGAAGATGGTTGGAAGGCAGATCGGCCAAAATGTGTATAACAATAAAGATGAAGACAACAGTCTTAAAAATCTAAATAATACAATAAGTATGTTATCAACGAATCAAACGGCGTTAGAATGCACCGACTGCACCTCTGCAGAGGGGTAAGACTCCCCCAATGGGGCCACCTGTTGGCTGTGGGTGGCGACCCGTGATGCTTAAGGATAGAGCCCAGGTGGATGAGCAGTTCATGACTTGCAATACTCCACTTTGGTCCTATCTTGGGCTAGATGGGCGGTCGGAGAGGCCCCCTCCAATCAATCGGCTGGTCACGTCAAGCCCTAGCACCTATATGATTTTCCCGTCCCAACCTCTTTTTATCATATGGGTGCTAGAAGGTGGTGACTGAGGGTCTATATGTTCTGGGAATGATGTTAAACTCTATCTGATGGTGAGGTTCCAGTTTTGGATGTTTGGGGAATGTGGAGCACCCCTTCATCACCATTGCTCCCTGGTCCACTCTGACCCAGAGTGGTAGTACCTGTTAGGGTCCCATCTATGGGTTACATAGAAAAATGTATTTATAAAAAAATTGTATTATCCATTAAGAATTGATTTATTTCAAAACTTTATCAGCATTAAACAACCCACTGAGGTTGATATACCATAAAACCAAACCAAACCAAACCAAACCAAACAAATCAAATGAAGTATTGAGTGGCTTTATAAGTATTATTTGGACTTCCATGATGGCATTCAATTTGGTAAAAGAATAATTAGGCATTGTCAATGCAGGAGGGAATATAAACATTGTCTCAAGCTGTCATACAAAGTTTGTTGGTTGATTGGCTATTTTATTTTATGGCATATTGTTATGATTTTTGTGGAGATCCTTTCTTTTCCTTAGTGTTAGGTAGAATCCTTGTGTTCCTTAGGGTTAGGTAGAATCCTTGTGTTCTTTAGGGTTAGGTAGAATCCTTGTGTTCCTTAGTGTTAGGTAGAATCCTTGTGTTCCTTAGGGTTAGGTAGAATCCTTGTGTTCCTTAGTGTTAGGTAGAATCCTCGTGTTCTTTAGTGTTAGGCAGAATCCTTGTGTTCCTTGTGTTCCTTAGTGTTAGGCAGAATCCTCGTGTTCCTTAGTGTTAGGCCTTGTGTTCCTTAGTGTTAGGTAGAATCTTCGTGTTCCTTAGTGTTAGGTAGAATCTTGTGTTCCTTAGTGTTAGGTAGAATCCTTGTGTTCCTTAGTGTTAGGTAGAATCCTCGTGTTCCTTAGTGTTAGGTAGAATCCTCGTGTTCCTTAGTGTTAGGTAGAATCCTGTGTTCTTTAGTGTTAGGCAGAATCCTCATGTTCTTAGTTTTAGACAGAATCCTCGAATTTAAAATCTTAAGAATCGATAAAGGATAAAACATTATAAAAAGCAAATAGAAGACAAATGGTTGTATAGCTTTAGCTGTGATTTTCAAAAGCCGCCAGTCTTGAAGGAAATGAATTTTTCATCATTTTCACTTTCTCTCACTGGGATTTGGTTGATGGACGACTGCTTTGTTGACACTCATTAATGTTTATGCATCTACATTACCATTGCAATTTTCTTTCAATATAAAAAGATACAATTGTGAATAGAAAGGACCAAATCTGTCTTTTTTGGCAGCCAACATTTTCCAGGACGTTTCTTTTTTTATGGATTTAAATCTATTTTTATTTGTAATTTCTATTTCTAAAGAATAAAGCAAAATTAATGATTTTTGTGTATGTTTTTTTTCTTTCTTTTTTTAAGTATTAAACTATATTTTTCAATCCTTAACACAACTATGAATGCCATGATTTATTTGGCTTTGTATATTTCGGTAGACACCACAAATGTACCACTGGGACTTTCTCATGTTGCTATGTTCATTACAATTGGAGATTAAAAAAAACACAAAAAAAAACACAATATGATTCTAGGTAAAAAAATCATACATAAGTAAATAGGTAGATATTCTAGCCAAATCAAGACATTAGGTTTATAAGTTCCCAAAATTCACACTCAATTGTCTAATTGGACACATGGCCTAGTGGATAAGATAGTTCAATCCTGAGTGAAGGCAGTTAGAAAAATAATTAACACAACTCCTACCCCAGCTATGAGAACAGGATACCCCCGTGGACTAAATAAAGGGTTAGGTTCAAAGTTCCGTGATGGCTCCTGATTACGACAAGAAAGTTCCCGAGTTCGAAAAGAAGGTTCCCGAGTCTGAGAAGGTTCCTGAGTCCGACAAGAAATACCTGAAGAAGGCCGGAGGGCATATCGTCCGAAATGTTGTACAAATAACAATGAAGATGGGGACAATAGTCCGAATAACGCAGATAATACTAATCTTCAAGCCTCATCTCAAACATTCAGAGAAATAAAAATTTAAATGCCTGGTGCTTTTGAGAATTTCATCAGCGAAAACATTATAAAACTGTTGTGTCTAAAAACTTTTCCTTTATACAAATGAGTGACTATGGCCCAGAAAAATATCAATGGATTTATGGTAGTCAAGTTTAGACTTGAACTCAATGAAAAGTCATATACCTCATTTCATTTGACTATCATAAAGGACCTCTGTTGTGATGTTTTTCTTGGGCGGGAAATCCAATCCCGGCATCTTAAGGTCACGTTCGAATATAGGGGTCACTTGTTGGAACTCATTGTGAAAGACATGGATGCCTGTTTTGCCTTGGAGGGTGCTGAGATAGCTGAACCAAACTTATTTCCAGGGATTTAGTTACTGACTTGACAATCCATCTATGTGTGACACAATGAGGATTTCTGCTGTTATTTACAATTCATTAATGGGAACAGAAAAGTAGTTTTTTTTTTATTAAGTCAGAAGAAATTATTTTGTGAAAATGCAAAACACATTAAAACCAAAATATTGGTTAAAGGTTAATTCACCTGAGTTTACAGATCCAATCAAAGGTCACTGCAGCTACTAAATTGCTAAGTTTATTAAAACTGTCAAAATGAGGGAGCTCACTGCACTTCTTTAACCTTTCTCTGAAGCTTGAAAATTGCACTGGTTAACCTTGAAATGTCAATGGCCAAATGAAAGGCCTCAAGGTTATTTTGTAGCTGTTCGTCTCAATCTGATTTTAGAATGCACTATGAAATGTGGTATCACATGATCTGTAATTGGCTGACAAATCAGATGTGTTTATATCTACAAATTTGTTCTTTCAAATATTTATATATACATATATCTGTTATATGAGGTATGTCTGAAAAGTTCCAGGACTGGTGTCACAAAAAATGTATTTCAAATCCAAACTACAAGTTATCGCCTTCAAAGTAATCCCCCTGGAGTCTAATGCACTTTCCCATCCTTCTCTGTCATGCTTGCATGCACTCCTGGAAGGATTCTTCTGGGATTCTCTGTAGCTCTGTCGTCACAGCCTTTTTGATGTTGTGCACATCATCAAAACTGGTTCCCTTGATGACCCTCTTGAGCTTGGGGAAGAGGAAAAAATCATATGGAGCCAGGTCAGGTGAGTAGGGAGGTTGCTCCAGCACAGTGATGTTCTTCTGGACCAGGAACTCTTGGATACTAAGGGCAGTGTGAGCAGGTGCGTTGTCATGGTGAAGCAGCCATGAGTTGTTCTGCCACATCTCTCACCTCTTCTCACGCATGGAATGAAGCAAACACTGCAGTATCTCTTTGTAGACATGCTGGTTGATTGTCTGGCCCTGTGGCAAGAATTTGCAGTGAACGATGCCCCTCACATCATAATTTTTTTCTGTTCTATATGATTATGTAATCATATAACAATAAAAAAACATTGTTAATGGAGAATTGTCTTGTTCTTTGAATTGCCAAGTTGTGTTGATCCCTGTTCTGTGGATCTAAAAACACATGTAGGCATAAGAAATTTATCTATCTATCTATCTATCTATCTATTTATAAAATGGATAAAAGTAACCTACTCGAGTTTCATCGTCTGAATCATCAGGGTTATATCCGCTGAATTAATCGAGTTTTCGATTAATGTCAGTTGGTACCATATATGAGTAGCACAGGGATCTGTGCGGTAAAGTAAGGAGCTAATGGTAGGTGTGACACTCCACCTCAGACGCAAAAACAATCTTCTTGGTCTAGCGTTAGTGAAAAGGGGGATAGACTCCCTCGCTGATACTAGGCCGCCCTGACGACTTTACTTTATATATATATCAGTCATCCACAGACACGTGTTTCGACGTTTATGTTTTCATCAGTGCTGCTCGACTTTTTTTAACAGTTACCTCTAGCCGAGAGCGAAACCCAACAGAATTTTCGTCTGTCAAGCTCCTTACTCTCACAGCTGTCGGACACTGTCAGTCAGGGGCAAAAAATTAATTGATACATACTTACAGGATGTATGTTTTTACAATCTGCAGAGAACTCAAGTCTGTAAACAACAGGCGAGTAAATGCCTTACGCTAAACGGTGAAAGTTCAACTAATGTCTCCCCTACAGTGCTCTACCAGGAAATTGGGAGCATATATATATATATATATATATAATATATAAGTAAAGAAATAACAAAAGTCTTAGAGATTTAGCATTATAGTCTATTTCAGGGAGCTTAGACTATAATGTTAAATCTCTAAGTCTTTTGTTATTTCTTTACTTATATTTGCTCTGTGACTCTAACATTAAGAGCACACATTGAGCTCTTAAACTGCGACAGGTTATTTAAATAA
Organism: Doryteuthis pealeii; assembly: GCA_023376005.1. Lineage (NCBI taxonomy): Eukaryota > Metazoa > Mollusca > Cephalopoda > Myopsida > Loliginidae > Doryteuthis > Doryteuthis pealeii. The sequence continues at coordinate 76,315,447 of CM042142.1, forward strand.
AACTATTGTGTCGTAAGGAAGATTTCTTCTCTGGACTTTTGGATTATATATATATATATATATATATATATATATCCTATGCTTTCAAAAGTTCTAAGAGACCATCAGCACCTGAAAAAAAAAAGCACAAGACAAACAACAATTGGATCATATTCATGCAAGTTACCTGATACAGAAAACCACTTGGAGAGCAGATCTGGAATTAGAAATTTTAAGATTCATATGAATTCTTTCAACATGGAAAAAAAAAACATCACACAGTTATTATCTTATTATAATGTGATTATGTAACCGTTTGTCTGTAATCAAAACTATATCACCACTGATTTCCTTAGTTATTTAAGTTATATTCTGAACATTTATGAAATAGTCATTATTCAATCTTAATTAGCATCTTATTAACAATGTCTCTATTAAAGTCTAACTGAGTTATATTTGCCACAAAACTGCCTGGCAAGCCCCAACCCCTTTTTATCATATGGGTGCTAGAAGGCGGTGGCTGCGGGTCTACATGTCCTGGGAATGACATTAAACTCTATCTGATGGTGAGGTTCCAGTTTTGGAGATTTGGGGAATGTAGAGCACCCCATTCATCACCATTGCTCCCTGGTCCACTCTGACCGGAGTGGTAGTACCTGTTAGGGTGCCATCTATGGGTTAAATAGAAAAATGTATTTATAAAAAAAAATTGAGTATCCATTAAGAATTGATTTATTTCAAAACTTTATCGGCATTAAATGACCCACTGAGGTTGATATGCCATAAAAAAAAACAAAAAAAAAACTGCCAATATTATTGATGCATTTTGAAATCCCGAAATATGTGTTATATATCTCTAAGAAATACATATTTGCAAAGTATAAGGTGGGAATAATTAGCACAATGATTTTAACAAAGCTGGGTTTAATAAATAATTATTTGCTATTACTGATTTCTAATACTATCATGTTATTCTCAAACATATTAAAAGCAATTCTCTATATAATTTCATATAGAAATCAATTAAAATAGCATTAAAATAAGTATATTATTTTTATATTCATTCTTATTTAGTTTTGTTAGTCTTTCTTATTTAATATCTATATATTAGTTCCAGTGTTCCTTATTCTTCCATCCGTTGTCATCCTGCAACACCCTCTGGTTAAAAATGAGGCTGTCCAAATCGTCCAAGATGCAATGCAAAAATGTGAATACAGATTTTCTGGTGTCGCTTAATCGCAGATTTATTATTTGTCCCATTTCATTTCACCCAATTTTAAAAATGAAACATTCCAAATCATCTTGTTGCGCTTAAATGCCCAACAAAAATTAAATGAATTGAAAATGAAAATGAAGTCACGTGTTTGTTTTATTTGTAATATTCAAATTGTGAATAACGGAATATATTTTGGTAATTTTGATCTAATGTCGTCCTGATTTACGCTATGTTTTAGAGAGCTAGCGTCTGGCGAATTTCCGTCCGAACTTAGATATTTTCTGAGTCATGATTTTGTCACGTTTTTTTGTTGGCAAATTAATGTAGATATTTTAAATGCCTCCCCACCCCCGATTTTTAGCGGCAAATCAATGTAAATATTTTACATTCAACCTCCCTTTTAAGAAAGAATGAGAGAGAGTTAAATCAAGATTATGATACTTTTTACATATTGAACTAATGTGCAATAGCACTTAAGTAAAAATATCAAACATAATAATTAAATTATTATACTATGGTATATCCACAGGTCCTGCTAGTCTATATATTAATATGCTTGTTCCCTAATCTTCTGTATGTTATCATCCTGCAACACCCTCTGGTTAAAAATGCGACTGTCCTAATTGCTCAAGATGAAATGCAAAAATGTAAATACTGATTATCTGATGTTGCTTATCTGCCAAATTCTTATTTCTGCTAAATAATGGATCATTTCATTTTTATTTTAAAGAAAGAAAGGTAACAAAAAGGACATGCTACACAGAAAAAATGTAATAAGAAAGAAAGAAAGAGTAAGGGAAAGCTAGATTGAACATAATGAAAAGATGAAAAGAAGGAAAGACAGAAAAAATAAGAGTTAAATCAAGATTATTATACTTTTTACATATTGAACTATATGCAATAGCTGTTAATATGTTTATTATCATTATTATCACTAGTACAAAATAAAAAACGCTCTCCGGGCGATGTAAAAATAGATTTTTGAAACATATTGCCTGAGGGGTGGGAGTAAAAATTCAATGTCAGCGAGTTTGTACCCTAAGTAAGTAAAATCATCAAATTCATTAAAGGATTAAAAAATCAAACAATTTAAAATGTAAACTTTAAATATGTATTAAAATAAAACAAACTATATATAGATATATAATACCAGTCATGTATTTATCAAAACTTGTTTTAAAAAAACAATATGGACTGTTTAATGTTGCATGTTTAAATTTTGAGTGTATTTATTGTATGTTATAACGATTTTGGGTAATGTGACATAAGTAGTGACGTAATTTTTGTTACAGACAAAAACCGGAAGCGAATCTCCATTATTGATTTATTATTATTATTATTATTATTTAATCTATTTTTTTTGGTTTAGTATCACACACACACACACACACACACAAATGATAATAAACATATACACATACACACTCGTAACAAATCCTACTACCAATACCTGTTAAGTAAACATATCAAACGTTGTAATAATTAAATTATCATACTGTGGTATATCCACAGGTCTTGAGAACAAGGAATAAATGCTTGAATTAGTGGTATTAGTGTGTAGAGTTTATATGAATATATCTATACAAATGTGACTCGAGCAGCAACATTATGCTAATTGGAATGATGAAAAGTCTTCTTCACTAACCAGACTATATTGTATGTGCATATATATATATGATAGACAAATAATTTGATACTTAGTGTTAATGTTATCTTTTAGATAAGAATCAAGCAGGGAAGGTGAGTTATAAATTTCTTCTATTTTTTTTCATATTTATTTCCTAAACATTGAAAACCAGTACAATTATATATCCATAAATATATATATATATATTTATATATATTTATATACATTTATATATATATATATATATATATATATATATATATTTTATCCACATACAGTTCTGTTTTGCCGTTTCATGGCTCATTAGCGTGACTAGACAAGGTAGGTTGCTCAGGCCAGGATCGAAACTCAACCGATTTGCCGTACCATCTACACACCCACTTTTTAGAAAGAGAATTTACAGCTGTAGCATATTAGGTCACAGGGAGTGCTCTATCTGTTTTAAGGAGAGCTATACATTTTTGTGTATTTAGTGGATAGCAGAAAATTCCATTTCCAAGAGCTCAACCTATCAGAGGGGGGGGGGGAGCTTTTGAAAAATTCACATGTATATATAAAAAAACAAAAAACCATCCAAGCGAATTTAACCAGAAGATGGTTTTCACTAAGCAAACGAACTTGTCATGTTTAACAGTACTTTTTTCTGAAAATAATTTTTTGTGGCTTGTCAAACACTTTGAAAACTTAAAAAAAAGAACTTTCTTAAAACAATTTTTTCACAATAAATTTTCTCCTAATGATGACCTAATGTCAAAACTATTTGAGAACAATTAAAAAAAATAAGTAACATAAAATAAATATTCCTGTTTGTTTTATCACTTTTAATCTTTTATTCATATATGCTCCCCACCTGCTGATGGGTTGAGCACTTTAGAGGGGATTTCGCTGACAACCGCCAACTAATCTTAAAGGCAATGCTCTCCTATAAAACGGATGGGACACTCACTGGCAGCCTTTACATATATACAGATGGATGTATTTATCAGGCAAAATCACCACCCCAGTCCGCATGTGCTCATGGCTGAGTGGTTAAGAAGCCTGACTAATGATAAATGGATCAGATTTGCATCCCGACTGGAGGTAGCCTGCAAATATCTAGCCGCACTGAAAAGATATGATATGTCAAAACATGGTGTCTGTGGATGACACTATATATATATATATATATATATATATATATATATATATATATAATACACGTAAATGCAACACGAGAATAAAGTTAAAACGCACATTTAACCATTTACACCATTTCTGTCATTTAAAAAAAACTATTTCGTTTACCTGATGAATGCTTTTAGCAGGAAACCATTGGTAGTAATATCGTTCCCAAATAAATGAATAAAAGCTAAAACTTTTATTTGTCACTTCATTCAACTATATATATATATATATATATATATATAAGATTCTCGCTATACTTCTATTCATAAGCTAAATTAAGTTTAGTAAATGAGTATAACCACTGTATAAGCAGCGTGGTTTGTAAATGAAGAAGCATCCAATGAGATTTGAACTTACATCACACTTTTCTGGAAGCTGTCCGATATGGCCAGTGCCTTGGCAATTGGATCATTGAAGCCAACTCGTGTATACATTCCCCTTATCTGATTTACACCAAACTATTTCTGTTCATTACTGAGTTCGTCTTGTGGACTATGACTACAATGCATCGAGTTTAAGCCAACAGATTAGATAGTCCACTTACTGTTATTCTCAAGTGGCAATTCTATTATCAGTAAAGCCACCAAAATTTGATTTTTTTGGTTGCTAAATCATTCATGTTGGTTGGTTGGTTGGTTGGTTGGTTGGATTTACGGCATGTCAATCCTTGTTGGGTTATTTTATGTCGAAGACGTTTTTGTTTTATTCATTCTTGTTGGGTATTCAATTTAAAAAAATCATTTAAAAAAAATTCCTTTAACCTATAGATGGGACACTAACAGGTACTACAGTTTAGAGTGGGACTAGTAGTAATGGCAATGAATGAGTACTCCACACTCAACAGAGATCCAGAATAAGACCATTACCACTGGATGCCTTTTAACATCATACTCAAGACACTAAGACCCTCAGTCACCGCTTTCTAGCACATATATGATAAAAAGGGTTGGGGGTGTGCCACAAGGGTAATAGAATCGGCGAAATCATATAGCTGTTAGGGCTAGCATGTCTTATTTGTATTACTTGGGTGATTTGTTTTGTAAGATTCAAAGTTATTAATTGTACAACAGCTCCGACACGTTGTGAGACAAAACATTTAATAGGTGTACAGCACATGGTAACGATAAGATACATAAAGTACATAGATACATAAGATACAAATAAGATATAAGAATAGAGATAAAAGGACACATTCATGAATGGTAAATACAAGATACAATATTTAGGTATAAACGAGATACCCAAATGTACATAAAATATAAATGTTACAGACATGGAACTAAAGGATAGTCCATGCTGTATAAAAAACTTACAGTAATGTAAGGGGGACCAAAGCCCCACCGGAAAGGGGGTAGACATAAGTCTAACCCATGTGCTCGTTCAGAGGCAGTAAGAAAGAGAGACAGAAGCATTTGAATCAGCCGCTTATATACCAGAGGTCCCCTGTGGCCACAAACGGCAACACAGCGGGAAGATAACTCTTCCAGGCAAAGGGAAGATAATCCCCTACAGTTTGATAGAAGGTAAGTAGCCGTACAGTTGCTGTTCTGTGGAGTACTATTTCCAGGATTTCGTATTTTACCACATTATTTTTTTAAATTTAAAATTTTTAGAGTAGACATAGGAGTAATGGTGATAAAGGGGTACTCCACACTCCCAGAGATCCAGAATTGGAACCTACCCATTAGATGCAGTTTAACATCATACACAGGAAACTAAGACCCTCAGTCACTGCCTTCTAGCAGTGGCACAGTGGTTAATGTACTGGTCTGCGACATCGTAGTAAGTGAGTTCGAACTCCAGTCGTGCTATTACGTTCATTTTTTTAAAACAAGGAACCCCTCATCCCCCAGCTATAGGTTAAATAGTACCGTTACTATTCTTCAGAATTTTGTCGATCAAAGTCGTGTTATATGAGGGTAGGCTAAAAAGTCCATAGGCTAACAAAGATATACTCTCATGGAATGTGACCAAATGAGGCTTATTTTTTTTAACATAGCCCCCCCGTGCGGTCCATACGAATGATTTTTAAAAATTATTGGACCTGTTGATGGGACCCTACTTCAGGCCATAGTGGACCTGGGAGTAATGGCAATGAAAGCGTATTTCACGATCCCAGATCATTTGTTTATTATGGTTTGATAACGCTAACCCTAGGTTAGTTGTTGAATCGGAACTGGTGCTTGAACACTTGGGCAGAAAATTCACTAATGTTTCATAGTCTCTAACCAAACAAGGCATCCCATCGTAGTGAAATGGTTAAAAAGCTAGTATCACAGATCCATTACTAATGAATAGCGAGTTCGATCCTCACTGGATGTCCCATACTTGCGACCTTGTGTCACACCCAACTCGTGATGAACAAGTTGGATAAATACATAGTCGTCCCATAGTGGAGTAATGGTTAGCAAGCTAGTCTCACTGATCAATTCCTACTGAATAGTTAGTTCGATCCACATTGGATATCCCATACTTACAACCTTATGACACATCCTACCCATGACGAACGAGTTGGAGGCGCGTGGTCAAATGGTTAGAGTCGTAGGAAATGGACTCGTCGACCCGAGTTCAAATCCTGGACGAAGCTACAGTTCACATAGCGTTAATACCCTTGGGAAAGGTATGAATACAACTACTCTCCCTCCAGCTATGAGTAAATAGTAGGTCAGACTGGGACCTTTAACCTTTGTTAGGCAACCAGTCTATGAGAAGGAAAACTCTGAATTCAAACCTGTTAAACTCCGCTTGGGGTGGTCACTACTAGAAAAGGCTCAGTCTTAATTAGTGATCTATTTCACTAATAAATACCTACTCTCTAACCCAACATTTTCTCAATATATATTTACCAACCGCTCCGCACGAGCAGGATGCGACACAAGGTCAATTTCTTAAGCGGAGTTTAACAGGTTTCAATTCAGAGTTTTCCTTCTCCTAGACTGGTTACCTAGCCATGGTTAAAGGCCCAGTCTGCCCTACTATTTATCCATAGCTGGAGGGAGAGTAGGATTCATACCTTTCCCAAGGGTATCAGCGCTAAGGGAAATGCAATTAACACATCACATTTTAGGTATATAAGGTGTGTTGTAGGCTACCACTTAAACTTAGAGACTCTGCATAGGTGTATGGATTTAATCAGCTAATCAACACACTTGCCCTGCTATTTACTCATAGCTGGAGCGAGAATTGGATTCATACCTTTCCTAAGGGTATTAGCGCTATGTGAAATGCAATCAGCTTCGTCCAGTATAAAAGGTAGATCGCATACCAGATCAATTTCATCACACGTATATTGCACATCGAAGTAACACTCTAAAATACATTCTGTTTTGACATTTGAAGTGATTTTTTTCCTGGGCAACGCTGGGTTTCCCTACTCGTATAAAATAATCAATAAAATTATTATAATAACTATAAAGGATTCAATTAAACTGCCATATCTACACGCATAAAATATTCAGTGAGTTTATTATAGCGGCCATTGAAAGGATTCAATGCCACTCTCATGATATCTAATATAAAATTTGCATCGACGATATCGTAGTTATAAAAGAAATCACAATCCCTATGGCATACAATATTCATTGAAATTAAATTATTTATCTAGACTTTGAAGAGAAGCTTTGTAAAAGTATGTCGTCAATATTTTTTTCCTATTTCTCTCATTTTGTATTCGCCTTTGTGGGAAGCAGACGACAAAGTCACCCGCCTTTATCTATGGAAGAGAAATTCGGTAAATATTGATTTTAAATGTTTCTAACAATTTGATTTAGGTTTATTTGCCCTAGTTTTTTTTTTACCTTCAGGATTTCCATCTTTAAAAAAAGCCAGAAAAACAGAAAAAAAAGGAAGGTAAATTTAGATTCTCAGTACAGAGAATACGGTTGAGAATTGTCATTCAAATTCTCTAAAGTATTTCCCAACCCAATTCCATGACTTGTCTTACCTCACAAAACCTGTCAGATGGTTTGGTTCTCTAAAACATCGGGGAATTAGATAATCATAATGGTACTATAATGGTACTCATAAAAGTACTAACATACATACCTGCCCCTCGGGGTGGTCCAGAGTCCGAAGCACTCTGGGCCGGATAAGTAAAATTAACAGCGTTGATCCTAAGGGAGCTACCCCCTCCCTCAGGAAATAACCACCTCCTTGATTTAAAGAGACAGGGCTGGGTTTAGTGCTTAGTGCCTAGTGCTTGAGGCGTCCCCTTGAAGGGGAATGCCGACGAGATCAACGCATTTTTTACACCTACCACGCATGAGCTTCGGCTCGTGGATGGGCCCACATAAAAATGTCCTTGTGTCAAGCCTATATAAGTGGAATGCATGGCAAATATCTACTAACATACCAATTAGTCGGTAGAGCACTTACCTATGAATCGTAAGGTTCCTGGTTCGATACTGGCTCTCACCAACTCAGCGTATGAGTAGCACAGGGATCTGTACGGTAAAGTAAAGAGCTGATGGTAGGTGTGGCGCTACACTTCGGACACTGAAATAATCTCCTAGCGCTTGTGAAAAGGGGATTGACTCCCTCGTTGTATGGCTGATACCAATATTAGGCCACCCCATTGACTTTACTTACTATGGCACAGGATATTATTTTTTTTACCTCAATATACACATTGTGAAGGCATTGACTGCTTTAGACAGATTATCGATCATATGGAAATCTGATATCTTATGGATTATCTGAAGGTATAAGATGTACGAGAAGTTGCCACTTATATTTATGGACTTTGCCAACATCAGGCACAAGTATTTATCTATAAAAGACGACATAGAATGCATTTAATGTCGTAGGTAATTGCCAGAAATCAGTTGCAAACTCGATTTAATACCTGAAAGACTACGGCAGGATTCTCAACAACAAATACACTGTTGTTCTACCTAGGATTTCAAGGACTACGACTGTACTCTCTGCTACAGTAAATAAGGGAATTCAACACGAACTGATTATGATTAGATTATAAAATGATATCAATGTTTATTATGTGCTGATGTTTATGATGTTTATGATGTTTATTGTGCTGAAATTATAAAAATGATATCAATGTTTATTATGTGCTGATGTTTATGATGTTTATCATGTTTATTGTGCTGAAATTATAAAATGATATCAATGTTTATTATGTGCTGATGTTTATGATGTTTATGATGTTTATGATGTTTATTGTGCTGAAATTATAAAATGATATCAATGTTTATTATGTGCTGATGTTTATGATGTTTATGATGTTTATTGTGCTGAAATTATAAAATGATATCAATGTTTATTATCTGCTGATGTTTATGATGTTTATGATGTTTATTGTGCTGAAATTATAAAATGATATCAATGTTTATTATGTGCTGATGTTTATCATGTTTATCATGTTTATTGTGCTGAAATTATAAAATGATATCAATGTTTTTGAAACACACTGTATAGTTATCATCATCGAAGCTTTAACCCCAACCCTATCAGATAATCGATCACGATTTTTCTCCAGTTTTGTAGTTGAATAATGAAAGGATTGGCTTTAGGAGAGATTAAAAATGAAAATCCCCCGTTTGTTTGAGTTGAAAACAGACTAGAAGATTCATGTCTGTCAGGATTTAACATTTAAACTCATCTCAAAAGCTTTCTCCAGAACAATCACTCGCTATTCTGGCCCTTGGCAAAAGCTCTTAAGAACCTTGTTTCACCCCCTCCTCCCATTCTACGTCAGTGTTAAGAGCTTAACTGTTGGACTGGAGGCAGAAGGCCGAAGAATTCAATATCAGTTTGAAGAGAAAAATGTGGATACATTTAAAAGGCTCTCCCCGTTGCATACGGCATATGAATGGCCAGTAATTCAGCTAAAAGCTGTGAACCGCCAGACTACTTACGTTAAATAATAGATGAGCTGTATCCATCATTTGAGAGGTAGTGTAGGTAATTTAAAAAAGAAGATTTAAACAGTTGTTCCAAAAGGCGGAAACCGTTAATGTCAAATAAGCTTGATTGACAAGTAATGACCTTAGGGGCATTTGGGAACTCGGCCGTAATTGAATAATCTCAGTCAGGTAAACGAGGGATTCTAGAAGTTAAGAAAAATAGTTTGAAACTAACTCCATCAATTAGCCAAGAACAATAATTTCTTATTTAAAAATGCTATTGAATTGATTTAATTTTAATTTTATTTTTGAATGGATTTTGATTTTATTCTCCCCAAACTTCCACATCTTCTGTGAAATATTCTTTCACAAACATTGTTTTTAAGTATATACTTACCAAACTCTTTGCACGAACAGGATGCGGCATAAGGTCAATTTTTAAGCTGATTTTAACGGGTTTGAACTCAGTTTTCTTCTCCTAGACCAGTTGCCATACTAAAGTTTAAAGGGCCCAGTCTGTCCTACTATTAACCTATAGTTGGATAGAAAATCGTTGGATTCATACCTTTCCCAAGGGTATTAACGCTATATCAAATGCAAACAGCCTTTTTCAGTATTTGAAATCGGTTCGTTGATACGACGATAATCATTACACTCCAAACACTTCAAACACCACCGTTGTTTTTAAGTAAGGTATTATGGTGGAAGCAAACCACTTTAGATTCAAATAACTATTCTTATACAAATAATTTACAGTTAATGTTAAAATATAATAGATTTGTATATAAATGTTTAATGTGTAGAAAATAATATTACCTACACAGTAACCTCCCTTTGACTAAAGCCAAACAGAGCCCAAGGGTCTCTTAGCCATAACCTGATGAGAAACCTCATGCGATTGGCTAAGGGCCTTTGTCAGCGACCAATCAGAGCACACATTACGAGGCTCAGTTTGGCCGCCAAATTTTGAGGGTTGATACCTTCTATTAGCCTCTTTTTCGCTGACACCACCGACTAGGAACGACGTGTGTCTTTCAGACACGGAAGTTGGAAACGACGGGGACTTGGAACAGCTAATGAAAAGGCCGGCGTATAATCAAACAAACAAACTAGCAAGACATTCCTACCTGGACAAGATAAGTCACGCAAGCATTATCTTGCAAACAAACCATACACTTTCACTCCATATAATTCAATTGTAACAAATTTGTAAACACACACATGTGTACCATAAGTTACACATCGTTTCGTATATTGTATCTTACATGCCTTGCTGTTGATAAATGCATTTCGTATTATAAGCCCTGTTGTTGTCGTTACCCATATCTTTACCTTTATCTGTCTACATAATTAACAGCACGTTATTTTATAAATGACTCAACAATGATTTTGAACAAAATGATACATAAAACCAATGTAAACGTTCATTCAAAAATGTACACAAACCACTTAAAACATCAAAATCACTCTCATCCATATAACTCAGCACAAATGTGAAATTCCAATTTCCCATAAATATTAATAAGTACCATGACATTTCTTGTCATAAAGGAAGCTTTGAAAAAAATTACTATTATGGCAGTATTCATAGTAAATCAAATATTTCTATCTAATAATTTTCAAACAAGTCTATTTCACCGATAGATTGAACATTAACAGGTATTACCACTCCGGGTCAGAGTGGACCTGAGAGTAATGACAATAAAGAAACACTCTACACTCCGAAGAGCTCCAGAACTGTAGTCTCATCATCAGATGCGGTTTAGTATCACACACAGGACATACTAATTGGATGTAGGGGGGGGGTCTTACTCTTCTGCAGGGGAATCAGGTTTATTCTAAGCCTCATCGACAGGGCTGGAAGATTCTTGAGCAACTATAACAATTGCATGTTATAAATTCATTATACATTTATAATTGGATGTAGGGGGTCTTACCCTTCTGCAGGGGAATCAGATTTATTCTAAGTCTCATCGACAGGGTTGGCAGATTCTTAAGCAACTATAACAATTGCATGTTATAAATTCATTATAAATTTAAAATTGGATGTAGGGGGTCCTACCCTTCTGCAGGGGAATTAGATTTATTCTAAGCCTCATCGACAGAGTTGGAAGATTCTTGAGCAACTATAACAATTGCATGTTATAAATTCATTATAAATTTAAAATTGGATGTAGGGAGTCCTACCCTTCTGCAGGGGAATTAGATTTATTCTAAGCCCCATCGACAGGGTTGGAAGATTCTTGAGCAACTATAACAATTGCATGTTATAAATTTATTATAAATTTATAATTGGATGTAGGGGGTCTTACCCTTCTGCAGGGGAATCAGATTTATTCTAAGCCCCATCGACAGGGTTGGAAGATTCTTGACCAACTATAACAATTGCATGTTATAAATTCATTATAAATTTATAATTGGATGTAGGGGGTCTTACCCTTCTGCAGGGGAATCAGATTTATTCTAAGCCTCATCGACAGGGTTGACAGATTCTTGAGCAACTATAACAATTGCATGTTATAAATTCATTATAAATTTATAATTGGATGTAGGGGTCTTACCCTCTGCAGGGGAATCAGATTTATTCTAAGCCTCATCGACAGGGTTGGAAGATTCTTGAGCAACTATAACAATTGCATGTTATAAATTTATTATAAATTTATAATTGGATGTAGGGGGTCTTACCCTTCTGCAGGGGAAACAGGTTTATTCTAAGCCTCATCGACAGGGTTGGAAGATTCTTAAGCAACTATAACAATTGCAGAACATAATTTGCTTCCGTTTTTTTCCCCTTGGATTCTTTTTCTATTGCCTAGAGTTGGACAATTCGGAGTTTGTTTTGACACCCAAGGTCGCGCATGCCCACACAGCCATCTAAATTGGCTTCCGTTGGAGTAGCAAGGATCTGTTCGAATCGCAACGGCACATGTCGGAATCGTGCGCTCCAGGCTGTCTAACTGACGCTGTCAGTATCGGTTACACCGAGCGGCCTCACATAGAGCGGTTCGCCATCCCTTTCGAAGGAACTGGCTATTGATCAACCCAAATTGCGTAGGTCAGTCTATTATCAACGTTCTCGGCCTTCCAACTCAAACCAGTCAATACTACTTTACTTCTTGGATACAATCGTATTCTCATCACTGGACAGTGTTTGTCGAATTGGACAGCATTGCATTATCTTCTTCTATATAAAGAGACTAGTTTGTCGAAGAAGTCAGTAGCAAGACAAAATTATACATATAATAGCTCTCTATTCTGTCGGTAATGCTTGCATTAAGTCCTGGCCACTGTCAACCACTTTGTGATTTGCAATGCATTTCCATAGTAAAATCATTAGCATGAACTTTCTCTACACAATAGAGTAAAATACTTTTCTATGCAATTGCATTATCGATGTAAAACTTTGTCAGTAAAGTTTAAGTACTGACCGCTAACAATGTATTTCTATAGTGGAAACAGTGACGATGCATTTACATTATAGCTAATAGCAATTCTCACAGTCATTATGACTATGGCTTAGCTTTGTGTACAACTGTTAAGAAGGGGTAGTCCACGTTGATTGCAGGTATGTTCATGGCTGATATGTCCAATGCAAAACACGCAGACAGAGTTGGTTGGTTTGGATTTTATGGCATGTCAACCACTTGTGGACTAGAAAGTAAATAACTAGGTAATGATAAGTTTTAAGATCATCATTCAACCAAGTGGAAAACCTGCCCCACACATACGCGTATCTCATCCTCGTTTCCAACGGTTGTAACACTAGTTAATAGAAATAATAGGAAGAAACACAACGAATATTAAGGATAGGGGAAAAGGTTTAGTAAGCAAAGATACAAGGTGAACAGAGTAATTAGCAAATGCTAGGTTGAAATAACAAGTACTGTGAGATCTCATTGTTTCTTTCTTCCGGGTTTCGCCAGACATTGTTTATAGGAAGAAAAAAGAAAAAGAACAAAAAACCCCAACAACAAACAAAAACAAACAGACGATTCCATGTTCATTATTTAGGTACTATATGATACAAGCCTTGGTTATTTTATCCCGAAGATGTTATTATTCTATTCATACTTGTTGATAATTCAATTTTTTAAAGCTCATTTTTTACACATACTTTTTAAACTTATTTTTTTCATCTATTTAACCCATAGATGGAACCCTTACAAGTACTACCACTCCGAGTCACAGTAATGGCGATGAAGAGATGCTTCCCAAAGTTCCAGAAATGGAAATCCACTACTAGATGCAGTTTAATGCCATGCCCAGGATGCTAAGACCCTCAACCACAGCCTTCTAGCACATATTTGATAAAAGGGTTGGAGGCGTACCATGGGAGCAATACAGTTGAGACAATCATATAGGTGCTGTTTAAGACCAGCCAACTGATCGAAGGGGTCATCTTCAACCGCCTGTTTAACCCAAGTAATGGCCAAAGTGGAGTACTGCATGTAATATACTGCTCATCCTCCTGGATTCCGTCCTTAGGCATCATGTATCGCCACCAACGGCCAAAAGGTGGCCCCATTTTATTTACTCCACTGCAGAAGTGCAGTCGGTATATGCTGCAGCCCCAGCTGACAAGGCGATATAGTAAAAATCGTTAGCGTGAACTTACCCTATACAATATAGTAAAATCCTTTTCAATGCAATTGCATAGTCAACATAAGACTTTGTCAATAACCGCCAACAATGCATTTCTATAGTGGAAACACTGGCAATGCATTTACATTGTACATAATAACAATTCTCACAGTCATCGTGACCATGGCTTGGCTTCGTGGATGAATGTTAAGAAGGGAGTGGTCCACATTGATTGCAGGCATGTTCATGGCTGATAAGGTCAATGCGGGAAAGGCAGACATGGTTGGTTGGATTTTATGGTATGTCAACTTTTACTGCCGACTGGTTTTCGTAGAAAAGGGATGCTTGTCGATTATTACTGATGTTATCAAGTTTATTTTAATAAACACTGTCAAACGTGACGCCTGTCCTGACCAGCGGCGTAAACTAAAAAAGGTCCGTATGTGAGTTTCCCTTATCATTTTCCGGTTAGGGATTCATAGACCACAGAAACTAATGGTCAGCATAAAATGAAATTAATAAAACCCACTAAACTACTCTAAATTAGATATTGTGGTTGTAGTTGATTTTATAAATAAAAATAACTACATAAAAATAAGATATAAATAACTGGTCAATTTAGCGACAGTTACATCAACCTCTTGTGGACTAGGGAAAGAATAATGATAAGTTTTAAGATCATCATTCAACTACGTAAAACACTCTGGGACAGGCCAATTTGGGACAGACAGATTTATTTATATATCTATTTTCTAGTAAGTTTCGACGCTCAGTTTGAATGTATTTCCCATTAGAATGGCAAGGGAAATTCTTTGAAACAACCATTCAACGATTCAGCTTTCTTTCAGAAGACCAGCAGTCGAACCAATTTGACGGAGTAGGGAGGCTGTTTGAAGACCCAGGACACCGCATTAGGTACAAAAACATCAGTGCCAAAGCGACCGGTAGCCCATGCCAGTTTACAATCCTCGACCTGCCTAGCGACGATGTCTGGACCCATCGCCGATTTAATCAAGTTACCCACAGAGAAGGTATTGCTGCGGGTAGCATCCCTCATATAATAAACATGTCTGCAATCAACACACACACACACGCACACACACATATATATATATATTTACCAAACCCCTCCGTACGAGCAGGGTGTGACATGAGGTCAATTTCTTTTAACAGGTTTGAGTTTTCCTCCTACACTGGTTAACTATCCTAGGTTAAACAGCTCAGTCTACACTATTATTTACTCATAGTTGGAGGGAGAGTGGTTGGATTCATACCTTTCCAATCAATACATATATGTAAATAATTTTCATCCATGCTAATCATTAGGAATTTTTTTTTAAAGTAGGGTAATCCATAGAGAGTATGTGGCCTTTTGGTGGATGTTATGTGCGACAGTCAGAATAAGTTGGTTGGTTGTTTTATTTTACTGCATATCAATCCCTTTCGGGTCATTTAAAGCCGAATGAAGTCATTTTCATATACGGTTGCATATGTTATGTACCCCTTTCACCTCGGGTATATAATGGGGAGAGAGTGTAGAGATGGGCTTTTACTAGTTCTGCTTGTACTTACTTCGTCGCCAGCCATCTTCCTCTGGGCTGATTCTTCTTTCTTCTGGGCTGGTCGTCTGAGCTTATTTCTTGGTTAATAATTAAGCAAGACCTAATATTTTTCTTATTCTTTATTAAAAACCCACAGTCCAAAAGGGTTTACCTTGTATTCTGAAAAAAAAAGAAAAAAAAAGAAGTTCCATGAATTGTTTATTTCTATCTTGGTAAATACAGCTTCAATCTCAATATTTTTATGACACACCTCATATGCTAATTTCAGAGTCTTGCTATTCAATGTGGGGATGTCTCCATATTGTTTAAAACACATGAACTCCGTTTTATCTAAGTTCATATAGAAGCCAGTACCTATATTTGCGAGAAGGCGCTAGATCATCTGCTATAGTTTATGTGGATATCACCTGCTTCTTGTCTATTTTTCATCAACTTTTATAACAATTAATAGTAATAAAATTACTAATATAACGGCATCTTGACTTACGAATTTAATTCGTTCCTTACAGGCATTGACAGATGGCAAAGTATGTATCAACTCTCTTGTTTATAAATAACCTACAATTCTCCCTCCCCCTATGTTTCCCCACACATCACAGCATCAAACACTCCTCTTACTACTACTACTACTACTACTACTACTACTTGACCCATCTCCTACTGTCCCCACTACCCCCTCTTAATCGACCCATACTTCCATCTCAAACATCCTCCCCACATCATCATCAGCTGATCACCACCCTCCCCCCACTCGCGACCAAAGATACTCGTCGGTAAGAGAATTGAATTCTCCAACACAAAAAAAACTGATCGTATGTCCTGACGACGGTCATGAAGACCGAAACATTATAGCGTCGACATTATCCCAAAGAATAAATATTCATCCATTGTAACATTCCGTGTTTGTCTACATTTCTCCACACACACACACACACACACACACACACACACACACACATATATATATATATGTTGAAAAATAAAAGGAACGAAAATGTATGGATAAAAATTATTTATTGGAATACAACATGTTTTCTTTCTTTTTATCTTTCAACATAATTGTCGGATTCACTTACATTTTGCGACTTCCATATATATATATATATATATATATATATATATATATATATATATATATATATATTCAACAGTAGTGAGGCAGTGGGAATTGAACACCGCACCAATGAATTTGGATGACGAGATACTGTCCGGATATTTACTAAACTTAATATGATACAAATCCATGAGTGTATACAGTGAGGATTGAACTCACAAGATATTACATAGCATGAAAGACTTAGCTTGCTAACCATGCGCTATGGCGAGGCATCGCTCATATGCTCAGCGATCTGTATTGATATCCATTCATTCATGGTGAAATTCAGTTTGACATATGGATAGAAAAAAAATGTCACGCGAGCAGAGAGATGTATGCATGTTAAAAAAGGTCAAAACGAAATGATACCGGTTTGCATTAGGAAAGACAAAACACTTTTGTATTAAAAACAAACAAATAAACAAACAAAAAATACAAAAAAAAAAAAAAAGCAAGAGAAAAACATCCGAGTAACCAATGGCGACCGGTCTGCGTCTCGACAGCAAGTCCAGAATGAATGAACTGGCGGGCTTATTTCTCGGAGCGGCCAAAGTGGTGCAATTGATTGCTGGCTTGGACAATCGGACTCGAACAGGATTGATATAAATGCCGTCTGATTTGTATCATAGCTTCTTTACGTAGCATTTTCAGATTGGCCTGGTCAGCAAACGTTATGCATGGTTGGGTCGATATCACTCAAAACTGGGCAGCGTCCTAATCGTGTGCTTTGTTTTAAAGGCAATGTTCGTGTATTGTTTCAGTGACACACACACACACACACACACACACACACACACACACACACAATATATATATATATATATATATATATATATGTATACTCCACACGCACACAACTGTGACGCATGAGAAATATCGATTCTTTCGGACCAGCCTACTCGTCTCTGTTGTCTTTATCAAAACATTTCTACCATTCTACCTACTCTCCGACCTTCTTTCTATCTGGATTTCCCAGACAGTGTATTGTTACTATTATATCTTGATTCATTCGGACCAAATTTACCGGCCTCTGTTGTTGTCTTTATCACAATGTTTTGGTCGCAGAATACAATCGGCTAAATTGGCCGTTTCGTGGACATTCGAACTGAACATCACAAATTTGTAAAAAAAGATTAAAAAATATATGATAATCCATACTATGAACACGTTTCTAGGCCAGAATTTCACAAGAAATCTATTTATGAACTCGAGAGTAGCTGTATGCTGGAAAGAATTTAATATTTATTAGACTTTTTGGACCAAGTCACCAATAGGTAACTCAGCTGCGAGTAGTTTACAAAAGAACTGAATTTTGCTTTTCATCGCAAACTTCTGGTTGTTAGTAAACAAAATCAACAGACGATTTTTTGACATTGGAATTTCATATAAACCAAAGACACGTTCTTATATTAAAATAGTTTATTTTAATTTTAATAATAATAATAATAATAATAATAATAATAATAATAATAATAATAATAATAATAATAAAACTAGTTATTTCATGTTGTTGTTAGCATATGTGAAAAATTAATTCCGTTCTTTAAAAATTGCTTGCAGCTGGAGTGCCAATTAGTGACTTGGTCCGACTTTTTCCATTCACGTAAGAGTGCAAAAAACTGATAACACTATGTCAATTGTCAATAGATACCACACATCACTCACTTTCAACATGTAATATACATTAGGGACCAACAATTTAAGCACAGATTTTGACTTAAAAAACCCACATACACAATTAAAATGAATTAAATCGATTATTTAAGGTTAAAGTTTTGTTTTAGTCGAAAAGTAGTAACATAATGAGCATCAGTAAAAAAAGCAAAATAATATTACGTATGTAATAATACATTTTAAACATTAGATTGACTCCAAAATTTACGAAATCCAACGCTACGTTACGTACTTACAGTACACCTAATTAAACGCTTTTTAGCGGGCTGTGTTAAAACTATGGTAGCCCATAAGTGACAATTCACAAACCCAGATTGATAAACAAAAAATTACTAAAAATGTATGAATTATTTGATTAAAAATTTTCTAGTGTTGACTTATTAATCAAAGTGTTTTATAATACATCAGTTATTTTATTTAAAAAATGCAGATTTTTTCAGGTTACTTGCGCACCCACCTGTTGGGGACTAATGACACTCAAGCTATATACATGTATGTCTTTATATTAAAATTAACAGATCTTAAAATTAATTTATTTTGAATTACAATGAATGTTTTAATAAAGAAATGAACTTACCTTTCTTTTAAATTTTTGAATCGTTTCAATCAAACTGATTGAATGGAAATAAATAGACATTCTTTAAAATAAATATTACCGTGAGAGTCATCCATAGTAGAGTCTAGAACAACAGTTTCTATATCTAACTAATCGATAAAATTCACTTGAAATATAATTTCCATAATTTTAGGTTTTAAAATTTATATTTTTAGATTTTAAAGACAAATATTCATCTAATCACAAGCTTACTTGAATAGTCTGATGTAATAATTATTGCAGAAATCTCAGTTTAAACATTTAGCCTCCGCCTTTTTAAAGGGAACAAATGTTGATGTATAATTATTTCACTGATAATCTAAAAAATATATTTTCTATACAACAAAGTAATTAAAAAATGAAATCACTTTAAAGAAATAGCATGTATGCCCTTGTATATATATATATATATATATATATATATATATATATATATATATATATATATATATATATATATTTATAATTATAATTATAAAGTCGTCCTACCATTAGTTTCTGAATAACACTTTTTCGGTGTTATTCGTCTTCAGAGGCGTTTGACTTTTGAAAAAAATGGACAGTTTTAAACTCCTGGCACGTGTCCACGCGATTCGTTAATCGCTCCTGCATTTCGCTTTCGTCATTCAACGGCATCACTATTTGTCGTCATTGTTCTTATGGTGATTAAAAATTTTTTTCGTTTTTATATTTATTTTAGTTTATGTGTGTTTATTTATATATGAATTCTTAATTATGGCGGTCTGATGTTTTGGTTAGTCCAATTCCATATTAAGAATTTTTTCCTGTGTGGGCATGCTCAAAAAAATTCTGTTTTGTTGTTTAGGAAATTTTCTTCGGAGTTTATTCCTTGAAGAATACGGAATTTTTCTGTTTAAAACTGACCATTTTTTTCAAAAGTCAAACGCCTCTGAAGACGAATAACACCGAAAAAGTGTTATTCAGAAACCAATGGTAGGACCGACTTTATAATTATAAATAAATAAATAAATAAAGCTCTTACATAAGTAATTGAGCCCTCTATAATCAATTCTCCAACAATAATAATAATATATATATATATATATATATATATATATATATATATATATATATATATATATATATATATATATATATATACATATATATTAACTAATACAAATGAAAAGTCTGTCTAACCATTGGTTTCTGAATATCACTTTTTCGGTGTTATTCGTCGTCAGAGACGTTGACTTTTGAAAAAATGGACAGTTTTTACTTTTGGCTCGTGTTTACGTGATCCGTTATTCGTTCTTGCATTTTGCATCATTATTTATCGTCATTGGGTCTCGTGTTTTTATGATGATTTTAAATTTTTCCGTTTTTATTTCTTTATTTTTTATTTTGTTTATTTTATTTTATTTTAGTTTGTGTGTGTTTATTTATATGTGAATTCTTAATTATGGCGGTCTGAGGTTTTGGTTAGTCCAATTCCAAATTTTTTCGGTGTGGGCATGCCCTAAAAATTTATGTTTTGTTATTTAGGAAATATATATATATATATATATATATAATATATATATATATATATATATATATATATATGCCAAAGCCATTATATATTATATATGATATGGGGGCTATATTTATAAACAGTGCTCAATATCATTGACAGAGTATTTATTAGGGACCAACAATTCAAGTTAAGGTAGCGTGGACATGGAGTCAACTGACAGTTTCTCGCCTATGCGATCTTCAGACCAAATGGGTAATTTGATTCAGCATTTGAGTTTTATGTACTATGGTCTGGTCATTTGATGAGGAGTAGGGGAGAGAACTGGATTTTGATTGGTCGGTTGCTATGTGTGTTACAAAGTTTACCCACCACATCGTATAAAACTCAAACGCTGAATCAAATTACCCATTTGGTCTGAAGATCGAATAGGCGAGAAACTATTAGTAACCAGACGCTGTTGGCTCCATGTCCACGCTACCTTGACTCATATATATATATATATATATATATATATATATATGCAATAAGATTTATGCAAAACTTGGTAGTAAGGGATGATTCTATATGTGATTTCTAAGATACACTGTATTAATATTGTATGAT
>CM042142.1:76341881-76354442 GCA_023376005.1 Doryteuthis pealeii
TTCTTCTTCTTCTTCTTCTTCTTCTTCTTCTTCTTATTGTCTATTCTTCTTCTTCTCTTCTTCTTCTTCTTCTTCTTCTTATATTGTCTATTCTTCTTCTTCTTCTTCTTCTTTCTTCTTCTTCTTCTTCTTCTTCTTCTTCTTCTTCTTCTTCTTTCTTCTTCTTCTTCTTCTTCTTCTTCTTCTTCTTCTTCTTCTTCTTCGTCGTCGTCGTCGAAATAGGCACAATGACTCCAATTTAAATCCTTGACGACACTGTTTGCATTTCACATGGCGCTAATACCCTTGGGAAAGGTATGAACCCAACTAGTCTCCTTCCACCAAAATAGTAGGACAGACAGGGCTCTGAATTCAAACCCATTAAATGTTGTGGGAGAGCCGCTGTGAACGGTTTATAGTAGGCAATGAGTTAACGAGAACAAAGATGAGAAAACTGGTTTGGAAGAATACACAAATATAAGACGCCATATATATATACCGCGGTTACTTATCAGTGGGTGTCCCAGTCAGCAAGTCGTTCGTTTCAAAATATATATTCACGGTAATAAAATATATTCAAAAAGAGAGACATAACATAAACACCGAAAAGAATATTAAAAAAAATTAATCAATATGTCTTCATAGCCATCAAATTCAGAGTTATCAATTTTTAGTGGGGGTTGGGTGGAATGCTCAAATTAATAATTTTATAAAAGTTACAATCAATGGCAGGCTGTTTTTTTCTGTTTTTTATTTTATATATAGAAAATAGACCCCAGCAGTGCTTTTGATTGGATAGAAATTCTATTTTTTTATTCTCTTATTGGCTTGGCGCCTCGTGTAGTGTACTGGCTAGTGAGCTGAGCTAACGGAACATTTTTTATGAATTTGATTCTCACCAATGCTCCATATGTTATATACCATATATACCCTTCTGCCATACTCGGGTATATATATATATATATATATATATATATATATATATATATATATATGTGTGTGTGTGTGTGTGTGTGTGTGAGAGAGAGAGAGAGAGAGAGAGAGAGAGAGAGAGAGAGAGAGAGAGAGAGAGATACCAATCCCTAGCGGAGTTTAAAGAGTTTGAATTCAGAGTTTTCCTTCTCCTAGACTGGTTACCTAGCCATGTTTAAAGAGCCCAGTCTGCCCTGCTATTTGCCCATAGCTGGAGGGAGAACTGGATGCATACCTGTTCCAAGGGCATTAGCGCTATGTGAAATGCAAACGGCTTCGTCCAGGAATTGAACTCGGGTCGACGAGTCCATTTCCTACGACTCTAACCATTAGACCATGCGCCTTCATGAGAGAGAGAGAGAGAGAGAGAGAGAGAGAGAGAGAGAGAGAGAGAGAGAGAGAGGGTGGTGGTGGTGGTGGGGTAGAGCTTACTTAACTTCGCTTGCTGGTTACTTGTTTAATTCTGCTTCCTGCTTACTCTGCTTGGTGCTGACTTGTGCTGCTAACTGTTTCTACTTCGGTTGCCATTTTCTTTGGGCCTGATTATATGCTGGCGTTTGATTTTCTTTCTTGTTCTTCTCACTTCTTTGGGCTGGGCTAAGCTGGTCATTGTCTTAATTATTCAACAAACACAACAAGACCTTGTTTTTACTTGATTAAGTTTTATTATCTTCTAGCCCATATTGGTTCCTCCGCGAGGAGAGATCCTGTCAGAGCCAACAATTACATCTACACTCTCTGAAAGCTGGCTCGCATCTGAATAACTAACTAAACTATATCACGTGTCTATCATGGCGGCCAAATCGCGCACCTCCAAGGAGTCAAGGGTTATTAACAGTCACCGGTAATTTTCCATTGGGGACTGCTTGATTCTAAAGTTAACGGCCCTTAATTTAAATATTTCTAGCTAGGTCAATTCACAATTCATGACTTCTCTGTGTCTCGATTACGCATTGGTCACACAAGACTAACGCACTCCTATATACTCAAACAAGAACAACAACCACAGTGTGAAACATGTCAAACACCTTTGACAGTTAAACACTTATTCCTGGAAAGCAGGGTTTTTGTTACATAATCTATGCGGTTGCATAAGATTATTGTCAATCCCCTGAATTTCTAAAGGGATGGCCCTTTTCATATCATGGGCGGGACTTTCCATGGAATAGTACAGAAAGCCCGCGAAATACGGAAGTCACATGGGACCTGGTTGAGTCCTCAGTTTTCAGTTGGACGTCGGGCAGAGAGGATGTCCTGCCTTAAACTGGAACTCATAATGCATACGCGCGCTATGTTAGTCAGATGTTAGTTACATGAAATGTATAGTTAAGGAAATAAAAGCTTAAGAAAAATAACACGGTCTTGTGATTAATGGGTGTCTTGGTAACAGGACTGATTGGAAGAAGAAATGAGCCAAGTGCGACCGATCACCAAGACGCTAGAAGAGATGTTAGAAGAGACCTAGAAGAACTTAAAATGTCAGAAGAACAGAAGTAAGAAGTAAAAAAGAAGGGTATACAACATTTTTGCTCACATCAAAAACCGTTATTTTAATGCAAATAATATGAAAGATCTATTTGAAAATGTCGACATGGAGGACATTCTGTCCTTTTTGAGGGAAATAAAATTATACCATAGAATATAGACATGAAACTAATCAATAGCATACAACATGATCCCCAATGGTGCTAACACATTGTTAAAGCCAATTATTTAAAAAAAGTATAAATATAAACACACAACATATATTACTTCCTAATCGTTAGGGATGACATAACCCCAGACGGGTTATTTTACCGTTAAAATCAATCAACCAACTACCATACTCCTGGCCTTGTGTCATTCTAAGCTAAGTTAAGTAAATGTCAACTTTTATTGGCTACCGGTAGTGACCGTTTTGATCTATTCTCTTTGTAAAACCTACTTATAGTGGTACCCTGACTTACGAGTGCCACATCTTAAGATTCGTCCGAGTTACACAGTGAAGTTCGCAATCGTTAACTTCCATACATAGGAATTGAGTTTTCCATATATATATATATTTACAACTCCTCCGCACGAGTAGGATATGACACAAGGTCAATTTCTTAAGCGGAGTTCAACAGGTTTGAATTCAGAGTTTTCCTTCTCCTAGACCAGTTGCTTAACCAAGGTTAAAGAGCCCAATCTGCCCTACTATTTACCCATAGCTGGAGGGAGAGTAGGATTCATACCTTTCCCAAGGGTATTAGCGCTAAGTGAAATGCAATTACCATGTCCAGGATTTGAACTCGGGTTGACGAGTCCATTTCCTATGACTTTAACCATTACACCACGCACTTCTACTTTTTTCCATATAAGCTAGTCACTTGATTCATAGATGTGCCCTGATTTAGTTATAAAATTTATCAAACTGGGATTCACCTCCTAAGTTTGTGGAGATGGGGTGTATATTGCAGTGCCTCTTTGTCACCATTATCATCTTCCTAAAAGTGTTCTACCTCCAAAAGTTGCCTCTTAACAACATCAATAACTTTCTCTATTACTTCAGCTTCCAGCTCTTCAATCCTATTTGGTTCACACACAGGATTCACATCCTTTAATTCTTTGAGAATAATCAATTTGTATTCAAAGAAAACGTTCACCCCAGTCCAGTTTCTGTCAAGTGGTATGTCACTGGTGACTGTTTCATCAATCTCTAGAAAGTGAATCAGAGGGAATATGATGATGCCTCCCATCGTTCAGTAGATTTTTCACAGGACAAACTGTCATTCATTGTAAATTTGTTGCTGTTGAAATCAATTATGTCCTTCTGATGTGATGCCAAGTCTACAATACATCCAAATCTGTATGAAACAAAGCTTTTGAATCACTCATGTTGAACATTGTTTCTTTCTATCTATTGTCTAAAATCATGATTTACTTACAAAGATTTTTTTTTCTTTTCTCAATTTAAAATTCCATGAAAAGAATACACACTGTTGCACCCTGTACTGAAATAGAAATCTAATAATTTTATTTTTTTTATTATTATTGTTCTAACTGTGCTTGCATTGTTATACTGTAATCAATGACCCAGATGATATTTTACGATTCTATGTAAACTTTAGTTTTTGATATTGGAGTTCTTGATTGCTTTCAATGGATGAATGACCAGTAAAAGTTTTATTGAAAATAGCAAAAAAGAGAGATTATTTAGAATACATACTCAGTGATAGCTTTGTAGGGGATTATCTTCCCTTTGCCTGGAAGAGTTATCTTCCCGCTGTGTTGCCGTTTGTGGCCACCAGGGGACCTGGTATATAAGCGCCTGGTATATAAAATCTATAATCATTGTATAATGAAACAGTGTATTCTGCATAACTTGGGGAAAGTAATTTAGCAATAGCAATAATTCCAAGAGTATAAACAGAAGTTCCAGGGGAACTGAAGGCTTTCTCACCAGCAGTGACCAATAACAATTTTTGAATCCCAATCTTCTGCTCTGTGTTTTTTTGTAGATATTGTGTATGGTATGGTCCACACACAATATGAGCACAACATTTTACTTGCTTATCATGATCTACTCCCAGGTTATAAAACAAGACTTTGCAGCCAGCTACTCGATCAGACATCCAAAATTCAATTTGACTTTTAAGGTCATCATCAGAACAATTATCAAGTACCGCTTCAGTTTGTAATCATAAGTTTTTTCCCCGTCCTCCCCTGAGTGGTTTAGATTCTTACCATAGCCAGCTAGCAGTGAGTGATTTTCTTGCACACTATACTGTCGTGTTATTGTTATATTATCCCTTTTTACTTAGTAGTGACAATGGACAGGCGACTTTGTAGTGTCACCAAGCCCTGACTTCGAACTGCTTGTTGTACAACTGTTGTACATGTTCAACATTCAGGTAAATCCATCTTCCAGATAACGCATGATTGTTTAACAACTGGGGAGCATATACATCAGATCTCTATGAAAATCATTGCCAGAGATATCAAATTGTACAACTGTTGTACATGTTCAACATTCAGGTAAATCCATCTTCCAGATAACGCATGATTGTTTAACAACTGGGGAGCATATACATCAGATCTCTATGAAAATCATTGCCAGAGATATCAATTGTACAACTGTTGTACATGTTCAGATAACGCATGATTGTTAACAACTGGGAAGCATATACATCAGATCTCTATGAAAATCATTGCCAGAGATATCAAATTTTCATCACTGTTGTCCCTGCAACACAGTTTGTGATCTGATTCACTTCCTATATTTATGTCATCATGAATGAATATCCACCGTTAACCAAATATCATATTGGCTATCTAGTTCTGCAAACTTCATTTGGGGAAGCTGTGGATTCTGACAAACGCTGGACCAAACAACGAATCACAGGCTAATTAAATGATCTGTGTCCATTCCTAACTTTCATATCTGGGAATGCAAGAGAACAACGGGAGGTTGCATCATTTTCGCCAACCTGTTAAGAACAAAGTTTTCTATCCGTAAATATAGTTATTTTTCTGTTCAGAAAATTACATCTACTTTCAGTTTTTATACAAAACAGATACCAATTGCATCTTTCATCATCAGTTGATCTAGTTTCTTACAACTCTTTTTTTTTCTTTTCCTCTGTTCCAAGATGCTTCTTCTTTGCAGAAGATTCTCGACTCTTTCTCTTCTTCATCCTTATCCAATATTTAGGAACTGTTGGTACAAACTGCTTTATAAGCTCTGAAACGCATAGGAAGTGGTGTAATGGTTAAAGTCATGGGAAATGGACTCGTCGCCCCGAGTTCAAATCCTTGACGTGGTAATTTCATTTTCACTTAGCGCTGATACCCTTGGGAAAGGTATGAATCCTACTCTTCCTCCAGCTATGGATAAATAGTAGGGCAGACTGGGCTCTTTAACCTTGGTTAGGCAACCAGTCTAGGAGAAGGAAAACTCTGAATTCAAAACCTGTTAAACTCCGCTTAAAAATGACCTTGTGTCACATCCTACTCGTGCGGAGAGGTTGGTAAATATATATAAGCTCTGAAACGGTTCTCCTCATAAACACCTGATTGTCAGGTGTCATCTTGACACCAAAGATTTATTCTATTGTTTTTTTGATAGAATGGATCCTTACAATGAATATCATAGGTATGTTAAGTAAGAGCTGCATTGAATTTCCGATGTTTTTGCATACCTATCCAAGCGTTTTAAGCTTTCTGTAAAGCTTCACTTTCTGCAGTTTTAAGCTTTCTGTAAAGCATTGAACCGTTCATAATCATCTTTCACTCTAGTTGCAACTGCTTTTTCATTTAGTGGCTACATATTTTTGTCTATCAAGTCATGCCATAGTTCATTTGCATCAATATTACAAGCTTAATCCCAACTCAATGAGTGTTCCCCTTCTGTCATTTACACAAATAAAGCATTCGACCCAATCACCAAAGTCCCATAAGATAATGTTCATGTAGGTTTGAATTCCTTCATGTATGTAGAACAAAAACGTTATTTTTGCTTTTACTTCTTGATTTTCTTTCTGCCATTTTAGACTTGGTTACAGTTTTAGGGAACTAGATTACGTTCTTACCATGACTCTGGCTATGTCATATCTGGCTTTCTCATACATGAACAGATGTAAAAAAAAGTAAAGTCGACGGGGCGGCCCAAAGTCGGTATCAGCCAGTCAGCGAGGGAGTCTATCCCCTTTTCAATAGCGCTAGACCAAGGAAATTGTTTTTTTAGCATCTGAGGTGGAGCGCCACACCTACCATCAGCTCCTTACTTTACCGCACAGATTCCTGTGCTACTCATACGCTGAGTTGGCGAGGACCGGTATCGAACTAGGAACCTTGTGGTCTCTAAAATGAATATTTGAAATTTACGATTTTCCGGTACAAAATAGCATAAAAAATCTGGACATAATAGGATAATTTTCACTTAGAATACATAATAAAAAGATAAGAGTTGTTTAAATCCCTAAAATGATAATGTTTTCATATTCTGTGACTCAGAAAACCAATAATTAGACATCAGAAGCATATACTAGTTTTCTTTGGTGACATAATTGATTTCAACAGCAACAAGTTAGTGCTTGTCGTTTCTACATACATTCAGAATGAACAGTTTGTCCTGTGTCCAGAAATCTACTGAACGATGGGAGGCATCATCATATTCCCTCTGATTCACTTTCTAGAGATTGATGAAACAGTCACCAGTGACATACCACTTGACAGAAACTGGACTGGGGTGAACGTTTTCTTTGAATACAAATTGATTATTCTCAAAGAATTAAAGGATGTGAATCCTGTGTGTGAACCAAATGGGATTGAAGAGCTGGAAGCTGAAGTAATAGAGAAAGTTATTGATGTTGTTAAGAGGCAACTTTTGGAGGTAGAACACTTTTAGGAAGATGATAATGGTGACAAAGAGGCACTGCAATATACACCCCATCTCCACAAACTTAGGAGGTGAATCCCAGTTTGATAAATTTTATAACTAAATCAGGGCACATCTATGAATCAAGTGACTAGCTTATATGGAAAAAAGTAGAAGTGCGTGGTGTAATGGTTAAAGTCATAGGAAATGGACTCGTCAACCTGAGTTCAAATCCTGGACATGGTAATTGCATTTCACTTAGCGCTAATACCCTTGGGAAAGGTATGAACCCTACTCTCAATAATTAGACATATAACCCATTAAAGACATGTAACCCATTAAATTTTTAATTTTCTTTGAAAAAATAGTGGTTTACAGCTGCCATTTTGAAAATCATCACGGAACCAACCTAAAATGATGTCATATCCCCAAAAAATCACCAGAATCGTAATTAGCACTGAAAATGACCATAGAAAACACTCGTCAGAGAAATTCGACCCCCATTTGCCCGCCCCTAATATAACACCACAAACCACGACTATAAGTTATTGTGTTGTTTTGATCTAAAATCAAGACTGGGAGAATTTGTCATTGCTTACTGAGAGATAAAAGATATCTGTTTGATACTGTTAATTCTCTAGTATTTACCTTGTTCATTTGTTATGGTTTTAGATAAGGTTTCCTAATTATCTAAAGAGCTGTAGCTAATCTTTACTATATTTTTGGAACATTTTGTACAGCTTGCTTGAATTTAGGAAGATATTCCGTTATTAAATTCAAGACCGTTTCTTTATTAAATTCAAAATAAATGAAACGAACCGCGTTTGATATTATGATAGATACCCATCGTGACAGATCTCCAGCTTGGTTCCCATAAACTCCTGGAAATTATTCGATACTGTCGTTAATCTTATCTCCCAAAGCAATACTTGTTAAACCGAAAGTTTGAAGGGTTATAAACAGTAGTAGTAGTAGTAGTAGTATAGTATATATATATATATATATATATATATATATATATATATATATATATATATATATATACATTTGTGTGTTTCCTTGTTTCCTCAGACAGTAAAGACATCTGTGCCACATTGGCACGTTTTCCCAGGTGAGGCAATTTCTGAGTCTGATTATGACAACCAGTAACGATGTTGGTTCTATTTGTAAAATGTTGAAACTGAATCCTCATTAATTAGGAAAATGATTCCATGCTTTGCTCAATAATTTAGCCCAATTATATCATATGCCAAAGGGCCAGGTTAGCTCAGTCGGCAGAGCGTTCGACTAGAAACCACAAGGTTCCTAGTTCGACACTGGCCCTCGCCAACTCAGCGAATGAGTAGCACAAGGATCTGTGCGGTAAAGTGAGGAGCTGATGGTAGGTGTGGCGCTCCACCTCAGATGCTAAAATAATCTCCTTGGTCTCGCGGTATTGAAAAGGGGGATAGACTCCCTCGCTGTCTGGCTGATACCGACATTAGGCCGCCCCGACGACTTTACTTACTTACTTATATCATATGCATTCTCCCCCCCCTCTCTCTCTATATATATATATATATATATATATAAAGATAATCTACTGAGTCAGACGAACCTACTATTAGTTTCGCATAAAGCTCTTCAGGGCTAAAATCTGACTCTGAATCTGATTTACAAATTAGCTTCTCCTAGCGGTTATATGAATATATATATATCTTATATACATATATATACATATAAATTGTTTTTTCTTTGGCCAATACTATACCATAGATTATTTTTTGTTGGTACGAATATCTTGGTCTTTTCTTTTTTCAAAAATTTTTTTCCTGGTTGATGTTTGGTAGTATATTTTTACAATCAAACTCTCTGCCGGTTTTTTTCTCTCCGCAAGGATCTACCAACACGCTGGTATATAAATTATATTATATATAATATATATATATATACAAACACAAACAACCTTGAAGTTTGATTCAATGTCGTTTATCGCAAAAGATTTATACACACACGCGCAACCACACACACAAAACACCTAAAAATGCACAATGCCTTTTTTCGATACACACACTCACACACTCTCATACTCACACTGTAAAAGAGAATATTTGACGTCATATTTCAAATCGTCCACCTTTCAGCGTCCTTTTTTCAGATTTCAAATTTTGAAAGGACTATCGCTTGCTTTTCTCGTTATTCTGTGATAAAATGTTTTATCACCTTCCTTATACAACAAATGCCAATAAACTTACCACTCAACTTATTTAAACCTGTGTTTTTTCATTTTCTTAATATATATATTATATATATATATATATATATATACTAGCAAAAGTACCCGGTCCATGACCGGACTAAAAAAAAGATTTTAAGAACACCAGGGAGGGAGTAGGTAAGAGAGAGAATAAGATGTAAATAATTTATTGAATTAAAAACATCACCGAGGATTTGTATATTACAATATTTATTTTTAGATTTTTTTTTTACATTTAAAATATTATTTTAAAATTGTAATCCGTAACTTATTTTTCTAAAAACTGTTTTGTACATATGACAAACACTCAAATTTATTTCTTAATTGCTTATTGCGTTAAAGTCATGAAAATATTTAATTTATTTTCTTTTTTACCCCTAAAAAGTAACAATTAAAAAGAGCTAAGTATTAAACTTGTGTCCTTATTTATTTAACTCTATCGGCTGAGACTGTAGAATACACCGACAGCACCCCTGCTGTTTAGTAATTTTCTGTACATTAGTGTATTTAATTTTTTTGTTATTATTTTTTTTAAAGAAGAAACTGTTATAAGTGTTTTAAAATCTTAACGTGTTTATTTAGTACGTAATTTATTTCACACAAAGCGCCCGTTTTCGCAAAATTTTTGGCAGAATTTAATGTTTAAAATGTATGAAAAATAATTACATATGTAATATTATTTTTCTTTCTTTCTGTTTTTTACTGATGCTCATTATATTACTACTTTTCGACTAAAACATAAATTTGACTTTAAATAATCGATTAAATTAATTTTAATTCGTTTTTAAAGTGAAAATTGGGGCTTGAATTGTTGATACCTAATAAAGATACATATTAGTAAAATCATTTCTTAAAATCATGCGCTGATCGTCTTTCTTTTTTCTACAATGAGGTTTCTGTTTTATCGGCAAGTTCAAAACATGTGCCAACGTGGTAATGTCTTTTAAATGTAGGTTGGTCTACCCAGACTTGACGCCAGTTCAAAGATGCCGACTATGAGTTGAAGAATCTGTTAACAGTAGCTTTTGATTTTTCTGTCTTGAAACTTAAAAACTCGACTCGTGACGACAGTAGTGGAGTGGGGATGAAAGTCTGTATACGGTATCTTTTAATTTTTTTAGTCATTGAATTATATCACTTAATTAGTAAAAATCAAAACCAAATTTTGTGTATTTCTTAGTTATAAGCATATTAATCTCTATGCAAGATTTCGAATCTGAGTGACATCTCTTTTCTGAGTTATAAGTCGACACGTACTTCCTTATATATATATATATATATATATATATATATATATATATATTAAAAATTCAACTCTTAGATATATATATACATATACACACCAAATACAACCATTTACATAGACCCACCCACACACATACAAATAAACATAGACACATATACATAAACACACACATACACACACCCAAAAAGTGGAAATTTAAGTAAAAAAAAACACAGAAATTCTTTAGAACAAAATATACGTTTTCAGAATGTAAAGACAAAGGGTAAGCACATGTACCTTTAACCTATTTTATTTACATACAAACTCAACGACAGTCAATAAAACAAGTACTTAGGGGCAGTACTTACAATTCAGAATATCTCCCTCGTTGAGAGGGGTGTCAGGTCGAGTCTTCAGTTATTACTCCCTCACTGAGGGGGAAGTTCTTTCAGCCACAAAGTCTGAGATGAGCGCTAGTTTCTACGAGGCTTCCTGGTTGGTGCAAAACCGTAAAAGAGGGTTATTCACCGGACCTGACAAGGGACGTTACCTTTACTACTTCCTGTCCCTGAAGGCACAGGAGAGTTCTAGTCCCTACAATTTCATTAGTCTTTCTAATTCAATATAGTATTTAATTGTATTAAGACTTAAATGCTTATGCCCGGAGGGAGCTTTTTGTCTAGTATATATATATATATATATATATATATATATATATATATATATATATATATATATATATGAAACAAGATTTGGCGTTAAATAAGCCACAAGAGTTGATATACCATTAAACACCATCAAACACTAACAATAACAACGACTCAGTAATCAAACGTTAGACATCAGAAGTATGAATCAATTTACTTTTAATACTAATCTTCAGTAAATACTCTCTCAGTAATCAATAATATCTTCAGTAAATACTATTTAATTAATACCATCTTCACTAAGAAGATGTACTATAGATGTACCTCATCTAAAAGATTCTTCAGTAAATACCATCTCAGTAATTAAACGTTAGCATCCCCTAAAGCCCCTCTCCCAGTAAAAATAAAAACTACGTCAAAGATTGACCGACAGTTTCTGTAGCCAAGCGGAAATCACCGACAGAAATTAAGGTTCGTTTGTAGCCGTTAAGTGCTTTTCTGCGACGATTTGATAGATTAAGCTGCAAATCATTATGCCATTAGTTAAAAAAGATACGTCAATTGTCGTCGGCTTAGATTACCATGGCATTAGCATCGTTAATCTTCGTTGGAGCCCGATAGATTCCCGTAACGGATCTTTTTTTCTTTCTTTTCTATTCTATTTTATTTCCTTTACACGTATGTTTACGTACAGACAAGATTGAAGCCAGCCGCGGATATCGCTAGAGATAATAAATTCATCATAGATACAAAGTTGATTTTATATTAATCATGGATCAAAATGGAAAACCAATTTTTCTGTCTCCTGTTATATTATTCTTTTTTAAAGAGGCAGCATTGGAAACTCTTCGGCTACAGTTAGATATAAGTAAAGTCGTCGAGGTGGCCTAATGTCGGTATCAGCCAGACAGCGAGTGAGTCTATCCCCTTTTCAAGGAGATTATTTTAGCATCCGAGGTGGAGCGCCACACCCACCATCAGCTCCTCACTTTACAGCACATATCCCTGTGCTACTCATACGCTGAGTTGGCGCGGCCTAGCATCGAACCAAGAACCTTATGATTCCTAGCCGAATACTCTACCGACTGAGCTAAGCTGGCCCTTAATATAGCCTCCGCCATTTCGGACAGTTAGGTCCGCACCAGCATCTCCACGTGTCCAAACG
>CM042142.1:76354542-76359542 GCA_023376005.1 Doryteuthis pealeii
GAAGGGGAGAGGCATAGGGAGAGGAGAGGAAGATGAAGAGAAGAGAAAGAGGGGGGGGGACAAATACATATGGAAGAGACGAACGGAGAAATACACAGGCGCTCATGAAATCGGAGAGAAACACACACAGGAGAGAGAGAGAGAGAGAGAGAGAGAGAGAGAGAGAGAGAGAGAGAGAGAGAGGACATATACATATGGAGAGACGAACGAGAGAGAAATACACAGGCACTCATGAAATCGGTGAGAAACAGAGAGAGAGAGAGAGAGAGAGAGAGAGAGAGAGAGAGAGAGAGAGAGAGGAGAGAGAGGGGAGAGAGAGAGAGAAGGAGAGTGTGTGTGAGAGAGAGAGAGAGGGGAGGGAGGAAAAAGATGCACACATAAACAACGACACACACACGCACACACACACACACACACACACACACATATATATATATATATATAGTTTTTCCAATTTGGAGTGGGTCCAGAGAGAGATCGAACTTTATATAATAAGAAGCAGGTATATTTTTGGTGATGAGGATCATTCTACGTGGAGTTCAACTATACTGATACAGGTTATATGTGGTGAGAGCTCGGTGTGCCTTGTTCCAGGTGTGTAGGCCGATATACCAATATGATATTTCTCTGTTAGTCTACACACCTGGGACAAGGCGCATTAAGCTCTCACTACTGATGACCTATATCAGTACAGTTTAGCCCACATGAAATGATCCTCATCATATATATATATATATATATATATATATATATATATATATATATATATATATCATTCATTCATTCATCATTGGCAATTCAGTCTCGAAAGACTATGATAAAGTTTTTGTGTGTCCCTGAAGTTGCAGCACCTCCTGTGACTGTGAAGTCCCATGTTTGAAAAACATTCTCGACCACAGATTTTGTGTCTGTGTGTCTGTGTGTCTGTCTGTCTGTTTACCTCGTAAAATATTTCCCCTGATATATTTAAGGAAAAACCTATTTCAAACATAATATATTCAAAAGGTAAGTAATTACCGAAATTTTCGTGAAGATTTGACTGTTAATTAATTTTTCATAGAATTAAATAAAAAAAGACTAAAAAAAACAACAAAAAAAAAATCGGTAGACATAACTATGTTAAATTTCAATTGATTTACCGGTGCGAAAATGTAGACATTGTTTTCGTTCATTATTATCATTATTTCCATAAACAGAAAATTTAAAAAAAATCATCAGGAGTTTTTTAAAATGTTTCTTCTTTTGAATGTTCTAAACATTTTCAAGATAATATTAACCTTTATTCAAGTTTCATTGTGTTAAATATAGAGGGTGGGGGGTAAATTTGACACGGCAGATTGGAGGTCCCTAGAGATTAGAAACAAGTTCTTGGCAAGTACTCTTCAGAAATCATTAGAATGGGATGAGTAAATTTCTTGCATAATCTTTTCAGCCTATAGCAAATCACCAAATTAAAAAAAAAATCACAGATTACATACGTAATTGGAATTGGCAAGTCATACATCACAGTTCCCGTATTTCTTGGCACCAAAGACAACTGATTTTTTTCTTCCAGAAATGAGTTTCAAATATTTAACAAGCATGCCAGAGGTCAAAGATTACGTTTTTCATAGACCTATCCTAAACCCAAAGAAAGACTTAAATTAGTTAATCTATTATTATACTATAAGAATAAGATATGTGATTTTTATAATACGTTATAAGACTCAGAGTACCCTTCCAACTCGTACATAAAATAATCCGAACATAGAGTTACAGTATCTATCTATCTATCTATCTATCTATCTATCTATCTATATATATATATATATATATATATATATATATATATATATAAATATAATATAATATAATATAATAAAATAAATATATGAAGGTTTTACATATCTATTTATTTGATGACAAAGGAACAGTCACAACCATTTTGGTTTCATGCGTCAACAATCATCAGGTGAACTTGTTTCAAATGCAAGGAAAATCGAAAAATTGCAAAAAGGTGATGTTTTGAATGTATATGAGTGTTTATGGACAGGACCTTAACACCAATAAGCACCCCAGCCCAAATCCGTTTTGAAAGGAACTGAATTTTGCTTTTCACCGGTTGTTAGTAGCCGACCAATAAAAACCAGTAACATTTTTATACTAAAATAGTTTTGATTTTAATAAAAAAAAAAATAGTTATTTCATGTTGTTGTTGTTAGCATATGTGAAAAAATTAATCTTGCACTAAAGATAAACTAATATTTTTATTTAAAAATAAAATGAAACTTAAAACGAAAGACATGTTTATTTATTTTCCATGTGCCTCTAATAGTTAATATAAAAAGTATTTATTTAAAAAAAGATTTTGCTAGGGTTAGGGTTAGGAGTTAGGGTTAGGGGTTAGGATTAGGGTTAGGGTTAGGGGTTAGGGCTAGAGTTAGGGTTAGCAGTTATTATTATAACCTTATAATATACTTTTAAAAAAATATAGCTTTAATCATTACCGTGTTAAACGTGTCTAACATTAAAAGTTTTATAGTTTAAAAAGAATTTCTATTGAATTAACAAAAAGCTGTCTTTCGTTTATAGTTTTATCATTAAAAAAATGTCTAAAAATCGTCTGTTAACAAACAACTGGCTTTTGACGCTGAAAGGCAAAACATGTCCTTTTGAATCTAGGTCGTACCTGTGGTGCTTAATATTCTTGGTTTTATATATATATATATATATATATATATATATATATATATATATATATATATAATATTCTGTCTGTGTGTCTGTCTGTCTGTCTGTTTGTTTGTTTGTACAACAACCGAGTGCATTTCATTTTATAAAGGAAAATAGATAGAGACCAACAAAGGCCTCAGTCCAATAAACAAAGGATAAAATATAATAAAAAGCAAATAAAATAAAATACAAACAAGAATTATAATAAGAATAAACAATTTAAAACAGGAGCATCTTATTATAATGGAGATTATGTAACTGTCTGCCTGCAACCACGTCACTACCAACATCATAATTCTCTTAGTTATGTATGTTATATTCTCAATGGTTATTAAATATCAAATAATCATTATTTAATCTTAATTAGCATCTTATTTTTTACAATGTCTATAAATGTCTAGCTGAGATAGATTGGACTCAAAACATGTTATTAATATATTTAAAATCCTGCAATGTGTGTTATATATCATTAAGAAATAAATGTTTACATAGTATATGGCGTGAATAATTTGCATACCGGTTTTAACAAAACCATATTTAATAAATAATTACTTGGTGTTATTAATTTCTAATATTATTGTTTTATTTTCAAACGTATTAAAAGCAATCCTATGTTTGATTTTATATTGGAATCAATTAATATAAATTAAATATAAGTGTAGCCTTTTTGTGTTCTTATCTAATTTCATTAGTCTAATTCAATATAATAATCTAATTCAATATAATATTTAACTATATTAAAACTTAAATACTTTTGCCCAGAGGGCAGAAAGT
Source organism: Doryteuthis pealeii (assembly GCA_023376005.1). Classification (NCBI taxonomy): domain Eukaryota; kingdom Metazoa; phylum Mollusca; class Cephalopoda; order Myopsida; family Loliginidae; genus Doryteuthis; species Doryteuthis pealeii. The sequence continues at coordinate 76,358,029 of CM042142.1, forward strand.
TTTGCTATTATAAAGAATAAATGAATAAACAAATATTCAAAAAATATTTTTTTTTATTAATCTATCTATAAATATAGATAAGAAATTCATTTAAAGAATTTTAAACCCCGGGCTTCGCCAGGTAGCTCTACTAGAGTAAACTTAAAGTTGCTAGACTTCCTGGAGAAAATCTATGTGTAGATATAAAAATAAACTACTCCAGAGACACTGAACACAACTCAATCCACAAAAGAAAAAAAAAATGCCGTAATAGAAATTTGTTGTTGAAAAAAGAAATAAACAAAATAAAACCGCAGAAGATATTAAACTTATATACAATTGTTATATTCGAGCAAAGATAAGCTTTAGCACTTGGGTAGGATATTTCGAATATGTTGGCTATCCCCAGAGGCGGTGCATGGGAACCACAGGCTGCAACTGCGGGTGAGAGAATGCTGGAATTCTTTAGAGATCCTAGAAATATTCTATTCTGAATTCCCCCCGCCAAAAATAACTAAAAACAAAAAACAAAAGCAACATCTCCCTACCAAAAAAAAAAAAAAAAGAAAATAATAATAATAAAAATAAATAAATAAAATAAATAAAAAACAAACAAGCCCCCCCCAAAAAAAACCCCAAAAAAACAAACAAAACAAAAAAACAAAGAACAACCCCAAACCCTAAGAAAACAAACCCTAAGAAATTTGAAATACAAACAGCCTAGTCCAGGATTTGAAATCGAATTGCCGAGTACATTTTCACTACACGACAAGTATCGCCATAAATTAGCTTCATATAGACATACAAAACTTCCATCTACAATGATGTTTTCTATGAAGGTTGTGACCAAGATAACAATATCTGGAATTTTGGTCACACCCTCTCACACACACCAATTCCACTCAATAACCAAGAAAACATACACGTATACAGATATGTGTATATACCAGTAAACACTCTTGTATATCTATGTACCCACACAAAACAATTACCGGGTGACACAAAAATGCATACACCTATTGAATCTTCTTACACAAACACAATATATACAAGGTGTGTCATAAAAGTATCGGGGATGAAGCTGTATTTATCAAGATAGAAATGAACAAAGAATGGAAGGTTAATTTTTTTTTCAGAATACAAGATGTGTCAAAAAGTACAGAGTTTGAAGCTGTATTTACCAAGATAGAAATGAACACCGAATAGATCGTTATTTTTCTTTTCAAAATACAAGGTGTGTCAAAAAGTACAAAAAATCTCGATACTTTTTTGACACACCTTATATATATATATATATTATATATATATACTAGAAACGAGAATATACGTACCAGACAAGAAGAGAGAGGGGGGGGAAGTACATCAAAGGAATCCGCCGAAATGAACATCGACTCTGACTGAATATCAATCAACTGGAATTGAAAATTTAATAAATAAAAATTTATCTGCTCCAGACACACTCGTAAAAATGTCTATGTATATGAATTCCAGCACAAAATTATATTAGCTTGAATAATATTTTTTGTTTGTTTTGA
>CM042142.1:76364542-76396455 GCA_023376005.1 Doryteuthis pealeii
ATTTTATTAATTAATATATCAACAGTGAAAATTTAATTAAATTCGGTTAATTCCCTGATTTATGGTATTTTTTTTCTTTCGGTGGGGTGACATACGATGGTGGAATTTAGGTCCGTTAAGTTCGATTTAACCGAACATTTATCTATTCTTATTCTATTTTATTTTACTGAATATCAGATCTACGAATAATGTCGAATAGAGAGTTCTTAGTGATATCATTTAATCTTTGTCAGTTCGTGTCAAAGATTTTTTTTGACAATGTTTTCAACAACGAGGAATCCTATGTTTAGCTTCAAATCACATAAATTAGCCAGCTTCAATTGCTACGGACTAGTTATTTACCCAATCCGTCCATCACGAGTAGATTGGTTCGGTTTGTTGGGTTTTACGGCATGTCAACCCTTGTTGGGTTATTTTATGCCGAAGACGTTTAGTTTTATTCATACTAGATGGGTACTAAAACTTTTTTTTAAAATCAGTTTTTTAATACACTTTTAAAAAACTCATTTTTTCCTATTTAACCCATAGATGGGATCTTAACCGGTACTATCACACTGGTCACGAGCAGGACGTGACACAAACTCGCTCTTCAGTAGTAATGGATCTGCGAGACTAGCTCGCTAACCATTACATCAGGATCGGAAACTCCAGCATGGTGTATAGCATGTCAAACATCCGACACTGTTAAATATTTTTTTTCTCAGGAGAGACCCCGTGGCCTCGTGGCTAACGTGCTGGACTGCGACATCTTTGTAAGCGAGTTCAAACTCCAGTCGCGCTGTAACGTTCACTTTCGGACAAATACCTTTGGGAAAGGTATGAACATCCTCATCTCCCTAGCTATGGGTTAAATAGTACTACTGGATTAAAACATCACGGTAAGTGAGTTCAAACTCCAGTTGAGCTATTACATTCACTTTCAGACTAATACCCTTGGGAAAGGTATGAACCCCTCATCTCCCCAGCTATGGGTTAAATGGTACCACTAATGTTCTTCTACAAGGATGTCTTTAGCATCAAATAAACATATCTAGGAGTGGAGGATTCCCAATTCTGGAGATTTTTGAACATATATAGCTATGTTTTTTTTTGCATGTTTTAGTGGGTGTATATGTCTTGAGGGAGCACTCTTTCTCAAGTCATACACACCCATAATGGGATCATTTGTATAGTGAGAAGATGTAAGGGGAATTGGGTGAAATGGGAGGATGGATAAGAGAGTTGGGTAGGTTATTAAACATATCTTCTAGGAGTGAAGGTATCGCGATTCTGGAGATTTTCGGCTGCTGGTGAAATAAAAAAAACAAAAAAAACCCAACTCATCAAAGGGGTGTGTCTGTCCAGTAGACCCATTATCTGGGGTATTTTTTTCTTATGACCCCCTGTAATTTTTGTTGGCCTCTGGTCGCGGTTGGGGTCGGTTGGGGTCGCAGGTGTTGTGTAGACTTCTTGTCTGTTTTTTTCCCCTCTATTTGTGTCCTAATTAGATAATTTGATAGTCTTGTAATCCGGGGACATTCAAAGTAGGCGTTGGCTATAATCTCATATTCTCTTCGTGCCACTATTAATACTAATAGTACTACTAGCGAAACAAGAGTAAAATCAATAAAGATATTACTTATATAGTTAAGATTACTTATATATATATACCTTGACGAGGTGCCTGGAAAATAGATCGGATGGGAGTTGCACAAGGATGCCGCGCGTGATCTTGAACAAATCATGGAATCCGAGTAAGACGAACAAGACATGACGGAAACTGCTGGAGAAGTAAGGATGAACTCATAAGCGACGTCCTTCTGTGGAAACCAGCATATTGACATGCTAGTGTGGACCGTTCAGCAAAGACCTACATAGACCAGCTATGTGCGGATACAGCATGCTGTGCGAAGGACCTCCCGGGGTCAATGAATGACAGGGATGGTTGGCGAGAGATTGTCATGTATATCCTCGCTGCTTATATCTAAGTATATATGCATCTATATGTATGCATATATATGTACCTATGCATATATATGTATATACATGCATATACATGTATGTATGTATGCGTGTATATATAAGTATCTATGCATAATATATATGCTTATATATGTATATATATATATGCTTACATATATACATATATATGTATATATATGCATATATATGTATGTATATATATATGTATGCACATATATATATGTATGTATATATATAAGCAAATATATATGCATATTTATATATGCACATATATATGTATTTATGCATACATACATACATACATACATATACATATATATATATATATATATATATAATTTGAAACGCCTCAATATTAACCTGAGAGCTAGCATCAAATCTGAAAGAATGGCGTAAGACATGTTTCGCTAGATTAAAGAGATTTGAAAAAAATAGACTGAAACACCGAGATCAGCTTCGTCTAACTTTAAAACAAAAACATCTGACTTCCGCTTTAGAAAATTTAATCTGTCAGCTATCACACTCGAAGAAACATAAAATGTCTTCTTGGGAGCATGGACAACATGGGAGGAAACAAATCACTCACAGCTGACCCTCGTCTATCGTTCACGATAGGAGAGTCCACACACACACACACACCACATATATATAATATATATATATATATATAATATATATATATATATATATATATACATTTACCAACTCCTCCATACGAGCAGGATGCGACACAAGGTCAATTTTTGAGTGGAGTTTAACAGGTTTGAATTCAGAGTTTTCCTTTTCCTAGACTGGTTATCTACCCATGGTTAAAGAGCTCAGTCTACCCTGCTATTTACGCATACCGAGAGGGAGAATTGAATTCATACCTTTTCCAAGAGTATTAGCTCTATGTGAAATGTTGACAGCTTCGTCCAGGAATTGAACTCAAGTTGACGTGTCCATTTCCTACGACTCTAACCATTAGACCACAAGTCTCTATTATATATAAATATGTGTATGTAGCATATATTTAACAATTAACAATATAAAAAAAACAATAGTAATTGCAGTAAGAATAAGAATATGCAAGAAAACAATAACAATATGAAAAACATAAACAAAAACAAACAAAACGAGAAAAAGAAAACTATTGATGTCCTTATAAATGCAAAGGAAAAAAATCGATCTTAACAGTTTCCCAATTTCTTAGATGATTATCATTATTAATTTTTGTAATTCTTCCATTTTCTTTTCTTTTATTGTTGAAAACTAAGTAATAAGTAGATTGTAATAGTGTCCTGTGAATCTTATCATAAAAAAAGGCATTGTCATTATTATTAATGTTTGACGAATATTACTTTCATTTTTATTTCTATTGCTTGTTTACGCCTAATTCTAAGTAAATGTGACGGTGTTAAATTGTTATTTACTAAGCCTAGCTTCGTCTCGAACGTCTTAGGAGGTTGCATATAGTAGAGTTATTAAGTAGTCACCCATCTTAATAGTGAACAGGCTCTTTGCTGCTTTAGTGATCTGGCGAGAATTTCAGTTTGAGTCGATCGTAAATAAAATTTATGGCACAAAAATGATGGCTCATATAATACCGTATTATATATATATATATATATATATATATATATATTATATATATATATATATATACGATTTTACAGTGTTTTTGTGTCAATCTGAATATTCAAGAAGAGTTGGATGAGTATAATGGTAATTACGAAGGTACGACAGCACGGAAACTTCACCCTGATAGTTCTGATAAGAAAAGAACTTCTGAATTTGTGGCTGAGATCCAGGCAATGATTGACAATGATCTCAGCAAATTAATCAGGTCCATAGCCAGGGACATAGGAGTGTATGGGTTTCTAATCAGGCAGCTAGGGAATGAAGACATTTGTTATTTCTCATACAAGATGCGAAATGGTCAATTTCTATCATCGGCCTTGAAATACAAACTCAAATATTCCCTCTAATATGCTTTTTCTCAGATAAAAAAAATTCTGCCAGGATCAGAAGAACTGTTGTCTTGCTTTGTCCCCCCAAGATGTACCGATAGTAATGAAAAGCAAACACCCAGTCCAGATCACGGTGTTAAGGGTGGTTACTAGCGATAGTGATGTTATGGTTCCATTCATTTCCCCACGTGGTATCAGACTCAACACGGAGGCCTACATTAAGTGCTTGGAGGAGGTAATGCTGCCCTGGATTGAGAGGGTGGCCGTTAGGAGACACTAAGTCTGGCAACAGGGCACTGGGTTGTGCCATACAAGCAGTAGAATCTAGTGTTGGCTCAGATGAAGGTAAGCTGGAAACGTTACTAACCTGAATATTGTACGTAAATTCCTTCTGTTTACAAACACCAGGTTTAAAGGAAATGTTGTACAGCGTTTCCAAAAGAGCTAGTTGAAAACTAAAACTAGCGTAGATATTTTTTTTCAGAAAATGAATCCGCTTTTAACTGCAATTAAAAACATTTGTACACACAATAAACATAAAGTGGACAATAACTTTTAATTACCAAGACTTTATAAGTGCTCGGTTTAAAGGAAGTGGTGTATAGCGCTTCAAAAGAGCTAGTTGAAAACTAAACATAGCATAGTAAATTATAATAAAAATATCGAATTTTTTTTCTGATGAGTCGTAAACAAAAAAAAAAAAAACAAAATAAAAAAAGAACTTTTTTTTCAGAAAATGAATCCGCTTTTTAACTGCAATTTAAAAAAAAATTTGTACACACAATAAATATCTTCGAAGTGGACAATAACTGTTAATTTACCTAGACTTTATAAGTGCTCGGTTTAAAGGAAGTGGTGTATAGCGCTTCAAAAAGAGCTAGTTGAAAACTAAAAATAGTATAGTAAATTATAGTAAAGATATCGAATTTTTTTTCTGAAGAGTCGTAAGCAAAAAAAAAACAAACAAAAAAACAAACTTTTTTTTCAGAAAATGAATCCGCTTTTAACTGCAATTTAAAAAAAATTTGTGGTGTATAGCGTGGTCTATAGCGCTTCAAAAAGAGCTAGTTGAAAACTAAAAATAGCATAGTAAATTATAGTAAAAATATCGAATTTTTTTTTCTGAAGAGTCGTAAGCAACCCCCCCCCCCAAAAAAAAACAAAAAAAACAACAACTTTTTTTTCAGAAAATGAATCCGCTTTTAACTGCAATTTAAAAAAGAATTGTACACACAATAAATATCTTCGAAGTGGACAATAACTGTTAATTTACCTAGACTTTATAAGTGCTCGGTTTAAAAATAAAAAAAACACATTCTGCTCAATACTATTCAATAAACAACTATGCAACAAAAATTAATATGTACGAACGAAAGGATTCGATAAGTGAATGAGAAGAATGAGGAAATTGCAACAGGGAATATATAATTAAAAGCAAAAAGGTCAGTCTGCGTTGATCGATATTGGCGAGTTAAAAATAGCCAAGATTTTGAATGTTACACGGCTTTTTACTGAGGGCAGGGGGAGGGGGAGAGGTTCATTGTTTAATTTAATTCAATAGTTAATATCATACCATTTCTTTTTCTTTTTTTTAAGGAAAAGTCTGTTGATTTCAATGAAAATTCGAAAAAAAAGTCAGCGTTGACGTAGCATTTCGTTCGGTTGGAGAATAGCTTGTATACATTGTTTGTTCGAAAAGTATTCAGCTATTAGGATATTAAGTGAAATAATGGACACGTTCAAATTATGAATCCCCGAACACAAAGACTTTAGAGTCATGTATCTTTTTCAGTTTCACTCTAGAATTTTCTTTTGTGGCCGTTGAATTCTCCTCAATCCTTAATTTGACCGACGATCTGAAATCTGCGATTTTGGTTTTGGGAAAAATCGAGAAGCCGCAGTAAAGTCCTCTGTGATTGGTTCTTAAGTTACAAGGCTATATACAGTAACTCTAAAAGTTCTGAACAGGCGTTATATATATATAATATATATATATATATATATATATATATAATATATATATATATATATATATAGGTAAATTGTAGGGCAGAGTAGGCTGTTTAACCTTGGTCAGGCAACCGGTCTAGAAGAAAGAAAATTCTGAATTCCAATTTGTTAAATTGCCCTTAAGAAATTGACCTTGTGTCAGATCTTGCTCGGGTGGAGGGGTTGGTATATTTATATTATATTATAATACTATACGGTTATTACTATCACCCTTATCGCGTTATTCCTTTTTGTCACTCTCTATATTTCCCAAATCCCTTTCCCGGTCATTAACGACATCAAGACAGAAAGTATATATATATATGTACTCTACACTACTTAATTTCTCATAATCTATTTGTCTATTTATCTACCTACTCCCCATCTCTCTATTAGTGTTACACTTTCTTTCTTTCTCTCAATGATTTGAAATGATTCCAGTCAGCCGATGCTCTTGCGTTCTCAACAAGCCAATACGACTGATGACACAATCGCAAACCCAATTGACAAGCAGAAGTGCTGATAAATGATTATAAGTAGTTTAGGTTGGTTTATTTGTTTTTAATGGGTCATCAACCTTCGTGGGGTAATTTAATACCAAATCCATCCTTGTAGAAGGATATTAGTGGTACTATTAGGTCGTTTATCAATGGTCATTGGCATTGCAGTCTCGGAAGACTGTATAGTTCTTGTGCCTCTGAAGTTACAGCGCCTCCTGTGACTGTGAAGTCCGATGTACGAAAAACGTTCTCGACCACAGATATCGCATGCAAAGGCTGTTCCTGAAGATGTTGATATGCAGGTGCTTTGTTGCCGCCATTTTTTTCTGGACCTCTTGGTAAATTATACTAAATGCAGTATAGTTTACCTCTATGAAATTAAAATTGAATTTCATCATTAGATTGTGAATATAGAATACCTAACAAAAATCAGATTAATAACACAAAAACAAAAAAACAAAAACAAGTAGCTAATTCTATTTACGACTTATATTGTTAATCGGAAATGAATATTTGTCTGCTTCCTTTGCACAACTGTGAGTGACTGTGTGAGCATTTGTTATTTGAAAAAAGGTAATATTTGGAGAGTGCATCGCAGTTGTGCAGGTAATATCAGTAAAGAAAAATAGCGTCTGATTCTATCAATTTTTGTTTTATTTTCATTTACCACCAGAGGCAAATCACTGATTTGATATATTGTTCTGCGCCAAATAATTCAGTATTGCGGGAAATTAATTCGTGTTCCCGTGAAGATTAAATTTCGGAAAAAATTTTGATTAAAAAAAAAAAAAAAAAAAAAAGAAAAAAAGAAGAAAAGATTTAATAAGTTTGATTATGTCGAAAACATTAATTTGCAGATTCCACCAAGAAACTCCTGCTTTGAAAAATGGCGTCGGTTAATTCAAATTGCGCAACAGATTGGTGAAGTCGTTCTCGAACTTGTATACAATAGATTCCGGTTAATTGGGACACATCGGGAATAGTCATTTGACTCATTATGAACTCTCTGTTATGCGAAACAAGATTGATATTATAACGAAGTCTTCCTCGATTTGTGTACACTAGATTCCGGTTAATTGGGACACATCGGGAATAGAGTCATTTGATCTATTAGGAACTGTCTGTTATGCGAAACAAGATAGATAATATAACGAAGTCTTCCTCGACTTGTGTACACTAGATTCCGGTTAATTGAGACACATCGGGAATAGAGTCATTTGATCTATTAGGAACTGTCTGTTATGCGAAACAAGATAGATAGTATAACGAAGTCTTCCTCGATTTGTGTATATTACATTCCGTTAATTGGGACATATTGGAAATAGAGTCATTTGACCCGTTTAAGAGTTGCTTGTTATTCAAAACAACATAGGCAATATTAAAACGAAAGATAACTGAATATACGAAATCGTTATGGGCTTGTGAACACTATTCTGGTTAATTGGGACACATCGAGAATAGAGTCTTTTCATCCGAGAATAACTTTGCACATTTAATTATCCATCGTATTCACATTGCCTGTTTTGTTCTGCAAAAAAAGGTTACTGCTATGGAGTAACCGTTTTTTTTTGTGCAGAGTAAAACAGGCAATGTGAATACGGGAGATAATTAAATGTGCGAAGTTGTTCTCGACTTGTATACTCGAGATTCCCGTTAATTGGGACATATTGGTAATAGAGTCTTTTGACACCCCTAGTAAGTGTCTGTTATGCGAAACAACATGGACAGTATAAATATGGGGGATGATTAAATATGCAGTTATTTGCTGAATTTTTATCTGAAATGTTAATCCATTCGATTAATCTTATTATAATGGAGATTGTGTGTGTCCGTCTGTAACCGAAATGATATCAGTACCCAAATCACAATTACCATGATAATTTACGTCACATCCTCCATGATTTTATTTTTATTTAAACCTCAATTATTAATAAGATTGTTTTACATTATTAATACAGTTGGCCTTATCTACATACTAATAACATGCAGCTGTATTTATATATACAACAAAATAGCGGTTTGCGGTATTAACTGGAAGGCTAATTTGCATATTGATAATAAAAATTTGATTTTCATAAATACGCGCTTTGTATTATTGATTTCTAATTGTTTGGTCTTATTCTGATAAACATGAACAAAAATATCGAGGATAAATCTTAAAAGAAACCTATTAACAAGAAGAAATAACTGTAATTCTATTTTTACTTGCTATTTTAACTAAATAATTGAATTAGGAAAATTTAGCAATGAATGACGGGAGTGATGGAAAATGATGGAAGAGTTAATTTCAACGTTATTCTATTTTTCGATAATACATCCTCTATTTCAAATCATTTTATCTGTTCTTATTTAGTTTCATTAGTCTTTCTAATTTAATATATTTCATTACATTAAAACTTAAATACTTGCGCCCGGTGGGTGCATATATTTGCTAGTATTCATAATGAAATTAAGGACTTTAAAATACAGATATTTATTGCATGAATCAAGTACTGTTTTTTACCCATTAGGCTACGGAATTAATGATGTACCTACTTCTGTGTTTTACCAGTTTTAGTATAAGTCATGCAACAGATCGATAAAGTTGTTTTCGAATTGTATACACTGGATTCCAGCTAACTGTGACATATCGGGAATTGTGTATGAATTATTGATATTCGATAAGAATACTTGAAACCATATAAGTATGTGAAAACAAACAAACAAACAAACAGTTTTTCCTATCAGCATTAGCTGATGGTATTTCACTGGAATGGAAGTGACAACAAGTCTCATAATGTCATCAGGACTCTTCTGAGTATTCTGGCCGATTGCAGCAATGCAGTAGTCTGGAAGGTGTCAATTCTTCCTCTGATTTCCAGATCCTCCAGTCTTTTTTCCAAGTTTATTTGGAACTTTCCAAGTGCACCAACTACAATTGGTATCACTTTCACTCTCATATTCCACAGCTTTTTCCAGTTCTCTGGCAAGGTCCAGGTATTTATCCATCTTTTCATTTTCCTTCAGCTTCACCCTGTGATCTGCTGGAACCACCGCAAAGTCCACCAGTTGACACGTTTTTTTTAAATCAACACTAGGTCTGGTCTCCTGGCTGGGGTAGGGTGATCTGTCTTTATTATTATTATTATTATTATTATTATTATTATTATTATTATTATTATTTAATTGTTTAAAATGATTATCATTAATTACTTGAAACCATAAAATGGATCAGCCATTCGCTCTCTCTCTCTCTCTCACACACTCTCTCTCTCACTTTCTCTCTCTCTCACTCTCTGTCTTTTATTAAGTCTAGTTTTCCCTTTCTCTCTCTTTCTTTCTCATATTGTCTTTTTCATATTGTGTCTCCTTTTCCTTTGTTTACTCTCTCTCTGCCATGGTGTCTCCTTTTCCCTTGCTCCCTCTCTATCCCTCATCCCTATAATGTCCCGCCCCATTTCCTTTTCACATTGTGTTTCAATTTCCTCCCCTCTCTCTTTCTTTCTCTCTCTCTATCTCGTTCTTTCTCTCTTTCTTCCATTGTATCTAGTTTTCTCTAGCTCACTCTCTTATATTTTCCCTGTCCTCTCACATTGTCATATTGTGTCTCCTTTTCCTTGCTTCTCGTTCTCTCTCCGCCATTGTGTCGCCTTTTCCATTGCCCACTCTCACTCCTTTTCTCTTATATAATTCACGCCGTTTCCTATAATTTACGCACTGTTTTTAATTTTCCTTTGCCCTTTCGGTCTCTCTCTTTCTCTAATTGTGTTTAGTTTTCTCTCACTCTCTCTTTTCATTTGTTTACTCGCCCCCCCTCCCTCTCTCCCTCTCTCTCTCTTAGGTTTCCCCCGCTCTTATACTTATTATGTCTACTTTTTATTTGTTTTTTCTCTCTCTCCCTGTCTCACTCTCCCTTATGTCTCATCCCGTTTCCTCTCTTTTTCCCATTCTTCTTTATTTTCCTTTGTTCTTTATCTCTTCTCTTCTCTCGTTCTGATTAGTTTTTTTCTCTCCTCCCCCTCTCTCTCTTATGTTTTCCCCGCTCTTATTTTCATATTGTGTCTACTTTTCATTTTTCTCTCTCTCTCTCTCTCTCTCTCTTCTTTCTTTTCTCTCTCTCTCTCTCTATCTATCCATCTCTATCTCACTCCTTTTTGTTCCCCCCAGTCTTATTTTCATATTGTATCTACTTTGATTTGTTTTCTCTCTCTATCCCACTCTCTCTCTCTCTTTTCTCTCTCTTATGTCCCCCTCTTATTTTCAAATTGTGTCTACTTTTTATTTGTTCTCTCTCTCTCTCTCTCTCTCTCTCTCTCTCTCTCTCTCCCTCTCTCACCTCTTTTTCTTTGCTCTCCATCTTTTCAAATGTTTCTCCGTTCTCATTTCGGTGTTTCATTTTCCCTCTCCATGTCTGTTTCGTTTTTCCTTGTTCTATTAGTTTCGTGTTCAGTTCCTCTCTTTAGCTTTTTTTTCTTTCTTGGACAGACCACCTCATCTTGTATTTACTTATCGAAGGGGACATCTGCCAATATAAAATTTGACCCAATCCTTGGAGAAAGAAAAGAAAAGAATGAAAGAAAGAAAACACTGTAAGAAACTGAATTCTACTGAAGCAATCAGGAATGGAATCAAAGCCAAATCAACTAACTGATCACGGAAAAAAGGATCTTTTTTTTTTTTGGAATTGAATTAAAGTCCGAAATTGTTACAACAATAAAACAATAAAAAGAAGCAGTTAAGTCGTATGTAATCATTGCTGCAGTCCACGTTGTTTTCAGTCTATTCGGAATGTGCAAACGTATTTACTGCACAATGCGAATGTACAATTTTTAAATCTGTGTGCCTCTCGTGTGTCTGACTTCTTGCAACTGGTCGTGTATCTAGTTGTATGCATTGTCATTGTGTCTCATTTTCCTATATTCTCTCTCTCTCTCCCTCTTTCTCCCATTGTGGTTAGTTTTACCTTGCCCCCTCTCTCTCTCTCTCTCTCTTATGTTTTCTCTCGTTCCCCCTCTTTTTCATATTGTGTCTTCTTTTCCTTTCTCTCTCTCTCTCTCGCTTTCTCTCGCAGTGTGTCTCCTTTTCCCTTTCTCCCTCCTCTCTCTCACACGTTTGATATGTATACTTAAGAGCTATTGAAAAATAGTTCAATGTGTAAAAAGTATTAAAAAATCTTGATTTAACTCTCTCTCTTTCTCTTATTTTTCCATTCCATTTCATTGAAATAGACAATTAGCGTTATCGTTTCCACTCTCTCTGTCTCTGCACCTCTCTCTATTTTTCTTTCTTTAAAAAACTAAACAAAACACATAAAACTAGTAGTCAAATTATTCGAAATCCACAAGATTATGCAGTATTAATATTTACTAGTGGGTTTGGTTTGGTTTCTTTGTTTAATGGCATACCAACTTTCCTGGATTATTCAATACCAAAGCTATCTTTGTAGAAGAACTGTAATGATACTATTTAACCCATAGCTAGAAGAATGAGCGGGTTCAAACCTTTCCCAAGGGTATTAGTCCGAAAGTGAACGTGATAGAGTGACTGGAGTTCGAATTCGCTTACTACGAAGTCGCAGTCCAGCACATTAGCCACTATGACATGAGGACTATCCACATTTACTAGCGGAACAGTGGATATACCACGGTATGATAATTTCTTTTTTTGTTGGGTGCTGCTTTTTTGCTGCTTTTTTCAGGATAGCACGCAAAATCCTTTCTTATTTTTCCAATCGTTTCGTTAGAGTCTCATTGGTACAGCCATACAGTAGAAATGATATCTTTTTTGTCTTACTCTATCTCTCTTTCCAGTTCCTCTCTTCTTTTTCCCCACTTTCTTTCCTCACAATCAAAACGGAATGGGCCATCATTTATCTGAAGCGACGACTTACGTGGCATACGGAGGTACAATCTTAAAATTGTGTACGCTATTAATGTTTTTGATTTGATTTGGCAATTTGTTCCAAAATATATTACTCTAGTAGCAAAAAAAATCCAATTAGTTAATTCATAGATTTTGAAATTATCAGTTTAAAGAGATAGCAAATACGCTTGCACGTGTGCAGAGATCCGCCACCCGCAAAAACCCCACGAAAACAAAGCAAAACAAAACAAAACAAAAGTAACAGACTAAAAGTGTCATAAGATCTACGTTCACTTTGTTATTTATTTTGACGCGATTCGCCCAAAGACGAGAAGAGAGTTGAAGCAGAAGAATGGACACATTATTTTAATCCTATGAGGCCGGCAAAGGAAAAGGAGCTGAGCTCTGACCTTGGCAGAAATACTGAGAAACATCTCTTTGATCCGAGGCAGAAGTACTGAGAAACGTCACTTTGATCCGACGCAGAAGTACAAAAAAACCTCACTTTGATCCGACGCAGAGGTACATAGAAACGCCCCTTTGATCCTAGGCAGAAGTACTGAGAAACGTCACTGTGATCCGAGGTAGAGGTACAGAGAAACGTCACTGTGATCCTTGGCAGAAGTACTGAGAAACGCCACTTTGATCCTAAGCAGAAGTACTGAGAAACGTCACTTTGATCCTAGGCAGAAGTACTGAGAAACGTCACTGTGATTCTTGGCAGAAGTACTGAGAAACGTCACTGTAATCCTAAGCAGAAGTACTGAGAAACGTCACTGTGATCCTTGGCAGAAGTACTGAGAAACGTCACTGTGATCCTAAGCAGAAGTACTGAGAAACGTCACTGTGATCCTTGGCAGAAGTACTGAGAAACGTCACTGTGATCCTTGGCAGAAGTACTGAGAAACGTCACTGTGATCATAGGCAGAAGTACAGAGAAACGCCACTTTGATCCTAAGCAGAAGTACTGAGAAATGTCACGTTGATCCTAGGCAGAGTACTGAGAAACTTCATTTTGATCCTAAGCAGAAGTACAGAGAAACGTCACTGTGATCCTAGGCAGAAACACTGAAAAACGTCGCTTTGATTCTATGCAGAGTGCGCAGATACTACACTCTTATCTTAGGCAAAGATAGCGAGCCATAGGTAAAGGATATTTTGACGGTTACTGTGCTAGACTTTAATTTCTTAAACTGTTTACAGTTTCTACCGCTGAATAAGTTCGGATTTGAAAGTGAACGTGTTGACGCCCGACTGTCGGATGGGTGGGTCAATTTCTCAATGCAACATCTTAGTGCATAAAACCAGTAACTTCTTGATTAGAGAAACGTACTATTAGAAGGTATGGTTCTACAGTTGAACAATAAGACAATGCATTTCCTATGCCCTGGGGCTAAGTAGAGAAACCAATATTCTTTCCAGGGTGCCTAACTCGTACGTTCTAAATACAAAATGCTGGGTTTCCTTTATCTCCAGTCGGATTTCTTACATTTTTGTTCCCTTAGGGTAGCTAATCGATACTCGATTACTTGTAGATATTTTTAGATAGGGTAAATGGGTGACACAGGACCATGTTTACTTCAGCACACACATACACACAATTTGAGATTTTACGTTCGCATTATTGGGTTATTCGTTAAACATTTTAAATAAGTTCTTAGTATCTATTTAAGTTTAACAAGATTATTCAAGATACACACAGTCTCTCTCTCTCTCTCTCTCTCTCTCTCTCTCTCTCTCTCTCTTTCTCCCTCTCTCACACACACACTATCTCTGTCTGTCTGTCTGTCTCTCTATCACACACACACTCACACTCACCAACCGTCCCTAATGGCCATCGATCCTGGCAAGTCTTCTTCACGACATCCAGTATCCGCAGAGCTGATCAATGTTGTTATTTGCCGGTCGACCAACTCTGCGATCTCTATGCATCAGTGTCAACAGAAAAATGTCACTTATGAGTTCTTCCTCGCTTCGGCAGTGTTCAGCTTGTCCTGCTCGTCTTACTTTGATGGTTTGTCTGATAGGAGGTAAGTAGGTGTACATCAGCTTTGTTGTGAGGTGCTACTTCCAGGAATTTTTCAGGACAGCACACACATCCTTTTGTAGTCCCCATCTAGCTTCGTTTTTTTTCAATCATTTCTTTAGAGTCTAATTGGTGCAGCCATACAGTAGCATTGACACGGCTAAAGCTTGAAAGAATTCTCGCTTAATCTTATCAGATATATCTGATTTTCATATGATCAATAATCTAGCTATAGCAGTCCGCGCCTTTCCTTTGCGTATGTTTACACTGCTTTCTGTGGATGAGATATTACTACCTATACTACTACTATAAAGACTTGAAACCATATGACTGTGTCCAAACCAATGATTCGAAAATTGAATATGTGACTTGGGTTAAAAGATTAACAATGAATTTTATCTAATAAACAGTATAAACTGTTTGCAATATGTTAAAGGTTGAGGTTAAAAGTTCCTTTTGTGTCGTTTGGCTCCGTCTGTCTGGTTAGACAATGGCTGCGCCCACTGAGGACTCGGCTGAATGTGGAACACCATCAGCTGTGTCGGAACAAAGCCGGTTTCTGAGCGGCGATTCCTGGTGTGGCTGCTGAACATGAAGGCTGCGGGCTACGCCTCGGTAGTTGCTATCGTAGCTTTTATTATTCCCTCTCCTGTCCGACCACAATTGAATTTATCCTCGACAGTGGCGATGCCCGCGAGCGCAACTCGCCACCAGACACAACTATCCGCAGCGATCTCTTCCCCAAGTATCAGAGAATCTGTTTATATATCTGCAAGGAAATAAAGAAAATTTGAAGTAAACGGAATACAGTGTAGTAACTGTTTCTTTCTGCATGGAAAAGTATTCACACTTATAGTATCGCCTACAAATAAGTATACACTTAACACAAATTTAAGCAGCAATGAGCCTGTTAAATACCTTGTTGGATGACCACTTAAGCGACAACAGGTACTGTAAGCATGACATGGTGATGATGATGATGATGATGATGTTGATAAGATAGGAATTCTTGATATATAGCTGTGTACAAAAATACTCTTAAGAAACAGCTACACAAAAATGTACTGTATCTCTTTATTGCCATGACCAACTCTGACCCGGAGTGGTATTATCTGTAAGAATCCCATTTATAGTTCATATATATTTGTTGAAAAATTATTTGATTCGATTGGATCGTGTGCAAAAAAAAAGAACCAACAGAAAACAAGACAAACAAAAATGTCTAAGAAACAACAAGTCAAAAAATGTAAATATGAATTCTAAAGAATGCACTTCTCTAACCTCCCAGAATAAAATAACTACAGACCGATTGACATGTCGTTAAAATCAATCAATCAATCAATCAATCAATCAATCAGAGACGATTGCGACCCAAGTGCAGTAAGAAGGAGACCCCTTGGTGCAGTGGCTAACGTGTTGGACTGCCGTACCGTAATAAGTGAGACTTTCGGACTAATACTCTTAGAAAAGGTATGAAGCCCCTCATTTCCCGGTTATGGTTAAATAGTACCCCCCAAACACCCTCCACCCAAATAAAAAACAACTGAGGTGGTCACTACTAGAATAGACTCAGTTCTAATTAGTGATCATCCTCCACACATTACTACAACAACCACCATTACGTTTATGTTTTTTGTTTTGTTTTGTTTGATGTGACATTATTTATATTGTGTAATGTTGTGAAAATAAACCATTGTTCTTCTTCTTCTTCTTCTTCTTCTTCTCTTCTTCTTCTTCTTCTTCTTTCTTCTTCTTCTCTTCTCTATCACAATGATGATTTCGGCATTAAATAAACCACGAACGTTGATATGCCATTAAATCAAGAAACCAAACCAACCAAACCAAACCAAAACAAATCAAACCAAACGCAATAAGCATATTGCCCAAAACAAGAGAATTTCAAACGTTTGTACACTGACAGTAACTTACGTAAGTTATTAAATAAAAATCCATTGTTAATAGTTTTAACCTCGGTTTGGTCTTGTTCAAGTTTTGTATATTTTCTGACTGAAACAATTCTTTAAAACATTTTATAACAATTGGAAAAACTCCATCTGCAGTTTTCCATGATAAATGGTAAACTCTCCCTTTCGAGGAAAAAATTGGGTTAAGATTCTTTTTCTTTTTTTTGCACAACACCATTTTGTTCAGACAATTACGTTTTGGAGCGGACAAGATAGCTTCCAGCAAATCATTACAATTATACAAATATCGACGACCATTAGATTCTTATTTTTTTTTTTAATATTTATGAAATGATTGAATTTCTATTAATTGAATAGCGACACACACAATAGCTTTGTACAATCAATGGGGGAATCTAGAATAGACGTTGACCTGTGTATTCATTCATCTCGCATTTTAAATTGGAAAACAATCTATGTCTACTTCAAACCTGAGCAATATAATGATCTATTGAAAAAGGATTCAGACTTCTTCTTGTACGGGATATATATTGATACAAAAGCCCAGTTGAAAAGGCAACAAAAATTGATTTAGTTTCGCATGGAAGCGACTGTCAATTAACAACACAAGCCATTCGTTGATAGTTGACGCCTACTGCAGCGTGTTGCTTAGCAGAACAACTCACTAGTGTTGAAGAATTTGATCTTCAAGTTACAGTATTTGACGGCATATAGGACGCACTTTTTCCCCCAAAATTGTGGCTCCAAAAATTTCCCTGCGTCTTATACATCGTAGGTAATGTTTGAGGCCTTCCGTAGGTCTAGGCTAATCTTCTCTATGATGCTCACTAACCCAGCTTACGCTCAGTGCTTTTACCTTCCCTAAACTGCCAACTTGCTTTTATACAGCTATGTTTCTGCTTGTGTAATGCACAGCTATAATGTTTTCAACAATATATGCTTAAATACACTAAAAACTTTTTTTTTCTCGAATCTGGCCTGCTGAAATGGGGGTGCGTCTGATATGCATCTTATATACCGTAAAATACGGTAATCTTAATCTCAAAAGTTATTCATTCTAACGTGGAGTTATGGTTAGTGTGAAGTTTTATTTAAAAAAAAATTTTGTACACAGTTAGATGATATTAGGTATTCCTGTTTAATACAAATAATTTAGGACCCACAAGATTCCTGGTTCGATACCGGCTGTAACACGGCGAGTTCTTCAATTTAATCTAAATCTTAATGTTGTTTTTTTTTGTATATATGGCGTGCTGCAATCCACCAGTGAAATTTATAGACTAAGCGAGGTGACGTGGTTTAAACCTCAGCCAATCAACACCCGAATACGTGGTCAGTTAACTATTTAATCACTGATATTGACAGCCATCCATTTGCCCCCCACTCATTCGATATTGACGAACGGACCTGCCTATAACACTAAGGAACAACTAAAGTATTCTTCCATAAGGATCGCGCTCTGCTTAAAACACAAAGGATTCCGCTGGATAGTTGCTCTGTTTGAAGTCTAAGAATGACCACAAAAAATCGAACAAACTTAAAATTTCTAACGTGGAGTTATGGTTAGTGTGAAGTATTTTTAAAAAAGTTTTTGTACACGGTTTGATGATATCAAGTATTTCCTGTCTAATAACAAATAATTAGGACCCACAAAATTAACTGGTTCGATACCGGCTGTAACACGTGAGTTCTTTTGTTGGCATCAACTAATTTTTAACGAAAGAGGAAAGTAAAAAAACTATTTTTGTTAGTCAAAGGAAATGGTTTTGATAAAACGGGAAAATCGAATATTGTATAAGTTTTTATTTTACTTATCGAAAAGATACAGGCAAAGGTCAATGCATGGCCCTGTAGGACATAAAGGTGAATATGTTTATCAAATCTGTCAGATATCAATGGGTAGACTTTATTTGGGGCTGGCGGATTGCACTAGTTTCACCTTGCCACGTCTCTAAAAGAGCTACAATTTTTTTCTATATAAAAGACGCTCTGATAGTTAAAAATTCAGTCCAGGCCGGAACACTAGAAAGGAAGCTTGTCAGAGGGCCACGAGACTTCTTCAGAATTGCTGAATAAGAAAATTGCCACTAGAAGAAATAGACCTTGCCGAAAGAAAAAACTCCAATAAAAATACTTTGCTAAATTACCAATGCTAAATTAGCGTAGAATAAACGTCACTGTGTCTTTCTCTCCGATCTAGTGGCAAAACATATTCCTCTGTATATAATTTAATAAAAGCGTTGTATATTGTTACGTGTGTTTGTTCGTTCTTAGAATTTTCCAATAACTACGGGCGGCGCATTTCCACTGATCCTTTAGTTGCTCGATCTCAGTTGTGAGGATCAAAGGACACAAACGTGGGCGCAGAATGCAATCAACAGAGCAACTAACCAGACAGACATGTGGTAGTTACGAACTAAAGTCGTCTTATCAAGTCCTGTGACTGCATAGGACAACACAAGGTCACTTTTAAAGCCTGTTCGAAACCTATCATCGTTTTTCCATGAATTCTCACTGTCAACGGCTAATCGTTAAACTTTTTCGAAATACATTACAAAAATGATAGGCTATGCCTATTCATTATGTGCAGATCATCGGAGTGGAGGCTATGCACAGTAAGATTTAATAAGGTGTTTAATGATTAAAGACGACTTAGTTCCGTAACTACCACATGTCTGTCTGGTTAGTTGCTCTGTTGAATGCAGTTCTGCGCCCACGTTGTGTTCCTTTGATCCTCACAACTGAGATCGATGCAACTAAAGAATCAGTGGAAATGCGCGCCGTAGTTGTTTTTGAAATTCTAAGAACGAAACAACATCACTGTTAACAATAACAACGCTTTTATTAAATTAATAAACAGAGGAATATGTTTTTGCAACTAGAATCGAGAGAAAAAGACACAGTGACGTTATCTACGCTAATTTAGCATTGAGTATTTAGCAAGTATTTTTTATTGGAGTTTTTCTTGTCTGGCAAGGTCCTATTTCTTCTAGTGGCAATTTTCTATTTCAGCAATTTCTGAAAGCAAGTCTCGTGGCCCCTGACAAGCTTCCTTCTAAGGTTCCGGCCTGACTGAATTTTTAACTATTCAGAGCGTCTTTTATATAGAAAAAAATTGTAGCTTTTTTAGAGACGTGGGCAAGGTGAACTAGTGCAATCCGCCAGCCCCAAAATAAGTCTAGCCATTGATTAATCTGACAGATTTGATAAACATTATCACCTTATGTCCCTACAGGCCATGCATTGACCTTTGCCTGTATCTAATAAATACGATACAGTAAGATAAAAATTATAACAATATTCTGATTTCCCGTTCTATCAAAACCAAATTTCCTTTGACTAACAAAAATAGTTTTTATACTTTTCCTCTTTGTTAAAAATTAAGTTGATGCCAACCAAAGAACTCACCGTGTTACAGCCGGTATCGAACAGTAATTTTTGGGTCCTAAATTATTTGTATTAGAACAGGAACTTGATATCATCAACCGTGTACAAAACTTTTTAAAAATACTTCACACTAAACCATAACTCCACGTTAGAAATTTTTTAAGTTGTCGATTTTTGTGGGCATTCTTAAGACTTCAAACAAGAGCACTAGTCCAGCGGAGATCTTTGTGGTTAAGGCAGAGCGCGATCCTTATGAAGATAACTTTAGTTGTTCCTTAGTGTTATATGGCAGGTCCGTTCGTCAATTCGAATAGAGTGCAAATGGATGGCTGTCAATATCAATTAAATAGTTTACTGACACTGTATTCGGGCTGTTGATTGGCTGAGGTTTAACCACGTCACCTCGCTTAGTCTAATAATTTCACTGGTGATTGCAGCAACGCATATATACAAAAAAAAACAAACATTAAGATTTAGATTAAATTGAAGAACTCGCCGTGTTACAGCCGGTATCGAACCAGGATATCTTGTGGGTCCTAAATTATTGTATTAAACAGGAAATACCTAAATATCATCTAACTGTGTTACAAAATTTTTTTTAATAAAACTTCACACAAACCTTAACTCCACGTTAGAATGAATAACTTTGAGATTAAGATTACCGTATTTTACGGTATATAAGATCATATCAGAACGCCACCCCATTTCAGCAGGCCAGATTCCGAGAAAAAAAAAAAGTTTTTAGTGTATTTAAGCATATATTGTTGAAACAATTTAGCTTGTGCATTACACAACAGAAACATAGCTGTATAAAAGCAAGTTGGCATTTTTAGGGAGGTAAAAGCACTGAGCGTAGAGCTGGGTTAGTGAAGCATCCATAGAGAAGATTAGCCCTAGACCTACGGAAGGCTCAACTTACCTAACGATGTATAAGGACGAGGGATTTTTTGGAAGCCACAATTTTGGGGAAAGTGGCGTCCTATAATGCCGTCAATACTGTAACTTGAAGATCAAATTCTTCAACACTAGTGAGTGTTCTGCTAAGGAACACGCTGCAGTAGGCGTCAACTATTCAACGAATGGCTTGTGTTGTTAATTGACAGTCGCTTCCATGCGAACTAAATCATTTTGTTGGCACTTTTCATACTGGGCTTTGTTGTAACAAATTTATCCCGTACAAGAAGAAGTGCTGAACTCCTTCTTCAAATGATATTATATTGCTCGTTTGAAAGTAGAATAGATTGTTTTCTCAATTTAAAATGCGAGATGAATGAATACACAAGGTCAACGTCCTATTCTAGACCCCATTGATTGGTACAAAGCTATTTGTTGTGTGTCGCTATTCAATTAATAAAATTCAAATCAATTCATAAAATATTAATAAAAAAAAATAAGAATCTAATGGTCGTGCGATATGTGTAATAATTGTAATGATTTGCTGAAGCTATCTTGTCCGCTCCAAAAGTAATTGTCTTGAACAAATGGGTGTGAAAAAAAAAGAAAAAGATTAACAATTTTTTTCCTCGAAAGGGAGAGTTTACCATTTATCTGGAAACTGCAGATGGAGTTTTCAATTGTTTATAAATGTTTAAAGAAATTGTTTCAGTCAGAAAATAACAAAACTTGAACAACCACACGCGAGGTTAAACTATTATACAATGGATTTTTATTTAATATACTTCGTAGTTACTGTCAGTGGTACAAACGTTTTGAAATTTCTCTTGTTTTGGGCAATAATTGCTTATTTGCGTTTGGTTTGATTTGGTTTTGGTTGGTTGTTTTGGTTTGGTTTCTTTGATTTAATGGCATATATCAACGTTCGTGGTTATTTAATATGCCGAAATCATCATTTAAGTGATAGAAGAAGGAAGAAGAAGAAGAAAAGAAGAAGAAGTAAGAAGATAGAAGAAGAAGAAGAAGAAGTAAGAAAGACAATGGTTATTTTCACAACAATTACACAATATAAATAATGTCAACATCAAAACAAAACACAAGAAAAACATAAACGTAATGGTGGTTGTTGTAGTAATGTGTTGGAGATGACACTAATTAGAACTGAGTCTATCTAGTAGTGACACCTCAGTTGGTTTTTTATTTGGGTGAGGGTGTTGGGGGGTACTATTTAAAAACCATAACCGGGAAAATGAGGGGCTGTCATACCTTTTTCTAGAGTATTAGTCCCGAAAGTCTCACTATACGGTACGGCAGTCCAATACACGTATGCCACTGCACCAAGGGGTCCCTTCTTACTGCATCTTTGGGTCGCATCGTCTTCTGAATTGATGATTTGATTGTATTGATTGATTGATTTAACGACATGGTCATATCGGTCTGTAGTTAATTATTCTGGAAGTTAGAGAAGTGCATCTTAGAATTCCAATATTTACATTTTTTGATTTGTTGTTTCTTAGACTTTTTTGTTGTCTTGTTTCTGTTGGTTCTTTTTTTTTGCACACGATCCAATCGAATCAATAATTTTTCAACAAATATTATGTAACTAAAATGGATTCTTACAGATAATACCACTCCGGGCAGGTGGTCCTGAATAAGTAGATACAGTACATTGTTGTGTAGCTGTTTCTTAAGAGTATTTTTGTAACACAGCTATATATTCAAAAGAATTCCATCTTATCAACAGTCATCATCATCACATCATCACCATGTCATGCCTTACAAGTACCTGTTGTCGCTTAAGTGGCATCCAACAAGAGTTTTAACAGGCTTCATTTGCGTGCTTAAATTTGTGTTAAGTGTAATACTTATTTGTAGCGATTACTATAATGTGTGAATACTTTTCATGCAGAAAGAAACAGTTACTACACTGTATTCCGTTTACTCAAATTTCTTTATTTCATTGGCAGATATATAAACAGATTCTCTGATACTTGGGAAGAGATCGCTGCGGATAGTTGTGTCTGGTGGCGATTGCGCTCGCGGGCATCGCCACTGGTCGAGGATAAATTCAATTGTGGTCGACAGGAAGAGGAAATAAATATAAGCTACGATAGCAACTACCGAGGCGTAGCCCGCAGCCTTCATGTCAGCAGCCACACAGGAATCGCCGCTCAGAAACCGGCTTTGTTCCGACACAGCTGAATGGTGTTCCACATTCAGACGAGTCCTCAGTGGCGCAGCTCATTGTCTAACCAGACAGACGGAGCCAAAAACGACACAAAAGGAACTTTTACCTCAAACCTTTAACATATTGCAAAACAGTTTATACTGTTATTGATAAAATTCATTGTTAATTTTTACCCAGTCACATTATCATTTTCGAATCATTGTTTGGACACAGTCCATATGGTTTCAAGTCTTTATAGTAGTAGTATAGGGTAGTAATATCTCATCCCAGAAAGCAGTGTAAACATACGCAAAGGAAAGGCGCGACTGCTATAGCTAGAATTATTGATCTATGAAAATCAGATATATCTGATAAAGTTAAGCGAGAAATTTTCAAGCTTAGCCGTGTCATGCTACTCGTATGGCTGCACCAAGTTATAAGACTCTAAAGAAAGATTGAAAAAAAACGAAGCTAGATGGGACTAACAAAATATGTGTGTGCTGTCCTGAAAAATTTCCTGGAAGTAGTCACTCACAACAAAGCTGGATGTACACCTACTTACCTCCTAATCAGACAAACCATCAAAGTAAAGACGTAGCAGGACAAGCTGGAACACTGCCGAAGCGAGGAAGAACTCATAAAGTGGACATTTTCGTTGACACTGAGGCTAGAGATCGCAGAGTTGGTCGACCGGCATATAACAACATTGATCGCTTGCGGATAACTGGATTCGTGAAAAGACTTGCCAGTATCGATGGCATTAGGGACGGTTGGTGAGTGTGAGTGTGTGTGTGATAGAGAGACAGACAGACATGAACAGAGATAGTGTGTGTGTGAGGAGGGAGAAGAGTAGAGAGAGAGAGAGAGAGAGAGAAGAGAGAGGAGAGAGACTGTGTGTATCTTGAATAATCTTGTAAACTTAAATAGATACTAGAACTTATTTAAAAAATGTTAACGAAATAACCCATAGATGCGAACGTAAAATCTAAATTGTGTGTATGTGTGTGCTGAAGTAAACAATGTCCTGTGTCACCATTTACCCTATCTAAAAATAGTCTACATAGTAATCGAGTACGAATTAAGCTACTCAAGGGACAAAAATGTAAGAAATCCGCTGGATAAAGGAAACGCAGCATTTTGTATTTAGAACTACGAGTTAGGCACCCTGGAAGATATTGGTTTCTCTACTTAGCCAGGGCATAGGAAAATGCATTGTCTTATTGTTCAACTGTAAACATACCTTCTAATAGTAGTTTCTCTAATTCAAGAAGTTACTGGTTTTATGCACTAAGATGTTGCATTGAGAAATTGACCCAACCCTCGACAGTCGGGCGTAACACGTTCACTTTCAAATCGAATTATTCAAGCGGTAGAAACTGTAAAACAGTTTAAGAAATTAAAGTCTAGCAACAGTACCGTCAAAAATACCTTTACCTATAGCTCGCTACTTTGCTAAGAATAAGAGTGTAGTATCTGCGCACTCTGCTAAATCAAAGCGAAGTTTTTCAAAGTGTTTCTGCTAGAATCACAGTGACGTTCCTCTGTACTTCTGCTTAGGATCAAAAATGAAGTTTCTCAGTACTTCTGCCTATGGAACCAACGTGACATTTCTCCAGTACTTCTGCTTAGGAATCAAAAGTGGGTTTCTCTGTACTTCATGGTCCTGATCACAGTGACGTTTCTCAGTACTTCTGCAAGGATCACAGTGACGGTTTCTCAGTACTTCTGCAAGGATCACAGTGACGTTTCTCAGACTTCTGCTTAGGTCACAGTGACGTTTCTCAGTATTCTGCCAAGGATACAGTGACGTTTCTCCAGTACTTCGCTTAGATTAACAGTGACGTTTCTCATACTTCTGGCCAAGAATCATCAGTGACGTTCTCAGTACTTCTGCCTAGGATAAAGTGACGTTTCTCAGACTTCTGCCTTAGGATCAAATGGCGTTCTCTAGTATTCTGCCAAGGATCAACAGTGCGTTTTTCTCTGTACCTCTACCTCGATGCACAGTGACGTTTCTCAGTACTTCTGCCAAGGATCAAAGGGGGTTCTATGTACCTCTGCGTCGGATCAAAAGTGAGGTTTTTTAAACTTCTGCGTCGGATCAAAGTTGACGTTTCTCAGTAACTTCTGCCCTCGATCAAAGAGATGTTCTCAGTATTTTTCTGCCAAGGTCAGAGCTCAGCTCCTTTTCTCTTTTGGCCCCCCCGGGGGCCTCATTAAAAAAAGGATTAAAATAATGTGTCCATTCTTCTGCTTCAACTCTCTTCTCGTTTTGGCGAATCGCCGTCAAAAATAACAAAGTGAACGTAATCTTATGACACTTTTAGTCTGTTACTTTTGTTTTGTTTGTTTTGCTTTGTTTCGTGGGGTTTTTGCGGGTGGCGGATCTCTGCACACGTGCAAGCGTAATTTGCCTATCTCTTTAAATCTGGATAATTTCAAAAATCTATGAATTAAACTAATTGGATTTTTTTTGCTACTAGGTAATATATTTTGGAAACAAAATTGCCAACTCAAATCAAAAAACATTAATAGCGTAACACAATTTAGATGGTACCCTCGTATGCCACCGTAAGTCGTCGCTTCAGATAAAATGATGGCCCATTCCGTTTTGATTGTGAAGGAAAGAAAAGTGGGGAAAAAGGAAGAGAGGAACTGGAAAGAGAGATAGGTAAAGACAAAAAAGATATCATTTTACTGTAGTGGCGTACAATGAGAACTCTAACGAAACGATTGGAAAATAAGAAAGGATTTTTGCCGGCTATCTGGAAAAAAGCACAAAAAAGCCAGCCACCACAAAAAAAGAAATTATCATACCGTGGTATATCCACTGTTCCGCTAAAGTAAATGTTGGATATCCTCATGTCATAGTGGCTAATGTGCTGGACTGCGACTGTAGTAAGCGAATTCGAACTCCGTTCACTCTATCACGTTCACTTTCGGACTAATACCCTTGGGAAAGGTTTGAACCCGCTCATTCTTCCTAGCTATGGGTTTAAATAGTATCATTACAGTTCTTCTACAAAGATAGCTTGGTATTGAATAATCCAGGAAGTTGGTAGGCCAATTAAACAAAGAAACCAAACCAACCCACAGTAAATTAATACTGCATAATCTTGTGGATTTCGAATAATTTGACTACTAGTTTTTAATGTGTTTTGGTTTAGTTTTTTAAAGAAAGAAAATAGAGAGAGGTGCAGAGGACAGAGAGAAGTGGAACGAAACGCTAATTGTCTATTTCAAATGAAAATGGATGGAAAATAAGAGAAAGAGAGAGGAGTTAAATCAGATTTTTTAAATAACTTTTTACGCACATTGAACTATTTTTTCAAATAGCTCTTAACGGTATACTATCAAGACGTGTGGAGAGAGGAGGGAGAAAGGGAAAGGAGACAACACTGCGAGAGAAAGCGAGAGAGAGAGAGAGAAAGGAACGAAAAGAAGAACACAATATGAAAAAGAGGGGGAACGAGAGAAACTAAGAGAGAGAGAGAGAGAGAAGGGGGCAAGTAAAACTAACCACAATGGGCAGAAAGAGGGAGAAGAGAGAAGAATAAGGAAATGAGACACAATGAAAATGCATACAAACCGTACACGACCAGTTGCAAGAAGTCCAGACACACGAGAGGCACAACAGATTTAAAAAATTGTACATTCGCATTGTGCAGTAAATACGTTTGCACATTCCGAATAGACTGAAACAACGTGGATGCAGCAATATTACATAACGACTTAAACTGCTTTCTTTTTATTGTTTTATTGTTGTAACAATTTCGGACTTTAATTCAATTCCAAAAAAAAAGATCCTTTTTTTCGTGATCAGTTAGTTGATTTGGCTTTGATTCATTCCTGATTTGCTTGTCAGATAGAATCTAGTTTCTTACAGTGCTTTTCTTGTTCTTTCTTCCTTTTCTTTTCTTTCTCAAGGGATTGGGTCAAATTTTTATATTGGCAGGATGTCCCCTTTTTCGTAAAGTAAATACAAATGAGGTGCGTCCTGATCCAAGAAAGAAAAATAAAGCTAAAGAGAGAACTGAACAGCGAAACTAATAGGAGACAAGGAAAAACGAAACCAGACAATGGAGAGAAAATGAAACACCGATGAGGAAACGGAGAAAAACATGGAAAAAGATGGAGAGCAAAGAAAAAAGGGTGAGAGAGGGAGAGAGAGAGAGAGAGGAGAGAGAGAGAGAGAGGAGAACAAAAAGTAGCACAATTTGAAAATAAGAAGGGGACATAAGAGAGAGAGAAAGAGAGAGAGAGAGGTGGGATAGAGGAGAAAAACAAATCAAAGTGAGATACAAGAAATAAGACTGGGGGAACAAAAAGAGTGAAGTAGAAGATGGTAGATAGAGGAGAAGAGAGAAAGAGAAAGAAAGAAAAGAAGAGAGGAGAGAGAGAGAAAGAACAAATGAAAAGTAGACGCAATATGAAAAATTAAGAGCGGCGGAAAACATAAAGAGAAGAGGGGGAGAGAGAGAGAAGAAACTAATCAGAACGAGAGAAAGAAGAGAGATAAGAACCAAAGGAAAATAAGAAGATGGGGAAAAAGAGAGGAACGGGATGAAACGACATAAGGGAGAGTGAGACAGGGAGAGAGGAAAACATAAAAAAGTAGACATAATAGTATAAGAAGCGGGGGACACTAAAGGAGGAAGAGGAGGGAGAGAGGGAGGGGGCGAGGTAAACAAAATGAAAGAGAGAGTGAGAGAAAAACTAAACACAATAAGAGAAAGAGAGAGACGAAAGGGCAAGAAAATTAAAAACAGTGCGGGTAAAGTTATAGGAAAACGGCGTGAATTTAAAAGAGAAAAGGAGTGAGAGTGGGCCATGGAAAGGCGACACATGGCGGAGAGAGACGAGAAAGCAAGAAAGGAGACAGCAATATGACAATGTGAGAGGACAGGAAATATAAGAGAGTGAGCTAGAGAAAACTAGATAACAATGGGAGAAAAGGAGAAGAAGAGATAGAAGAAAGAGAAAGAAAGAGAGAGGGGAGGAAATTGAAACACAATGTGAAAAGGAAATGGGGCGGGACATTTAGGGATAGGATAGAGAGGGAGCAAGGGAAAAGGAGACACCATGGCAGGGAGAGTACAAAGGAAAAGGAGACACAATAGAAAAAGACAATATGAGAAAGAAAGAGAGGAGAAAGGGAATAACTAAGACTTAAAAAAAGACAGAGTGAGAGGAGAGAGATAAGTGAGAGAGAGAGTGTGTGAGAGAGAGGAGAGAGCGAATGCTGATCCAGTTTTATGGTTTCAAGTAATTAATGATAATCATTTTAAACAATTAAATAATAATAATAATAATAATAATATAATAAATAATAATAATAATAATAAAGCAGATCACCCTACCAGCCAGGAGACCAGACCTAGTGGTTGATTTAAAAAAAAAACGTTCAACTTGTGGTCTTTGCGTGTTCCAGCAGATCAACAGGGTGAAAGCTGAAAGGAAAATGAAAAAGATGGATAAAGTACCTGGATGCCCAGAGAACTGGAAAAAGCTGTGGAAGTATGAGAGTGAAAGTGCATACCATTGTTAGATTGTGACTTGGAAGTTCCGAAATAAACTTGGATAAAAGATCTGAGGATCTGGAAATCAGAGGAAGAATTGACACTTCCAGACTACTGCATTGGCTGCATTCGGCCAGAATACTCAGAAAGAGTCCTGAATGACAATTATGAGACTTGATTGTCATCTCAGAAGTTCCAGTGAAATACCACACGCTAATGCTGATGAGGAATAAACTGTTTGTTTGTTTGTTTGTTTTCACATACTTATATGGGTTTAAGTTTCTTATCGAATATCAAAATATTCATACACAATCCCGATATGTCCACAGTTAGCTGGAATCCAAGTTATATCAATCGAAAACAACTTTTATCGATCCTGTTGCATGACTTCTATACTAAAATGGTAAACACAGAAGTAGGGTACATCATTAATTCCGTAGCCTAATGTAAATAACAGTACTTGATTCATGCATAAATACTGTATTTTAAAAGTCCTTAATTCTTATGGAATACTAGCAAATATACTGCTACCCACCGGGCGCAAGTATTTAGTTTTAAATGAATGAAAATATAGTTAAATTAGAAAGACTAATGAAACTAAATAAGAACAGATAAAAATGATTTGAAATAGATGGATGTATATCGATAAATAGATAACGTTGAAATTGAACTCTTCCATCATTTTCCCCAACTCACTCCGTCATTCATCGTGCTAAATTCCTAACTTCTCAATTTTTAAGT
The DNA here is from genome assembly GCA_023376005.1 of Doryteuthis pealeii. Taxonomy (NCBI): domain Eukaryota; kingdom Metazoa; phylum Mollusca; class Cephalopoda; order Myopsida; family Loliginidae; genus Doryteuthis; species Doryteuthis pealeii. Next base: position 76,393,443 of record CM042142.1, read on the forward strand.
TAAATGACGCAAGAACATAGATATCAGTTATTTTCTTCTTGTTAATAGGTTTCTTTCAAGATTACTCCTCGATATGTTTGTTCTTTTAACAGAATAGACCAAAACAGACTTAGAAAAGGTGCAATAAATACAAAGCGCGTATTTATGAAATCAAAATTTTCAATTGATCAATATGCAAATTAGCCTTCCTCAGTTATACCGCAAACGCTATTTGTTGTATATATAAATACAGCTGGCTATGTTTTAGTATGATAGATAATGGCCAAACTGTTTAACTAATGTAGAACAATCCTTATTAATAATTGAGGTTTAAAATAAAATAAAATCATGGAGGATGTACGGTAATAATTCATCGGTAATTGTGATTTTGGGTACTGATATCAATGTTCGGTTACAGACGGACACAACACAATCTCCATTATAATAAGATTAATCGAATGGAGTAACATGTTCAGATAAAAATCTCAGCAAAATAACTGGCATTTTAATCATCCCCGCTATTTATACTGTCCATGTTGTTTCGCATAACAGACACTACTAGGAGCTGTCAAAAGACCTTATTCACCCAATAATGTCAATTAACTGTGGAATCTCGAGTATACAAGTCAGAGAACAACGTTCGCACATTTAATTATCTCCCGATTCACATTCGCCCTGTTTAAAACTTGCACAACAAAATATCGGTTTACTCCATATCAAAACCAAAGCAGTAACCTTTTTTGCAGACAAAACAGGCCAATGTAATACGATGGAAGATTAATGTGCAAGTTAATTCTCGAATAAAAGACTCTATTCTCCGATGGTCCCAATTAACCAGAAATAGTGTTCACAAAGCCATAAACGATTCGTAATTCAGTTATCTTCGTTTTAATATTGCTAATGTTTTTTGAATAACTAAGCGACTCTTAAACGGTTCAAATGACTCCTTTTCCAATATGTCAATTAAACGAATGTAATATACAACAAATCGGAGGAAGAGCTTCGGTTATACTATCTATCTTGTTGTCGCAGTACAGACATTCCCCTAATAGATTCAGAATGAACTTACTATCCGATGGTCTTCAATTATCGGAACTTGAGTGTAGCACAAGTCGAGGAAACTTCGCATTTTCTATCCTTGTTTCGCATTACAGAAGTTCCTTAATAGATCAAATGATCTATTCCGATAGGTGTCCCAATTAACCGGAATCTAGTGTACTACAAATCGAGGAAGACTTCTTATAATATCAATCTTTGTTTCGCATAAACAGAGAGTTCATAATGAGTCAAATGACTATTCCGATGTGTCCCAATTAACCGGGGAATCTATTTGTATACAATTCGAGAACCGACTTAACCAATCTTTGCGCAATTTGAATTCGACGCCATTTTTCAAAAAGCAGGAGTTTCTTGTGGAATCTGAAATTAATGTTTTCGCATAGATCAAACTTATTAAATCTTCTTCTGTTTTTTTTTTTTTTTTTTTTTTTTTTTCTTAATCAAAATATTTTCCGAATTTAATCTTCACGGGAACACGAATTAATTTCCTCGCAATGACTGATATTATTTGGCGGCAGACAATATACTCAAAATCAGTGATTGGGGCCTCTGGTGGTAATGAAAATACAAACAAAAATTGATAGAATCAAGAACGCTATTTTCTTACTGATGATTAAACTGCACAACTGCGATGTCACTCTCCAATATTACCTTTTTTTCCAATAACAAATGCTACACAGTCACTCAACAGTTGTGCAAAGGAAAGCAGACAAATATCATTTTCCGATTAAACAATGATAAGTCGTAAATAGAATTAAGGCTCTTGTTTGTTTTTTGTTTTTTGTGTTAATAATCTGATTTTGTTAGGTATAATATTCACATCGTATGATAAATTCAATTTTAATTTCATAGAGGTTTAACTAATACTGCATTTAGTAAATTTACGCAAAGGTGCATGAAAAAATGGCGGGCACAAGCCCTGCATATCACATCTTCTAAGGAACAGGCCTTTGCATGCGATAGTCTTGTGGTCGCAGAAACGTTTTGTCGTACTAATCGACTCTCACAGTCACAGGAGGCGCCGTAACTTCAGAGGACACAAGACTGATACAGTCTTCCGAGACTGCAATGGCCATGACCATTGATAACGACCGTAATAGACCTACTAAATATCCTTCCTACAAGGATGATTTGATTAATTACCCACGAAGGTTGATACGCCATATAAAAACAAATAACCAACCACTAAACTCTTAGAATCATTTATCACACTTCTGCTTGTCAATGGGTTTGCGATTGTGTCTCAGTCGTATGGCTTGTTGAGAACGCAAAAGAGAACATCGGCCTGACTGGAATCATTTCAAATCATTGGAGAAATGAAAAGAAAAGTGTAACCAACTAATAGAGAGATGGGGATAGGTAAGATAAATAAGACAAATAATTATGAGAAATTAAGTAGTGTAGAGTACATAGTATATAAACTTTCTGCTGATGTAGTATGACCGGCGAATAGGGATTTGGGAAATAATAGAGAGTGCAAAAGGAATAAGCGATAAGGTGATAAGTAATAAACCGTATAGTATTATAATATAATATAAATATACCAACCCCTCCACCGAAGCAAAATTACACAAGGTCAATGCTTAAAGGCAATTTAACAAAATTGGAAATTCAGAAATTTCTTTCTTCTGACCGGTTTGCTGATCCAAGGTTAAACACCTACTCTGCCTAACAATTATCCTATTATATAATAATATACTATTATATATTATATATATATATATATATATATCATATAATTATATATACGCCTGCTTCAGAACTTTTAAGAGTTACTGGTATATATCCTTGTAACTTAAGAACCAATCCAGAGGACTTACTGCGCTTCTACGATTTTTCCCAAACCAAAATCGAGATTTAGATCGTCGGTCAAAATTAAGGATTGAGGGAGAAATTCAACGGCCACAAAAAGAAAATCTACGAGTGAAACTGAAAAGAACAGACTTCTAGGCTTTGTGTTGGGGATTCATAATTC
>CM042142.1:76396555-76421555 GCA_023376005.1 Doryteuthis pealeii
CTAACAGGAGTCCTCAAACCTGCATCATGGAGTCCCATACTGTGTGTCCTTTTAGAACCAACTTTCAATATGTTCTTCTCGCCTTTTAAGTAAACTGTGATGAATTCATTTGATTTCTTCAGTGTTCAGAACATCTCAAGTCAGTTTTCTTGTTTGCCACAGTCCTCGATTTTCTATAAGAACCATATGTTTCCATCTAGAGGCAGAGATGCTGATAGGTACACGTCCTGCGTCACTGACAATAAAAATCTAAAAGGACACAGAAAAATCATTTCCATTTGCATTTCCCGATGTTTTTCTTCTTCTCACCATTTGATGTTAAATACATTTCAATATTCTGGAAACGAATTACACTGTATTGGTTACCAAGGTAGGGGTTAACAGCTTTTAGTTGTTCATAGATAAAAGATCTTGCAATTTATTAAGAAACTTTAGTTGTACCCATCAAATTTCCGGAGGACTCATCAATCAAATCTGTGCGTCCCAGGACGTTCTAAATTAAAAACTATCAGCATCACTGCTTGACAATTCCCCAACCTTATTCATTATACACAGTGAATAATTGTTCTTGAAAATTGAATCATACCCAAGAATATTCTGCATAACATCAGACAATTTATCACTTATCGGTTGTATTATTTTGTAACCTCTTCATTAATCCCAGATTTACATCCATTTTTTCTGATATGAAAACAATATTAGATTCCTTATTTAATAAAATAATCTTTTAGTTGTTTATTTCTGTCCTTTTTTTTAAGATCATGGTCCGAGAAACTCTTTTGTGGCCCTGTCAGGTTGAAAAAAGGTTTGGGGACCCTGTTCTAAATGAAGGTTGGTTTGTATTTAGGCTATATTATGGATATTTGCCTTGTATCAAATGTGAATTTGAATTTGGAGGTAAGTTAATTAAAATAATGATCATTAGGAGTTTAACGTTAAAAAACATAAAAATGGACCCAAAATGAGGAAATTAATTACCTTTGAGGAGATCCATTTTTATTTCAGTATCTTCCCCCTTTCACATCCAGAAGTGCAAACCCAACTCTGCTGAGCAGAGGCAAGTTGTTAGGCTGCAGATCACATTCGCATTTTTTACCCACAAACCACACGAAGTTTATTTTCCTGTTGTTATCCAATCAAACTGGCAATCTTAACAAAGAAAATACAAAAATAGTCAAAAAACAAAAAACTGTTTACTGCTATAATGATGCTCTACCAAGGCACGAAAGCAATAATCACATTCACCCCAATGGTAACAACAGCATTTCTTGATATTACTGCCCACACCACTCAAATGACTTAATAAAGGGAAAAAAATAGAAATCGAGTACACCCTGTCACTCCAGTGGGTCTAAAACTGACCGCATAGTAAATGAAGGAAACTGAAGTGGTTGTTTTAATTTAATTTCACAAGGGTGTAATTTAAGTTTAACTTGTGCGTTATATTTGTCCCAGCAATGGGTTAAATAGTATAACTACTGTCCCCCTGGAAGGCTGGATTTGACATTAAATAACCCACGATGGTTGATATGCAATTAAATAAAGAAACCAAACTAAACCAGTCTTATATTTGTGACCTTATGCCAAACTCAGTTAAGCTTAGGCTGGTTGGTTGTTTGGTTGGAATTTGGTTTGGTTTCTTTGTTTAATGGTATATCAACCTTGATATATAAATTTACCAACCCCTCCTTAGTGTTAAAGTTTCGACCATTGTGACACCTTCTTCATGTGTCTGTCGTAATCGGTCATCTTCTGGGCATCCCGAACCGAAACCTATTGTAAACTCCTTCAAATGTTATTTGTTCTTTTTTTTTGTTTTTGTTTTTTTAGATGAGGCTTGATGTGAATAATTTTGATGTTTTGGACTGTTGTCCTCAATCAAACTATTAAGAATGATTTCCCAGGTTGGTTCATTACACCACACACACACACACACACACACACACACACACACACATATATATATATATATATATATATATATATATATATATATTATATATTATATTTTTACTCTATCAAGGGCCGTTTTAGCACAGTTTTATATATTATATTTAAGGAAAGTTGGCAGAGTGGCACAGCCGGACAGCGTAGGAGTCTATCCACATTTCGCTAACGCTAGATTGTTTTTGCTGAAATGATGCGCCACACCTACCATCAGCTCTCCACTTTACCGCTTGGAGCAGATTTTCCAATCTGTGCTACTCATGCGGTGGGTTGGCGGGGAGCGGTAGTCAAAGAAGGCGAGAATAGAACTATTTAGTTTATATTATATATATATATATATATATATATATGTGTGTGTGTGTGTGTGTGTGTATGTGTATTATATATATATATGAAGGAAGAGATGGATATAAAATCAGACAATGTAAATGTTTATAAAGTTCAGATACACAGGGAACTCCTGAGTAAGGCCAGACAGTATAGCGGCCGAAAAGTTGACTTTATACATATCCCAATAAAGTAAAGTCAGGTGGCCTAAAGTCGGCATCAGTCAGACAGCAAGGGAGTCTATCCCTTTTTCACTAACCCTATTCCAATGAGATTGTTCTTTAGCCTCTGAGGTGGAGCGCCACACCTACCATCAGTTCCTCACTTCACCGCAAAGATCCCTGTGCTACTCACACTCTGAATTGACGAGTGCCGGTATCGAACCAGGAACTTTGAGGGTCCCAGCCGGACACTCTACTGACTGAGCTAAATCGGCCCTAAATATGACCGCAATAAAGATGAGGTCAACAGTCCGTAACATCAAAATTATCCTTCAAAAATGTCTTGCAATTCTTGTTCATTCGTATCTAATTAGCCCCCCCTCGTTTTGTGGCTTTCTAGAATAGGGTTTGCCTATCATTCCTCACACTTCGTCGCAAATGTCTTATCAAATGGCATGGACGAAGGAATGGAAAATGGTCTATCATCGTGGTTTTATTTCAGAAACTGCAAAATATGGCAGACTTCAGAAGAAAGCCGGAGGGTAAAACAGCCGGCGCATTGTAACTATAACAACCAAGAAAAGAACACTGGTCCGAGAACATCAGAGAATGGCAATAAGATCTATATATTAATACTCGGTTACCTTAATTGTACGACCGTTATCATCTTGAAACACCCTCTGGTTAAAAATGAGAACGTTCAAATCTTCTAAGATGGAAATGCAAAAACTGTAAATTCTGATTTATCTGGTGTTGCTTATCCGCCGAAATCTTATTTCTTATGAGTGTCGTCTCCTCAGCTAAAATGGACCATATAGTTTTATTATAAAAAAGAAAGGGAAGAAAAAGGGCATGCTACACAGAAAAATATATTAAGAAAGAAAAAAAGAGAATAGGGGAAAATAGAGAGAGGGAGTGAACGCATGGAAACCATAACGCTAATCCGTTTCGATCGAATATAATGAAAAGATGAAAAGAAGGAAAGAAAGAAAAAAAGTGAGAGTGATTTAATTTAAGATAATTGTACTTTTTACATATTGAAGTATTTTGCAATAGCTTTTAAGTACATATATCAAACGTTGTAATAATTAAATTATCCTACTGTGGTATATCCAAAGGTCCTGCTTGTTTCTTATTAATGTGGTCCCTACGGCGGATGACCAGCAACAGGTTTTTCAATATTTACTTCAAATTTAAAAAGTCCTAAATCCCCACCTTACACAACTTTTATTTGGAGAAGGGGTCCCCAAGGCCTAGCGGTTAACGTGCTGGACTGCGATATTGTAGTAAGTGAGTTCAAACCCCAATCATGTCTTTTATGTCCACTCTCGGACAAATACTCTTGGGAAAGGTATGAACACTCTAATCTACCCAGCCATGGGTTAAATAGTACCACTGCCGTTGTACTAGAAGAAAAGCTTTGGTATTAGATAACCCACAAAGTTTGATATGCCATTACAAAAAGAAATCAAACCAAACCAGACGACTTCCATTTGATTTCTGTTGTTTTACTGCAATAGATTATTCTTACTTTAATCACATTAATTAAGAATTTGTCCTTCTGAGGATTTGATCTATTTTTTATGGCATATCAATTCCTTATGGGTTTTATAATGCATCCAATTATTCTTCCTTTTAGCCATGGGTTAATAGCTGGACAGACTGGTCGCTTTAAGATTGGTATGGCCACCAGTCTAAGAGAAAAAAAACTCAAGCCTTCAAGAAATTAAAACCTATTAAACTTAAAAATTGATCTAGTGTCACATTCTGTTCATGCGGAGGGGTTGGGTAAATAGACATATACAGGAAAGTGATTTGTAATATTTAGATTTTTTAGTTGTCCTTATCTTTATTATCGTATACACAACATTTCGGTCAATGTGTCCCCCGGCCTTATTGTATATAACAATAAAGACAACAGTCCGAAAAATCTCAATAATACAAATTATCAAGACTCATCTAAAAAGATCAGACAGATAACAAGAAATTCATATTTTGTTAAATCTCTACTAATATCAAGATTGAACATTTTTATCTTATATATCTTAAAATGTATCTTTTGAAGAACCAGCCATACTGGCCTATTGTCATCTAAATAAACTCAGAGAAATCATTGGAAGCAATGTTTGAGATATGCTTGTACTATTAAACAACGCTGGGTGGGCGTCGTCAGTTATGTAATTATTAACTGGTTCATTGGGGGTGGGGGTCAGGTCTTTCAAAAAAAATACCCCCTCGCCAGTTAGGACCCTTCTAGAGACGATCAAACCCCTAGTGCGTCACCCGTCTTGTTCAACGCTAGCAGATAAACTGGCTTTAAATAGAGTTCTGCCAATGCAGACCTCGGCTTCTGTACATCTGGTTGGCTAATGATGGAGCCAATCAGAATTCAGAGTAGGCGTTAAAAAAACAGGTCTACGAGGCACAGACACCTTTTAAAAATAATTCATTGGCATGGCTGGGCCTAACGGCCAGTAGACCATTTCTTTTTAACATAAAAAAGAATGTACTAAATAATAGTGTAACCCATAAGAAGACCACATAACATCCAGTAAATTTTGCCAACCAAGTAATATTAAGAACAACCCACGCTAAAATCACCTCAAGTCAACGAATTCATTCACAAGCTTCACAACGAAGAAAACTGAAAATTTATCATGCGTCTAATTGCAGAAGCAATAACGTAATTTATTTACTAGATTGCACACGCTGCCAAAAGCAATAAATTTGAACATCGAAATAGTCACTTTTTATTTTAGACTAAACAACTACAGACACAGACTTAAATTTATGGATTATAATAAACTACTCCCCGTAGAACAACATTTCCGCTCAAATAATCATGACTTTAACAGAGATACAAAATTTACTATTACAGACCCCCTACCTCCCTCCAAAAAAGACACATTGAACAATACACTGATAATAGGAACACACGAAGACACATGGATAAAACTTTTCCAAACACTGACCCCAAATGGCTTTAACATCAGACTAAACCATTCACAAAACACTACTTTGAAGTAGAATGGACAGATGGGGTGCCACGTAAATATCCAAACAAACAAATGCTTAAGGCAAATATTTAACTAAAAAAAGTTGATACTAACTCTAATAGCAGTACATCACTTATTACACCAATTAGTCCATCACCTGCGTGACAGTGGTCATCAGGGATCGGGATTATTTTAGACTTGATCCTGGATACATGCGCATAGCATAACGTTTATCAGCGCACGAAATGGAATCGGCGATAAGAGTTCAAACCCTGAACGTTTCACTTTGCATCAATGCTCCTTGGAAAGACATGAATTCCCTTGGCTATGGATAAATGGTAGGGCAAACTTGGTTCTTTAGCTTTGATTAAGTAACTAGTCTAGTTAAATGAAAGATCTGAATTAAAACCAGCTGTACTCCACTTAAGAATTGACCTCGAGTTACAGAGGTTGGCTAAATACATATATGCATGCCACACTCATTAAAATGGCCATGAATCATATACTATAGACAAGGGGGTATAGTTAAATACTGATAAAGAAAACTATTTTTCGTAGTTGTCAACGTGTAGTATCTATTCATCCACATCCATGTTCTTATTTTCATATAGGAATCTGATCACGTCGTTGCTAGCTTGCTGTACTTATCATTTTCCATCAAAAAGGAGGACCGGAATGGTCTAATGCCTGTTGGACATTGGTTGTCAGAACCGACGCTATTTTTAGTCACGGTCTTTGCGTAAACTGACTATTTATGACGATTGTGGGTATCTAGTTAAATGCATTCATAGTGTACAAAAACATGTGAAAACAGAAAAATACTGACGTATTTACGGATGATTACAGACGTAAAATTCCTACACCGAGCGCAAAGATTTTTGTCAAATTTGGCCTCGGGATTAAACACCTGCGGAAATGTTGATTGACAGGCCGGAGGTCACAGGTGAATAATTCAGGTGTAGGAATACGAGAATCAAGATGGAATCGTTTTTTTTTTCTCACTGTGATTGGGTGAGAGATATCACGCCGGAGAACAGTCGGGGGATTTAATTGATTTAAGTAGTACCGATGTCATTACGCGTCCGAACCCGAAGGCACTATCGCTGATTCCCCAACTTTTCGATAGATTTGCCTGTCACGTCAATCGACCAACGAATCAATGATTACTGTCACAGATTAATCTGGAATCAAAACCTGTCATATCTAACTGAACTTATCTACATTGTGTGATTTTCCATGAATCCGTTAAATTCAAATTGTACACTACATTACAAAAACGATAGGCTATGTCTATTCATCATGTAACATATGAGATGATGATGATGAGGAGGAGGAGAAGGGGGAGTAGAGGAGGGAGAAGAAGATGAGGAAGAGGAGAAGGAGGAGGAGTGTTGATTTAATGAAACAATTAAACAGATGTAAATGAGAAGTAATTAGAGAATGTTTTGAGCATTAACAAATTAAACAAAAAGGTCCTCATTATAAATTCTTTTTTAAAGTTGAATTTATTGGAATGAACTTCCACGAACTTTTCCAAGAAAAAAATCAGCGCAAGCAAAAAAAAAAAAAAACCCAAAAAACCCAAAAACGAAAAACAAAAAAAAAAACAAAAAACCCCCCAAAAAACAAAAAAAACAAACAAATAATAATAATAATAATAATAATAATAATAATAATAATATAATAATAATAATAAAACAAGCAAACAAAAAACGAAACATACCCTCCAACAAACCAAACTGAAGGAAAAAAAACAAAAACAAAAAGTAAAAAAACAAAACAAACTATTCTTTTAAACAGTGACTTGTTCAAAAAATGTTGTTGCCAATTAAAAAATTACACAGAATGGCCACAGATGGTAATTGTAATGATAAAAGACTTTTTTGAAATGTGAATATTTCTTTATTTGTATTTATTTTCGAGGAGGAACGGAAATTTTAAAATAATGATGCAATTAAAAACTAAAAAAAGAAAGACCCCCCCCAAAAAAAACAAAAAACAACCTAAAACAAACCCCGCCCTGTCATCTGGGGTTGTAGAATACGCCGACGACCCATTACAGAGGAATAAGACTGCCACCGAATCGGGCCACCTGTTGGCCATGGGTGGCCACCCGTGATGCTTAAGGACGGAATCCAGGTGGTTGAGCTGTCCATAACATACAACACTCCACTTTGGCGCTCACCTGGACTAGAGGCCCCACTGATCAATCGACTACTCACGTCAAGCACCTATACGATTGTCCTGGCTATATTGATTTTATGACAAACTCCCAACCCTTTTTATCATATCTGTGCTAAAAGGCAGTTGCTGACGTGCCTAAATTTTATGGATATGACACTATACTGCATCTAGTGGTGAGTTTTCAGTTCTAGAGTTCCGGAGAGTGTAATGTCATTACTCCCAGGTTCAATTTGACTCGAAGTGATAGTAACTGCTGGGACCCCATCTATAGATATTTTCTCCTTTTTGAGGGAAATAAAATTATACCATAGAATATAGACATGAAGCAAATCAATGCCATACAATATAATCCCCAATAATGCTAACACATTGTTAAAACCAATTACTAAAAGTATATATATGAATGCACAATATGTATAACACCCCAACCGCTAGGCATGATATAACCCTGGACGGGTTGATATACCGTTAAAATTAATAAACCAACCAACCAACCCATCTATGAATTAAATAGATTAAAAAATGAGTTTTAAAGATATTTTAAAAATGAGTTAAAAAGGTTTGAATACCCAACAAGAATGAATAAAACAAAAAAAGTCTTTGGCATAAAATAACACAAAGACTGACATGCCGTAAAATCCAACCAACCAACCAAAACAAAACAAAAAAACTTAACCAACAGCATGTACTGTAATTAACATGAGTCCTTTGTTTATTAAAATGACTTGATTCGACATTAAATGACCTGAAAGGGGGCTGAGATGCCGTAAAACCAAAAATCATGAGGGGCCATCAATTCCGAAATGACTGTCTCCACCCACCATTTTTATATTGCGTCAATATCTAAAAAAAAAAAAAAAAAAAAAAAAAAAACAAACCCTGCTCCACTGGTTTGTGGCTAACGAGCTGGGATTTGCGACATTGTAGTAAGTGAGTTCGAACTCAAATTGCGCTATTACGTTCACTTTCAAACTAATACCCTTGGGAAAGAACCTCCTCACCCCCAGCTATGGGTTAGACGTACTGTTCTTCTAAAAGAAGGCTTTGGCATTAAATAACCCACGAAGGTTGTTATACGATTAAACAATGAAATCAAATAAAGAAATCATTGCCATGCTTGAATCGCATAGGACTAACTAGAAGCAACTACCCGGTGTCACCTGGGTAGAAAAGGCGGAGTTATTCTCGCAGATACATTATTACTAAATCACTAGTTGGATCCTCACAGGATGCTCTATTCAAATCCCTACGTTGATCCGGCCTTGTGGGGCATCAGAAAAAAGTGCACAGACACTCTAAAAAGAAAAATTAATGTCTCCTATTTAAAATATTAAATGCAAAAATCATTGTGCTACTCATACGCTGAGTTGGCGGTGACCGGTATCGAACCTGGAACCTTACGATTCCTAGACGGGTGCTCTACCGACTGAGAAATAATGAAAGAGAATGGTTTGGCTCAAGAAAGAGAACGAGAGTAGGGAGCCCCTGTGGCGTAGTGGCTAACGTGCTGGACTGCATCATTGTAGTAAACAGAACGAATCGCCTACGTGGAGAAAAAGAAAGTCAAGTGATAAAAAAAGGAAAAGAAAGAAGAAAATAAAAACGGATAAATACTTTAAAAATCAAACAAACATCTATCTATCTATTTATCTATCTATCTATAAAGGGCAGTTGTGTGCATGTGTATGTCCGGAGGAAACTTCGAAAATAAAACAATTAACGACAAAGTAAATATATGTACACATTAAATATCTTATTTATATCTGGGAATATATTTAAAAATTAGTATTTGAATAGTAAGAGAAGGGAAAATCTTTAGTTGCATTCGTGATTAAAACAAACAAATCAATTATGGAAGACCAACACAATCAATGGATCAGCGAGACAAACTTTTTTTTAACCCCCTCTCTACCCAGGCAACGCCGGGTAGCCGCTTCTAGTTCAAAATATAGAAAAACAAATAGTTGTAGATATTTTTCTTTATACCGCGGTTTCGGCATGCAAGTCACGCCTTCTTCAGGACACTAAATTGGGTGGGCTATTACGTTTTATATTCATATTTACCCAACCCCTCTGCACGAGCAGGATGTGACACTAGGTCAATTTTTAAACAGAGTTTAACAGGTTTTCCTTCTTCTAGACTGGTTGCCATAACAAGGTTAAAGAGCCCAGTCTACCCTACTATTTACCCATGGCTGGAGGGTGAGTAGGTGGATGCATACCTTTCCTAATGATATTAACGCTATGTGAAATGCAAACAGCCTCTTCCAGGATTTGAATACGCGTCGACGTTGGGCCGCTTTTATTTCGATTATCCTTTCTATCTTTTTATCATATTAACTTTAGATTATAAATTTAGTAATTTTATTCAGTCAGTGTCTTTCATTTGAAGTTATTACTGTTTGTCTGTGGATTTACACATATACTTCTGTAATGTTAATTTAATTTGTAATTCTAGCTGCCCCCCTCATTCCTACTTTACTTCCTCTTTCCTTCTCTAAAATAGATAAATTAGTAGATTATTAAATTGACTTTTTGGAAGAAGAAAATTCCAAACAGAAATTAGAACTATTTGAAGTCGTTAGAAAAGGAAAACTTCAATATTTGTGTGAGAAGCAAAGAAAAGAACTTGGAACGTCCAGTTTTAGGAATAAACATGGAGAATTATGGAACATCGCCACCTATACTGACCGACACACACACACACACACACACACACACACGCACACATGCACACACCCACACCCACACACACACACTATATATATATATATATATATATATATATATATATATAAGTAGTAGGAAGCGCATGGTGTAATGGGAAATGGACTCGTCGCCCCGAGTTCAAATCCTGGACGTGGTAATTGCATTTCACTTAGCGCTAATACCCTTGGGAAAGGTATGAATCCTACTCTCCCTTCAGCTATGGGTAAATAGACTGGGTTCTTTAACCATGGCTAGGTAACCAGTCTAGGAGAAGGACAATTCTGAATTCAAACCTGTTGAACTCCGCTTAAGAAATTGACCTTGTGTCGTATCCTGCTCGTGCGGAGGAGTTGGTAAATATATATATATATATATATATATATATATATATATATATATATATATATATATAAATAATCATAAATGAAATATTATGGTGTTGATTTTCCATTTATATAACGTGAAACGTGTTCACGCCATGGAATGTTATCACGTAAGGCTTATGTATAACATAAACATTATTAGGTCTTAATGCACGCGGTGTCCGGGTGTAAAAAAAATTAAATTAATAGAAGTCTAAAAATATGGGATTAATTAGGGTCAGGTGGTAAATGACATAAGAGCGATTTGTTTTAATGTTTACATTTGGAAACTAGTTTAGTTCTTTTTATGATTTTAAAACTGATCTGCTATTTTAGCATTTCACATCTTTATATGTTAAAACTTATATGCTAAAATGTTTCATTCATTCTCCATATATATATATATATATATATATATATATATATATATATATATATGATACCATGACTTATAAGTTTCATTCGGTCCGTTCTTAACTCCATTTCCTTGTATAGCAAATTAATTTTCCCCATTGAAATAAACTAAAATGCTATTAATCCGTTCCAGCACCAGCCACAAAAGAAAACGGCCTAATATTTTTGTTACGTATTTTAAATAAGATAAATAGCATTGTATTGTATAAAATCATTGGCGTTTCCTTTACATCAGTTTGAATTGCTTTCCTAACTCTGTATTGATTCGCTTACTTTATTTTATTTCCTCCAAAATAGTACATTTGAAATTAACCACCCACACACAAACACAGAACACACACACACACACACACACACACACACACACACACACACAAATATATATATAATATAATAAAATAAATATATAAAGGTTTTACATATCTATTTATTTGGTGACAAAGGAACATTCACGGCCATTTTGGTTTCATGCGAGGCAATCGTCAAACAGTGACCAATCCCACACACACACACTATATATATATATATATATATATATATATATATATATATATATGAAGGTAGGGTGGATGGGTTTAGGATCCGATGATATGCTGTAGATAGAAGGAAAGTAGTCAAGAAGACGTCTGTCAATACGGACGAAACTGTTTCATCCTGTGACTTGTTTTGAGTTGTTCATTTCTTGACCACTTTCCTTCTATCTACAGCATATATATATATATATATATATATATATATATATATATAGACATTTAAAATTGCGACTCGCTCGATTTTTTGCCCTCTCCGTTAAGTAGCTCCCTTTTCATATATAGTGGTAGTGTCTGTTAGGGTCCCATGTATGGGTTTAATAGAAAAATTGAGTTTTCAAAATATTTAAAAAAACTGAGTTTAAAAATTGTTGAATACCTATCAAGAATGAATAAAACAAAACATCCTCGGGATAAAATTGCCCAACAAGGGTTTGCATGCCGTAAAGTCCAACCAACCTAACAAACAACCAACGGGAACACCCCCTATGATGCTTGTAATTATTTCGTAATATTTCCTTGTATATAGAGTCACTGTATAGTTCTTGACTATGTTTTATTTTCTTGGTTTGTTTTTATCTTTCTGATATTATAATGTATTGATCTTTTAATGTTTTCATTTTGATTTGATTTTATTCTACTTCTTGTTTTTCTTTCTTTATGTATGTTAATTGCATAATAATTGTATGATGAT
Source organism: Doryteuthis pealeii (assembly GCA_023376005.1). Taxonomy (NCBI): domain Eukaryota; kingdom Metazoa; phylum Mollusca; class Cephalopoda; order Myopsida; family Loliginidae; genus Doryteuthis; species Doryteuthis pealeii. Next base: position 76,408,880 of record CM042142.1, read on the forward strand.
TTTTTTCTATGTTGAATAAATTTGTATGAACCTTGTAAATTTGTATGAACTTTGCACGCATTATTCTTGTTAATTGTTGTTTTTTCTTCTTCTGTACTTACCGTTTTTAGTTCCGTTGAGAAGCCAGCGACGGCGGACAGTCACTTTTACAGAATATATGACTATTAAATTGTAATATTGTTATCGAGATGTTACGCTGAGTTCACCTTTGCTTTGAGCGGATTTTATATTTAAAAAAAAAAAGAAAGAGGAAAAGAGAAGTAGTCTGCAATCTTTAAACAAAAAATACAAAATGACTTCATCGTGAGACTCTCAGTTGAATAATATTTGCATAATTTTCTTCTCGAAGAAAGAAAAGAAAAACACCAACCCTGTCTCAATTTGCATATATAGTTCATACACGAAATATTTTGGTTTGGTTTGTTTTACGGCATATCAACCTCTGTTAGTCATTTAATGCCGACAAAGTTTTGAAATAAATCAATTCTTAATGGATACTCAATCTTTTCTATAAACACATTTTTTTATTTAACCCATAGATGAGGTTTGGTTTGGTTTGTTTTGTTTTACGGCATATCAACCTCAGTGGGTTATTTAATGCCGATAAAGTTTTGAAATAAATCAATTCTTAATGGATAATACAATTTTTTTATAAATACATTTTTCTATTTAACCCATAGATGGGACCCTAACAGGTACTACCACTCCGGTCAGAGTGGACCAGGGAGCAATGGTGATGAAGGGGTGCTCCATATTCCCCAAACCTCCAAAACTGGAACCTCACCATCAGATAGAGTTTAACGTCATTCACAGGACATGTAGACCTGCAGCCACCGCCTTCTAGCACCCATATGATAAAAAGGGGTTGGGGCTTGCCATAAGTGCCATAGATGAGACCCTAACAGGTACTACCACTCCGGTCAGAGTGGACTAGGGAGCAATGGTGATGAAGGGGTGCATCACATTCCCCAGACCTTCAGAACTGGAATCTCACCATCTGATAGAGTTTAACGTCATTCCCAGGACACGAAGACCCTCAGTCACCGCCTTCTGGCACACATATGATAATCGACTTTGAAATGCAAAACTAATCACAGCTTGGCTACTTGACCTAATGTTAATTAACAAGAGAACTTGTCATTTCGTGGATTTTGCCAGCTGGGTGGATCACAGAGTGAAAATGAACGATAACGAAAAGATAGACAAATACTTGGACCTGGAAAAAACTGTGGAAGATGAAGATAAAGGTCGTACCAATTGTAATTGGTGCCCTTAGAACGATCCCCAAGGGACTGGAAAAGAGTCTGGATGAACTGGAGATCAAACGAAGAATCGAGACCATCCAAACTACCGCATTGTTGATATTGGTTAGAATACTCAGAAAAGACCTGGAGGACCAAGGATACTTACTGAACCAGCTTTCGAGTTTGATCTGTACTCCGGCTGGTGGAGACTTCGCAACACCAGTAAGAATACGGAATCCGTGACCTTGTGCCAGACAAAGTAGAGCTTAAGGAATAAAGAGAAAACAAACTTTCGCGTCTGATCAGTACTCAGACTGCTGGGGGGGGGGCTTAGCAACAACAGATGATACAAGTACTTCATGGCCTTGTGCCAGACAAAGTAAAGCTTCAGGAATAAAGTGAAAACAAACTTTCACGTCTGATCAGTACTCAGATTGCTGGGGGGGGGGAGGCTTAGCAACATCAGATGATACAAGCACCTCATGGCCTTGTGCCAGACAAAGTAGAGCTTCAGAATAAAGAGAAAACAAACTTTCGCGTCTGATCAGTACTCAGACTGCCGGCGGGGGTGGGGGAAGCTTAGCAACAACAGATGATACAAGCACCTCATGGCCTTGTGCCAAACAAAGTAAAGCTTAAGGAATAAAGAGAAAATAATTTTTCGAACTTGATCAGTACTCAGACTGCTGGGGGGAACTTAGCAACAACACATGATACAAGTACTTCATGGCCTTGTGCCAGACAAAGTAAAGCTTAAGGAATAAAGTGAAAACAAACTTTCGCGTCTGATCAGTACTCAGATTGCTGGGGGGGGGGAAAGCTTAGCAACATCAGATGATACAAGCTCCTCATGGCCTTATGCCAAACAAAGTAAAGCTTAAGGACTAAAGAGAAAACAAACTTTCGAGCTTGATCAGCACTCAGACAGGTGGGGGAGGCTTAGCAACAACAGATGATGCAAACACCTCATGGCCTTGTGTCAAACAAAGTAGAGCTTAATGAACAAAGAGAAAACAATATTTCAAGTCTGATCAGTACTCACGTAACCATTTAGTATCACGAGATACTGTAATCGGCTAAGAGACAAGACGGCAAAGTTAAGACGCGATGCGAGTTCGATCCTCTCGCGTGTCCCGCTATCGTTATCCCGCACCAGACGAGTGAGCCGTGTTAAGTAAATACCTGTAGTTATTATGCTAATTACATTTAGGCGGATGTTCCTGTTCAGGCGGCAAGAAATCTCTCTCTCTCGAGATACAATAGTTTCTTATGTAATCTGATTCAGTTGTGCAAAGGAGCATTTTTATCGATTTTGTTTTTCCCTCGTTTGAATTCAAGAGATCAACTACCACCGGGGAAAAAAACAGCCACTCTTGTTTTCAACGCTCAATAAAACTATCAAACATAATGTTATTTGTTGTTGACGCTGCTGGAGCGGAAATTCTGGGCTTTTTTTTTCTTTGCTTCTTCGACAACAAATTTTAGTGCTACAATTCAACAACAACGGCAATTATACAAGAATAGAATTATTAATGTTAGGAAGGATTATTCCGGTATATTCGGGGTTTTTCGTTCTGGCCTCCTGCCCTAAAATACTCTAGGCGGCGCGTAGTGATTTTTTTGACCCGTGCCAGTTATTAACCGACTAGCGGCTTGAAGGCGTTTTTATCGACAAATTAATTCGATAAGAAATCGATATTTTTAAGCCCCCCTCCTGTTTTTTTTATCGACAAGTAAATGTAAATATTTTAACACCCCCTTTTAAAATACTTTTTTGTCGATATTCTAAGAAATTAATTAAAAATGTCACGCCTTTTTAATATATAATAACGAAATATGACAACATATATACGACCGAGTTTCGAAAATAAAAACAATCGTATTTTAGGGCAGGAGACCAGGACGACAAAACCCGAATATACCCGATTATTCTTAGATACCTGAAACTATATAAATTATTAGTGTCAGATAAGAATACTTGAAACCAAATAATTCATTTCAAAATTATAAAACTTGTTATTGTACAAAAATCTTGGTTTCAAAAATGACGTAAAAATCGCCAATGGTGAGGAACCAGTTCTGGACTCCTGGAGAGAATATGTAGCATCCCTCTATTGCCATTACTCCCAAGTCTACAAACATTGAATGCTAGTACCTGTTAGGTTCCCATACTTGGTTCAAATAGATCTGTTTGAAAGTTATTAGTATCAGATGCCAACTTAAAAGTCTCCATATCGGGCGGCAATTAAGCTAGTTATTCCCAAATTCATCTCCAAGTTATAAAACTTGTAATTGTACAAAAGATTCGTCGCAAAAAATCACGTAAAAATCGCCGAAAACAAGGTATACTCTGAACTGGAATGGTACAACCATTAGATTATTTGTATTAGATAGAAATAGTTGAAACAATGTAATTGTGTATAAATTATCAGTATTAGATATGGATACTTGAAACCACATTATTGGGTATAAATTATTAGTTTTAGATAAGAATACTTGAAACCATATAATTGTGTACAAATTATTAGTATTAGATATGAAAACTTGAAACTTCATAATTGCGGACAAATTATTAGTATCAGAGAGGGTATTTCGAACAATATAATTGTGTACAAATTATTAGTATAAAGAATAGTTACTTGGAACTATAATTGTTTACAAATTATTATTAGTGAATTTAAATTATATAATTGCTTGCAAAAAAGACGTCCACCCGAACAAAGAAAAGCTGACATGCCATAAAACCAACCAACCAACGTTGTTTTTACATAACTTTTGATTGGAGAGTTATTTTTGGTTTTCTCTTCAGTCCAGCCACGGCGTGGGATTCTGTCCGTTCTTGTTATACAATCCATATTTCATCACGCCAAAATGAGATCCAGAAATGGATTATTGTTTGGTTTGGTTTATTTGTTTAACAGCAAATCAGCTCCTTACAGGTTATTTGATGATGAAATTCGACTCATTTTGTAAATGATTGATTGTAATTAGAACTGCACTGGCAACGAAGGGAACCTATTAGTGCGGCTATTGGCAACATTGTTGTGTTTGTCGTGTCTGCGCCTGCGCCTCGCTCAGTCTTGGCTTGGCAGTTGTTTTCGATGGAGCTCCCGATTGACGCAACCGATTGAAATTAATCGTCAATTAACAGTAGTGTATATGGCGAGTCGTACATGGATTCCAAAAAACGTACGCAACTGATGTACGGAGTTTGTAACAACGACAACGTTCAACGCTTCCTCAACGAGATCGCACTAAGCTGGTATGAAATCGGCATACAAAAACTGACACAGTGTTTACAAAAATGCATCGACCAAAATGGCAATTATGTAGAAAAATAGATACACGTTCAAACTTTGAAATAATGTAAACAAACATTTCTATGATTTCTAAATATTTTGGAGACCTTATTTTTGGAATTATCCTCATATATCTAAGTTATCGTAGCAAAGACAAATTCAAAGGCACTTGGTAATGGTCAGTTTCTCGACTACCTAGACAAGAAAGTGACAGTTACCAACTTTATGTCTTCAATACCCTAACTAAATCGATCTTGGTCTGAAGGCGAGAAACTATCAGTAACCAAGCGCTACCTTAAATTAGATATAATGCTCTTTCCATGATATTGAGCACTGTTTACTTATAAATATAGCACCCATATTCTCTCTCTCTCTCTCTCTCTCTCTCTATATATATATATATATATATATATATATATATATATGTGTGTGTGTGTGTGTGTGTGTATGTGTGTGTGTGCGTGTGTGTGTGTGTGTGTGTAAGGTAATCCAAATGACTGGTAAGTAAGGGATGATTCTATTTAGGATCATCAATATCTCACTGTACAACCATACTGTATGCTCTTGTGGTGCAAACATATATACTCATACAAGGATTTGTTTATAAATCCCTAATACATATATATATATATATATATATATATATATATATATATATATAGGTGTGAGTCATACAATTATCGTGATTGAAGCTGTATTTACCAAGATAGAAATGAACAATGAATGGAATGTTAATTTTTTCGGAATACAGGTGTGTCAAAAGGTACAAAAAAATCTTGATATTTTTTTGACACACCTTGTAATGTATATTAAATATATAAATTTTAAAGCGTGAAGTTGGCTTCACAGATTTGTTGTAATGGTGTTGTTTTCTCTGCTTTTCCTTATCTATTTCAGGCTGTCAAATTAAAGATGGAAAAAAGCCAATTCGAACGATTTTATTGTCTTCAGTTCAAAATGGCACGTCAGCCAGCGGAAAACAACTCGCAATATCAACGGAACATTTTGGCCAGGGGAACGTCAACAAACATTGATTCGAAAAATTGCGTAACGGACAGACGAAGAGCCTTAAAGATAAAGAAACCTGTCTGCGATTGACGATGGCTAATTGAGGGCACCATTATTGAAGCGGACCCATATAAACCGCCTGCAACAAAATACAAAATGTTAACTATTCAACAGTCGCTCAACCAAATATGGCAGCAAATAAAGAATATAAAAAGAATCGACAAGTGATAAATGACAATATATATATAATATATATTTATATATATATATATATATATATGAGAAGTAAATACACAAACGATGTGTTTGGATATGGCTCCTTTAGCCGACAATGTTTGGGAGAATATGTGCTTAATTGAAGTCGTACCTAATTTTGAAAGTTAATTAATTAATAATTAATTAATTAGGCGGGCATACCTATTCAAATGTAAGGCTAAACAAATCGGGTTAATCTACAGCCCAGTCGACAGAGCGGCTCAATAAGGGTGAGTATTCCTCTAACAACAATGCATGTGTCCTAACTATGGCACTAAAGTGTATCTGTTGGTGTTGCTACAGAGCTCTGTGAAGTATGGAGTACCCTCTTCATTGCCATTACTTCCAGGTGTACTCTGATACGGAGTGGTAATACTTGTTAGTGTTCAATCTATGGGTAAAATAGCGTTGTTTAAATTTATTTGAATTAGATTGGGATATTTCCTACCATATTATCGTGTGCAAATTATTTGCATTAAGAATAGTCACTTAAAACTATAATTGTTTACTAAAGATTAGTTTTCATTAGTTATTGAAGCCGTATAACTGTTTCCAAATTATTGATACAAGACCAACGGATCTTACAACGACAACCTGATAGTCTATATAAACTAATTATCTCTTTTATATTTTATAAATAAACTATATTGATTATAAATTAGGTTCTCATTAATAAATCCTTTAGATTATTGTGGAATCTGTGACGTAAGCCGTGACGTAGTTTCGGCTTCAGACAAAAATGCAGTCTATCTCCATTATATATAGAGATTAGATAGGAATACTAGGAATACTTGAAAACATGTGTGAAAATAAATTATTATTAAATAGGAATAGTTACTTTAAACCATTGTGCATAAATTATTAGTATTCGATAAGAAATACTTGAAGCCATACAACTGTAAGCAAATGATTTGTCTTAGATAGGAATATTTTGATATTATATAACGTGGCTAACAATGATTATAGACAAATAAAGAAAATGCAAGGAACATTGAAAATATGCGAAGTGCAACAGGGGCAGGCGCAGGCGTAGGTGCATGGAAAACACTTTATAAAGGTTCAACTATTGAAGTTTTATCATTGATGTACTTTTTGATTATCCCACTTCAATACGATCGCCATCTTTGTTGATTTTTTCAATTTCTGTTGACTTCATGGACACTCTGTATAGATATACATGAATCTATATCAATCAGCTCTGTTCGGATTGTGGATGCCGTCCAGAGGATCTACATGACCAATTGGGACGGTAGTTGTGAGAGAGAGTGAGAGAGAGAGAGAGAGAGAGAGGGTCATGGGTTTCCGTTCCATTAGCATGACCTAATGTTATTTTTACTTCTCAACTTACCAACGTGGTTAAAGTGTCCTATTACTGTCCTACTGTAGGGACATTAGTTGGATTCATACTTATACTAAGTAAAATGAACTACCTCGTTCAGTATTTGAACTTTTGCAGCCGAGTCCACTTCCTCCAACAAATAATCGTTACGCGACGAACCCTCCAATATTTATTTATACATACAAATAAAACTGTGTCATTCCCACAGGTTCAACTAACAATACTTAACTACTACTACTACTACTACTACTACTACTATAATAATAATAAATCTGTTCTAAAAAATGAGATGAATAATACAACAAATACTTAAATAAGAGAATGCAGCAAACGGCACAAAAGGAATACAAAAGTATGCATGAATGGATGGGAAAGGTGATCCACTGGGAATTATACAAGAAACTAAAATTTACCCATGCTGAAAAAGGACATATGCCTAAACTAGAATCTTTACTAGAAAATTAGACGCATACAATCTCTGGAACTTCAGAAAGAAAAAAACGGATCACGAATTCCGATCAGAAGACCAGACTTAGTATCAATTACCAAGAAGAAAAGAACTTTTCATCAAGTGGATTTTGCCGTTCCATCTGATCATAGAGTGAAAATAAAGTAAAGTCGTCGGGGTGGTCAAAAGTCGGTATCAGCCAGAAAGCGAGGGAGTCTATCCCTTTTCACTAGAGCTAGACCAAGGAGATTGTTTTTTAGCGTCTGAGACGGAGTGCCACACCTACCATCATATCCTCACTTTACGCATAAATCCTGTGCTACTAATACGCTGATTGGCAAAGTATCGAATCAGGAACCTGGGCTAAACCGGTCCTGAAATGAAATAAAGAAAGCAAAAATCTGGACAAATACCTGGACCTTGCCAGAGAACTGAAAAGCTGTGGAACATGAAGGTGGCGATGATACCAATCGTAGTTGGAACCATTATAAACAGCCCCTAAATGCCCGGAAAAGAGTTAGATGGATATCAGAGGAAGAATCGAGACCATCTAGACCATAGCACTGTTAAAATCAACTAGAATACATAGAAGGATCCTAAAGACTTAAGGAGAATTGCTGTCAGATTTCAGTAAAAAACAAAGAAAGCGAAAATATAGACAAATACTTGGACCTAGCCAGAGAACTGAAAATACTGTGGCACATGAGGGTGAAGGTCGTACCAATTGTAGTTACAGCGTTTGGAACGGTCCCCAAGATTTTAGAAAAAAGACTGGAGGATCGAGACCATCCAATCAACAGCATTGTTAAGAATACTCAGAAGAGTCCTGTAGACCTGAGGAGACTTGCTGTCACGCATACTCCAGTGAGAAAACACCAATGAAAAATTCGCAAGAGGTGAAATAATAATGTTGATAATACATAGATTTTTCTTGAGAGTTTAACAAGCTGTGGAACACGAAGGTAACGGTGATACCAATTGTAGTCGGTGGGCTTGAGACGGTCCACAAGTGCTTGGAACAGTTCCAAACGGCTTGAAAAAAAAAGACTGGAGGAATTAGGAATCAGAGGTAGAATGGAGACCATATAGACCACAGATTTGTTAAGATCGGCTAGAATAATCAGAAGACTCCTGGAGACCAGAGGAGACTCGCTGTCACCCAAAATCCAGAGAAAAACTACCTGGTGTGAAAAAAACTGGTATGAAATAATAAACGCCAGTCAAATATGATCTTTTTCATTGGAGGAAAAGTGACAATAAGTTTCCTTATTATTCAGCCCCCACCTCAGTATTTACTTTTATCGTTGGGGATTCAAGGACAGCTATTCTTTCTGAACTATTAAAAAAATTATTTAAAAAAAAAAAAAAAAAAAAAAAAGAAAAAGAAAAAAAAGAAAAAGTCTCTCCCGAGAAGGATCAACTCACTATACGTTTGTAAATAAACATACCGGACAAAGTTGCTCAAAACAAACTGAAAGACATTTCATGTACGGCACAATTCTACAAGTATTCAATTCACTTCTGTTACAAATGGTAGTGAAATTAGCTGGCTAACCACTGTTCCACGGTGTGGCTCAAATTATTGATATCTACTCAGCTTAGCTTAGCTTAGTCTGGCTCAGAGTCAGAAATGTTGACCACTCGGTGAGGATCGAACTCATTAGTAATAGTTTGCATAGATAGGTTGTCAACCTTGTTTCCAAGTGAGGTAACCTGGCTACGTTCGCCACGGGTAGGATGTGGACAAAGGTCGTAATTATGAAGCAAGGATCGAACTCATTATTCAGCAGTAATATATATGGCGAGACCAGCTTTTTAACTATTACACAACGATCGTTAGGTATTAAGGTCAGTGGAATAGTCGTTTGGTCTTAAATTGCTGAAACAGCTTTTTTATACTTAACACAAACGCGGGAAGCACCCCCCCCCACGCGCGCGCACACACACTCACACACTCATCTACATGCACGCCATCCACGTTTTTCTGATTTAATTTTATAATGGTCAATGTGACATCTTTTATTTTATTTTTTAAGAAATACTAAGCGAACTTAAGAAATAGCCAAGTGTTGATTGAATTTTAAACATAAGATGACCATTTTTTTTTTTTACCCCAGCTCCGCCAGAAGTTATCTCCCTTGAAAATGAATACTCCGTTCAAACACACTGAACAGAGATCGCAATGAAACGTAAGGTGTATATTCATTTCCAGCGTACTACGAAGGAATAAGCCCACTCACATCTCGACTTAAGTACACATCTATCTATCTATCTTATCTGTCTGCCTGTCTGTCTGTCTGTCTATCTATCTATCTAATCTGGCTATCTATTTATCTGTTGTCTGTCTATCTATCTATTAGATCTGTTGTTTACGTAGGTTTCACATACACATAAGAGTGTGTATTTCGTAGCTTGCATACACACATTTTTTTTGAAAGCACATTTTATCACTACTCTCTTTGACACTACCTTTTCACGCTCTCTATCTCTGTTTCTTTCTCTCTTCTCTCTGTCTGTCTTTTTATCCTGTCTTTCTATCTCTCTCTCTCTTTCTCTATCTCAGTCTGTCTCCCTCTTTTCATTTCAGTTCTTCCTTTTTCTGTATCTCCTTAGCCTTTTCACACTATCCGACATTTTTGCTTAAATCGATTTTTTTCTTTCTTCTTTTTCGTGAGCCTTTCTTTCCTTTCTAATGTTTCTCTCTCTTTCTTTCTTTTCTCTCTGTTGTCTCAGCCACTCTCTCTTCTCCCTTTTCAGTATTCAACGTAATTTCTCAATACTTGCTAGTCCCACCGAGTTTATTAGTGTTCATTTCTGGAATACGACCTCCACCCATTCGCCGTCCAAATCTCTCTCTCTTTTTCTTCTCTTTTCTCTTCTTCTTCTCTCTTTCTACATCTGCCTCTTTCGTTCTTTCTTTCTTCTTTCTTTCTTTCTTTCTTTCTCTTCGTGTTGTCTTCGTCTGATTGCTGCGTCATATGAGTGGAGTTGATCATATTATTTTAAATTACTTATCGTGATTACAAGACATTTTTTAAAATTGTTCATTTCAAACAATTTGTGGATTAAAAAATGAAAAAACAAAAATAAAGATACTGTTTTAAAGTATTCAACGATTCTATACCTTCTTGATTAATATAAAAGAAGCAACAAAAACAAACAAACAAAAAACATCTAAAGTTGATGGAAAATGAAAACATTTACCAAGAAGTGGCGAATATAAAAAAACAACAGGAAAAAAAGTAAATGAAATTATTAAAAACAAACAAACAAGGAATATAAGAAGAAAGAAAGAATGAAGATGACAAAAAATAGATTAAAATAATAATAATAAAAAAATAACGTATATATATATATATATATATTTATATAAAAAAACTAGATACTTCCTACTTTTCTTTCCGTGTCTGCTGTGGCTGTTCCTCTTGCATCATCACGCGAATCTAGACAAGAAACATATATATATATATTACCCGTGGACTCGAAACGATCACACAGTATCTATACACACAGCCGGATTTAACGCCGTGTACACACACACACACACACACGACACACACACACAACACACAACACACACAACAACACAACACATAAACAACACACAACGTAGAACAAGTTACTTTTATATGACTATACACACGAAAACAAGCACTTAGTCGGCTACAGTCACGTATATACACAAACGAAAATATGTTCGTGCCAACAGAAATGCCTCACTGTAGTCCAAGCATACGGACAACTTAAAAGAACAAAAAAAGTTAACTCATAATCGTATAAGCCGACCCTCAGTTGCAAACAAGAGGAGAGGTGGGAATGTTATTGAGAAGCTAAAAATAAGTAAGACGACAAGTAGTATTTACGAGAGAGAGAGAGAAGAGAGAGAGAGAGAGAGAGAGAGAGAGAGAGAGAGAGAGAGAGAGAGAGAGAGAGAGAGAGAGAGAATCTTTAAACTGTTCTACAAGATCAGTCGAATTAGAAAGAAGCTATGGACACACTGGAAAACAGACGGTAGAGATGGAGGATTATTATTAATATCATCGCAAATATTCTTACGAGCTTCGCAGTGAAAGAAAAAAAAAGCATGACTGGACTCGACTGACCAGAGCATTCATCTGCGACCGTTTTCGTGTTTGGGGGTGTTGAACAGACGCAATTTCACTGGACACTGACGCTGAGCGCTAAACGCGCGTGCGTGCGTGCAACGAGCAGACGACTGTGTGTGTTTGTTTGTTGTTTTTTTGTGTGTGTAAAAACGAATCATTTGATTCAGGTAAGCACAATTTTAAAAAAAACAATATTTTTATTTTGTACGTATGTCATATTCTGCGTATTTACACATTGTCTTTTTTTCCCGGTTTCTTTTTCTTTCTTTTTCTTTCTTTTTCTTGTTTTTTCATCATCGAGGAAGAGCAGCTGCATCTCTCTCAACACAACTAANCTCAATTAAATAAGGTATTTTTAACATTGATTAAAATCTAAATAAAAAAATACATCACGTAGTATACTTTGGGACGCCGACATGAAATATTTCTTCCATTATAATATATATATATATATATATAATATATATATATATATATAACGCTCTTCTAAGGAATGGAGCACTCTGTGACGGCCTTTACACACAAAGCGATGTATGTATTAAAACAGTTAAAATCCCCTTCCCATTCTGTAAGTGAAGACAGCCTAAGGTTAAGGTGCCGGACTGACATCCACCGATCGGATTTCAATTCCGGTTGTAGGTAGGCTTATAAAATGTCTAGCCACACTGAAGAGACTTGATAAGTCGAAACACGTGTCTGTAGATGACCCTATAATATATTGTTTTATATGTACTAGAATAACAAAACCGCCCTTCGGGCGTGTAAAAATAAATTTTGAAAAAATATAGCCTGAGCCGAGTGGGATTTAAAATTCAATGTCAGAGGGGTAGTATCCAAGTAAAATTAAATAAAGGAATTGAAGTAATAAAAAACAACAATGCCAAAATATGCCAAAAACTTTAAAAGGATATTCAACATTTAATGATTTTAGTAATTAAAATCATCAAATTCATTAAAGGAGTAAAAAATAAACAATT
>CM042142.1:76434055-76449055 GCA_023376005.1 Doryteuthis pealeii
TAAAAATATCGAATTTTTTTTTTCGAAGAGTCGTAAGCAAAAAAAAAAAAACAACAACTTTTTTTTCAGAAAATGAATCCGCTTTTAACTGCAATTTAAAAAAAATTGTACACACAATAATATATTTTCGAAGTGGACAATAACTGTTAATTTACCTAGACTTATAAGTGCTCGGTTTAAAAATAAAAAAACACATTCTGCTCAATGCTATTTCAATAAACAACTATGCAAAAAAATTAATATGTACGAACGAAAGGATTCGATAAGTGAATGAGAAGAATGAGGAAATTGCAACAGGGAATATATAATTAAAAGCAAAAAGGTCAGTCTGCGTTGATCGATATTGGCGAGTTAAAAATAGCCAGATTTTGAATGTTACACGGCTTTTTACTGAGGAAGGGGAGGGGAGAGGTTCATTGTTTATTTAATTCAATAGTTAATATCATACATTTCTTTTTTTTAAAATTTTTTTTTTTAAGGAAAAGTCTGTTGATTTCAATGAAAATTTTGAAAAAAGTCAGCGTTGACGTAGCATTTCGTTCGGTTGGAGAATAGCTTGTATACATTGTTTGTTCGAAAAGTATTCAGCTATTAGGATATTAAGTGAAATAATGGACACGTTCAAATTATGAATCCCCGAACACAAAGACTTTAGAGTCATGTATCTTTTTCAGTTTCACTCTAGAATTTTCTTTTGTGGCCGTTGAATTCTCCTCAATCCTTAATTTGACCGACGATCTGAAATCTGCGATTTTGGTTTTGGGAAAAATCGAGAAGCCGCAGTAAAGTCCTCTGTGATTGGTTTTTAAGTTACAAGGCTATATACAGTAACTCTAAAGGTTCTGGACAGGCGTCGCATATATATATATATATATATATATATATATATATATATATACTAGACAAAACGTGACCCGTTGGGTCACCCATTAAGCTCTCTCTAGATGATTAGGGAAAAGAGTAGGATCTGCCAAAATCATCTGCTTTTCATTTTTAAAAACGAACTAAAATTTATTAAATTGATTATTTAAGATCAAATTTGTGTCTAAGTCGAAAAGTAGTAACATAATGAGCATCAGTAAAAAAGCAAAAATTTACACATATAATTTATTTTTGATATATTTAAAACGTTCTTTTCGTCCATTTTGATCAAGATGCCTGCCAAGAGGCTACTTAAAATCCAATTGAAAACATTCACACTGGATTGTCCAATTGAACACATATCCTAGTAGATAAAGGAGTTAGATTAAGACAGTTCTAAAAGCCAGTTATCTCTAGATTGCAGGTTCAATCCTGGTCAGGGACAGCAGTAACATAGAATAATAATTAACACAGCTTAACACCTGTACCCCAGCTATGGTTAGTGGAATGAGAACAGGATACCCCCGTGGACCTAATAAAGGGTTGGGTTCAAAGTTCCGTGATGGCTCCCAATTACAAGAAGGTTCCCGAGTCTGACAAGAAATACCTGAAGAAGGCCGGAGGGCACATCAGCCGAAACTTTGTACAGATAACAATGAAGACGAGGACAAAAGTCTGAATAATACAATAATGGTAATCTTTGCGGAGTTCCGTCCTGGCTTCCTGCATCGAAGCGGTATCACTTGAAAAAAAAAAAAAAAAAAAGAACAAACTTAGGGCATTTTCCACTGAAAACCCAACCCAATCCTAAACCCCTAGTTAAAATTAACTTTTATTACAAAGTTCTGTTTTTCTGGGTCACCCTGTATACAGGGTGACTCAGAAAAAACAGAGCCAAAATTATTTATTTATTTCCATTAAACTAACCCTAAACCCCAACCCCAAACCTAAACCCTAAACCATAGTTATTTTTTTTTCACACCGCTTCGCTACGGACTTCAATCGTAGCTGGTGTTTTTTTTGTTGTTTTTTTGTTTTTCAGGCAGTCACCGGCAAGCATGTTTTGAGGCAAGAGCCATGACGGAACTCCGCAAAGATTACAATTATTTGTATTATTCAGACTGTAATATCGGAGTGTTATTATTTGATTGATACTATTTTCTGCATAAATAAAAAGACTAAAGACAGAGTTTATTTTTTAAAGCCATACGTAATTAAAAACAACCTTAATCCCCTAAAACCGTAACCCAATTCGCAAAATGTTAATTCATAGACTGTAGTTAAACTGTCATTGGGTACCAGCAAAAAATTTTCCGTTTTAATTTTCCAACCTAAGTCAGAAGTCAGTCCTACATTCTATGAATTAACATTTGCAAATTAGGTTACGGTTTTTAGGGGATTAAGGTTGTTTTTAATTACGTATTGCTTTAAAAAAAACAACAACAAACACAAATTACTATACATTTAATTAACCATTGAAATGAATTATTGAATCTATTATTGACAGTTTGTTTGTGTTAATATAGCAATGTATAATTTCAATTAAACTTAGTTTAAAAATATTTTCAACATTAAATGTATAGTAATTTGTGTTTTTTTGTTGTTTATTTTTTAAAAGCAATACGTAATTAAAACAATCTTAATCCCCTCAAACCGTAACCAAATTCGCAAAATGTTAATTCATAAACTGCAGTTAAACTGTCATTTGGTACCAGCAAAAAACTTTCCGTTTTTTTTACCGACCTAAATCAGAAGTCAGTCTAGTTTGTTTTAGTTTTAACTAAACAAACTTTTAAGCCGAAGAAAACTTTCACTTAAACAGTGGGGGTAGTCAATGTTTGCTCATTGAATTCCATAATATTTAAATATATAACTATTTTTTTTACCCAACATGAAATATTTTAAAGTAAGTTTAATACTCTATGAACTAATAATTAAAGTAATTTAAAAAATCTATTTTAAAGCATGATTTCAATTTCGTAAAATTTACGCTCAACTAAAATTGAAATCATGCCAAAAAGATACTTTTGTTTTGTTTTATTAAAACAAACCAAAATTTCTCTGTGGTCTGGAGAAAGGGAGAGGCGAATCTACCTAGAGTTAGGAGTGCGGGAGGTGTTTGCCTGCTTATTTTTACAGGCAGTGGGCACTCCACTCCGTTATAACTCGACTACTCACATTAACTCTCCCACTCACGGTAACTCTATATAAGGGAGAGTGGAAGAGAGTCAGGTCTAATTTAGACAGGGATTGGTCGGTTGTTGACTTAATTGCTAATTACGCCTAATTAAAACCAATTAAACTGAATTTTTTTCAAACATTGGTTAGTGCTAAAACCAAGGAATATCTAAGTATAAATATTGTGTCCATAACATAAATAGAAAAAAATCCTTTAGCTGGCGAAGGTTGATAAACTCAGCTTTAGTATAATAATAATAATAATAATAATAATAATAATAATAATAATAATATATATATATATATATATTATATATATATATATATATATATTAGTGTTACACTTTCTTTCTTTCTCTCAATGATTTGAAATGATTCCAGTCAGCCGATGCTCTTGCGTTCTCAACAAGCCAATACGACTGATGACACTATCGCAAACCCAATTGACAAGCAGAAGTGCTGATAAATGATTATAAGTAGTTTAGGTTGGTTTATTTGTTTTTAATGGGTCATCAACCTTCGTGGGTAATTTAATACCAAATCCATCCTTGTAGAAGGATATTAGTGTTACTATTAGGTCGATTATCTATGGTCATTGGCATTGCAGTCTCGGAAGACTGTATAGTTCTTGTGCCTCTGAAGTTACAACGCCTCCTGTGACTGTGAAGTCCGATGTACGAAAAACGTTCTCGACCACAGATATCGCATGCAAAAGGTTGTTCCTGAGATGTTGATATGCAGGTGCTTTGTTGCCGCCATTTTTTTCTGGACCGCTTGGTAATTATACTAAATGCAGTATAGTTTACTCTCTATGAAATTAAATTGAATTTCATCATTAGATTGTGAATATAGAATACCTAACAAAAAATCAGATTAATAACACAAAAAAAAACAAACAAACAACAAGTAGCTAATTCTATTTACGACTTATATTGTTAATCGGAAATGAATATTTGTCTGCTTCCTTTGCACAACTGTGAGTGACTGTGTGAGCATTTGTTATTTGAAAAAAGGTAATATTTGGAGAGTGCATCGCAGTTGTGCAGGTAATATCAGTAAAGAAAAATAGCGTCTGATTCTATCAATTTTTGTTTTATTTTCATTTACCACCAGAGGCAAATCACTGATTTGATATATTGTTCTGCGCCAAATAATTCAGTATTGCGGCGGAAATTAATTCGTGTTCCCGTGAAGATTAAATTTCGGAAAAATATTTTGATTAAGAAAAAAAAAAAAAAAAAAAAAAAAAGAAAAAAAAAGAAGAAAAGATTTAATAAGTTTGATTATGTCGAAAACATTAATTTGCAGATTCCACTAAGAAACTCCTGCTTTGAAAAATGGCGTCGGTTAATTCAAATTGTGCAACAGATCGGCGAAGTCGTTCTCGAACTTGTATACAATAGATTCCGGTTAATTGGGACACATCGGGAATAGAGTCATTTGACTCATTATGAACTCTCTGTTACGCGAAACAAGATTGATATTATAACAAAGTCTTCCTCGATTTGTGTACACTAGATTCTGGTTAATTGGGACACATCGGGAATAGACTCATTTGATCTATTAAGAACTGTCTGTTATGCGAAACAAGATAGATAGTATAACGAAGTCTTCCTCGACTTGTGTACACTAGATTCCGGTTAATTGGGACACATCGGGAATATAATCATTTGATCTATTAGGAATTGTCTGTTATGCAAAACAAGATAGATAGTATAACGAAGTCTTCCTCGATTTGTGTATACTATATTCCGGTTAATTGGGACATATTGGAAATAGTGTCATTTGACCCGTTTAAGAGTTGCCTGTTATTCAAAACAACATAGGCAATATTAAAACGAAAGATAACTGAATATACGAAATCGTTATGGGCTTGTGAACACTATTCTGGTTAATTGGGACACATCGAGAATAGAATCTTTTGATCCGAGAATAACTTCGCACATTTAATTATCCATCGTATTCACATTGCCTGTTTTGTTCTGCAAAAAAAGGTTACTGCTATGAAGTAACCGTTTTTTTGTGCAGAATAAAACGGGCAATGTGAATGCGAGGGATAATTAAATGTGTTCTCGACTTGTATACTCAAGATTCCCGTTAATTGGGACATATTGGGAATAGAGTCTTTTGACACCCCTAGTAACTGTCTATTATGCGAAACAACATGGGCAGTATAAATATGGGGGATGATTAAATATGCAGTTATTTGCTGAATTTTTATCTGAAATGTTAATCCATTCGATTAATCTTATTATAATGGAGATTGTGTGTGTCCGTCTGTAACCGAAATGATATCAGTACCCAAATCACAATTACCATGATCATTTACGTCACATCCTCCATGATTTTATTTTTATTTAAACCTCAATTATTAATAAAATTGTTTTACATTATTAATACAGTTGGCCTTATCTACATACTAATAACACGCATCTGTATTTATATATACAACAAGATAGCGGTTTGCGGTGTTAACTGGAAGGCTAATTTGCATATTGATAATAAATTTGATTTTCATATATAGTGCTTCTTGTATTATTGATTTTCTAATTGTTTGGTTATTCTGATAAACATGAACAAACCTATCGAGGATAAATCTGAAAAGAATCTATTAACAAGAAGAAATAAATGTAATTTTATTTTTACTTGCTATTTTAAACTAAAAATTAAATAGGAAAATTAGCAATGAATGACGGGTGATGGGAAAAATGATGGAAGAGTTAATTTCAACGTTATTCTAATTTTTCGATAATACTCCCTGTATTTCAATCATTTATCTGTTCTCATTTAGTTTTGTTAGTCTTTCTAATTTAATATATTTCATTACATTAAACTTAAATACTTGCGCCGGTGGTGCATTATATTGCTAGTATTCATAATGAATTAAGGACTTTAAAAACAGATATTCATTGCATGAATCAAGTACTGTTTTTTACCATTAGGCTACGAATTAATGATGTACCTACTTCTGTGTTTTCCCAGTTTAGTATAAGTCGTGTAAAAGATCGATAAAGTTGTTCTCGAATTGTATTACACTGGATTCCAGCTAATGGGACATATCGGGAATTGTGTATGAATTATTGATATTCGATAAGAATACTTGAAACCATATAAGTATGTGAAACAAACAAACAACAAACAGTTTTTCCACATCAGCATTAGCTGATGTATTTCACTGAATCTCCTCATGTCTTTCAGGACTCTTCTGAGTATTCTGGCAGAATTGCAGCAGTGCAGTAGTCTGGAAGATGTCAATTCTTCCTCTGATTTCCAATCTCAGTCTTTTCCAAGTTTATTGGACCTTTCCAAGTGCACAACTACAATTGTATCACTTTCATTCTCATATTCCACAGCTTTTTCCAGCTCTCTGCAAGGTCCATGTATTTATCCATCTTTTCATTTTCCTTCAGCGTCACCCTGTGATCTGCGGAACCACCGCAAAGTCCACCAGTTGACACGTTTTTTTAAATCAACACTAGGTCTGGTCTCCTGGCTGGGGTAGGGTGATCCGTCTATTATTATTATTATTATTATTATTATTATTATTATTATTATTATTATTATTATTATTAAATAGGAGTAGTTACTAGAAACCATATAACTGTATATAAAACATTAGTACTATGAATAGTTACTTGAAGTTATAATTGTTTAAAATGATTATCATTAGTTACTTGAAACCATAAAATGGATCAACCATTCACTCTCTCTCTCTCATTCTCTCTCTCTCACTCTCTCTCTCACTCTCTGTCTTTTATTGAGTCTAGTTTTCCCTTTCTCTCTCTTTCTTTCTCATATTGTCTTTTTCATATTGTGTCTCCTTTTCCTTTGTTTACTCTCTCTCTCTGCCATCATGTCTCCTTTTCCCTTCCTCCCTCTCTATCCTCATCCTTATAATGTCCTCCCCTATTTCCTTTTCACATTGTGTTTCAATTTCCTTCTTTCTCTCTTTCTTTCCCTCTCTCTATCTCGTTCTTTCTCTCTTTTCTTCCATTGTATCTAGTTTTCCCTAGCTCACTCTCTTATATTTTCCCTGTCCTCTCACATTGTCATATTGTGTCTCCTTTTCGTTGCTTCTCGTTCTCTCACCGCCACTGTGTCGCCTTTTCCATTGCCCACTCTCACCCCCTTTTCTCTTACATAATTCACGCCGTTTCCTCTAATTTTCGCACTGTTTTTAATTTTCCTTTGTCCTTTCTGCCTCTCCCTTTCTCTGATTGTGTTTGGTTTTCTCTCACTCTCTCTTTTCATTTGTTTACTCTCTCTCTCTCTCTCTCTCTCTCATGTTTTCCCGCTTCTTATACTTATGATGTCTACTTTTTATTGTTTTTTTTCTCTCTCTCCCTATCTCACTCTCCCTTATGTCTCATCTCGTTCCTCTCTTTTTACATTATTCTTTATTTTTCTTTGTTCGTTATTCTCTTTCTTTCTCTCATTCTGTTTAGTTTTTTTCTCTCTCTCCTCTCTCTCTTGGTTTCCCCACTCTTATTTCATATTGTGTCTACTTTTCATTTGTTCTCTCTCTCTCTCTCTCTTTCTTTCTTTCTTTCTCTCTCTCTCCTCTATCTATCTATCCATCTCTATCTTCACTTTTTTGTTCCCCAGTCTTATTTTCATATTGTATCTACTTCGATTTGTTTTTCTCTCTCTCCCCCCTCTCTCTCTTATGTCCCCCCTATTTTAAATTGTGTCTACTTTTTATTTGTTCTCTCTCTCTCTCTCTCTCTCTCTCTCTCTATCTATCTATCTATCTATCTCTCACACACACACACTCTTTTTTCTTTGCTCTCCATTTTTCACATGTTTTCTCCGTTCCTCTTTTCGGTGTTTCATTTTCCCTCTCTATGTCTGTTTCGTTTTTCCTTGTTCTATTAGTTTCGTGTTCAGTTCCTCTCTTTAGCTTTTTTTCTTTCTTGGACAGACCACCTCATCTTGTATTTACTTATCGAAGGGGACATCTGCCAATATAAAATTTGACCCAATCCTTGGAGAAAGAAAAGAAAAGAACGAAAGAAAGAAAACACTGTAAGAAACTGAATTCTACTGAAGCAATCAGGAATGGAATCAAAGCCAAATCAACTAACTGATCACGAAAAAAGGATCTTTTTTTTTTTGGAATTGAATTTAAAGTCCGAAATTGTTGCAACAATAAAACAATAAAAAGAAGCAGTTAAGTCGTATGTAATCATTGCTGCAGTCAACGTTGTTTTCTGTCTATTCGGAATGTGCAAACGTATTTACTGCACAATGCGAATGTACAATTTTTAAATCTGTGTACCTCTCTTTGTCTGACTTCTTGTGTCTCATTTCCCTATTTCTCTCTCTCTCTCTCTCTCTCTCTTCTTCTTTCTCTCTCCCTCTTTCTCCCATTGTGGTTAGTTTTACCTTACTCTCTCTCTCTCTCCTCTCTCTCTTATGTTTTCCTCGTTCCCCCTCTTTTTCATATTGTGTCTTCTTTTCCTTTCTCTCTCTCTCTCTCTCTCTCTCTCTCGCTTTCTCTCGCAGTGTGTCTCCTTTTCCTTTGCTCTCTACCTCTCTCTCACACGTTTGATATGTATACTTAAGAGCTATTGAAAAATAGTTCAATGTGTAAAAAGTATTAAAATCTTGATTTAACTCTCTCTCTTTCTCTATTTTTCCATTCCATTTCATTGAAATAGACAATTAGCGTTATCGTTTCCACTCTCTCTGTCTCTGCACCTCTCTCTATTTTCTTTCTTTTAAAAACTAAACAAAACACATAAACTAGTAGTCAAATTATTCGAAATCCACAAGATTATGCAGTATTAATATTTACTAGTGGGTTTGGTTTGGTTTCTTTGTTTAATGGCATACCAACTTTCCTGGATTATTCAATACCAAAGCTATCTTTGTAGAAGAACTGTAATGATACTATTTAACCCATAGCTAGAAGAATGAGCGGGTTCAAACCTTTCCCAAGGGTATTAGTCCGAAAGTGAACGTGATAGGGTGACTGGAGTTCGAATTCGCTTACTACGAAGTCGCAGTCCAGCACATTAGCCACTATGACATGAGGACTATCCACATTTACTAGCGGAACAGTGGATATACCACGGTATAATCATTTCTTTTTTTGTTGGGTGCTGCTTTTTTGCTGCTTTTTTCAGGATAGCACGCAAAATCCTTTCTTATTTTTCCAATCGTTACGTTAGAGTCTCATTGGTACAGCCATACAGTAGAAATGATATCTTGTTCGTCTTACTCTCGCTCTCTCTTTCCAGTTCCTCTCTTCTTTTTCCTCACTTTCTTTCCTCACAATCAAAACGGAATGGGCCATCATTCATCTGAAGCGACGACTTACATGGCATACGGAGGTACAATCTTAAAATTTTGTACGCTATTAATGCTTTTGATTTGATTTGGCAATTTGTTCCAAAATATATTACTCTAGTAGCAAAAAAAAATCCAATTAGTTAATTCATAGATTTTGAAATTATCAGTTTAAAGAGATAGCAAATACGCTTGCACGTGTGCAGAGACCCCCACCCACAAAAAAACCACGAAAACAAAGCAAAACAAAACAAAAGCAACAGACTAAAAGTGCCATAAGATCTACGTTCACTTTGCTATTTATTTTGACGCGATCCGCCCAAAGACGAGAAGAGAACTGAAGCAGAAGAATGGACACACTATTTTAATCCTATAGGCCGGCAAAGGAAAAAGAGCAGAGCACTGACCTTTGCAGAAGTACTGAGAAACATCTCTTTGATCCAAGGTAGAAGTACAGAGAAACGTCACTTTGATCCTAAGCAGAAGTACAGAGAAACGTCACTTTGATCCTAGCAGAAGTACAGAGAAACGTCACTTTGATCAGAGATAGAAGTACAGAGAAACGTCACTTTGATCCTAGGCAGAAGTACAGAGAAACGCCACTTTGATCCTAAGCAGAAGTACAGAGAAACTTCGCTTTGATCCTAGGCAGAAATACTGAGAAACGTCACTGTGATCCTTGGCAGAAGTACTGAGAAACGTCACTTTGATCCTAAGCAGAAGTACTGATAAACATCACTTTTATTATAATCAAAAGTACAGAGAAACCCCACTTTGATCCCAGGCAGAAGTACAGAGAAACTTCACTTTGATCCTAAGCAGAAGTACAGAGAAACGCCACTTTGATCCTAAGCGGAAGTACAGAGAAATATCACTTTGATCCTAGGCATAAACACTGAAAAACGTCGCTTTGATTCTATGCAGAGTGCGCAGATACTACACTCTTATCTTATCAAAGATACCGAGCCATAGGTAAAGGATATTTTGACGGTTACTGTGCTAGACTTTAATTTCTTAAACTGTTTACAGTTTCTACCGCTGAATAAGTTCGGATTTGAAAGTGAACGTGTTGACGCCCGACTGTCGGATGGGTGGGTCAATTTCTCAATGCAACATCTTAGTGCATAAAACCAGTAACTTCTTGATTAGAGAAACGTACTATTAGAAGGTAAAGTTCTACAGTTGAACAATAAGACAATGCATTTCCTATGCCCCGGGGCTAAGTAGAGAAACCAATATTCTTTCCAGGGTGCCTAACTCGTACGTTCTAAATACAAAATGCTGGGTTTCCTTTATCTTCTGTCGGATTTCTTACATTTTTGTTCCCTTAGGGTAGCTAATCGATACTCGATTACTTGTAGATATTTTTAGATAGGGTAAATGGGTGACAGAGGACCATGTTTACTTCAGCACACACATACACACAATTTGAGATTTTACGTTCGCATTATTGGGTTATTCGTTAAACATTTTAAATAAGTTCTTAGTATCTATTTAAGTTTAACAAGATTATTCAAGATACACAGTCTCTCTCTCTCTCTCTCTCTCTCTCTCTTTCTCTATCTCTCTCTTTCTCTCTCATACACTCACACTATCTCTCTCTCTCTCACACACACACTCACACTCACCACCCGTCCCTAATGGCCATCGCTCCTGGCAAGTCCTCTTCACGACATCCAGTATCCGCAGAGCTGATCAATGTTGTTCTTTGCCGGTCGACCAACTCTGCGATCTCTATGCATCAGTGTCAACAGAAAAACGTCACTTATGAGTTCGTCCTAACTTCGGTAGTGTTCAGCTTGTCCTGCTCGTTTTACTTTGATGGTTTGTCTGATAGGAGGTAAGTAGGTGTACATCAGCTTTGTTGTGAGGTGCTACTTCCAGGAATTTTTCAAGACAGCACACACATCCTTTTGTAGTCCCCATCTAGCTTCGTTTTTTTTCAATCATTTCTTTAGAGTCTAATTGGTGCAGCCATACAGTAGCATTGACACGGCTAAAGCGTGAAAGAATTCTCGTTTAATCTTATCAGATATATCTGATTTCCATATGATCGATAATCTGGCTATAGCAGTCCGCGCCTTTCCTTTGCGTATGTTTACATTGCTTTCTGTGGATGAGATATTACTACCTATACTACTACTAAGACTTGAAACCGTATGACTGTGTCCAAACCAATGATTCGAAAATTGAATATGTGACTTGGGTGAAAAGATTAACAATGAATTTTATCTAATAAACAGTATAAACTGTTTGCAATATGTTAAAGGTTGAGGTTAAAAGTTCCTTTTGTGTCGTTTGGCTCCGTCTGTCTGGTTAGACAATGGCTGCGCCCACTGAGGACTCGGCTGAATGTGGAACACCATCAGCTGTGTCGGAACAAAGCCGGTTTCTGAGCGGCGATTCCTGGTGTGGCTGCTGAACATGAAGGCTGCGGGCTACGCCTCGGTAGTTGCTATCGTAGCTTTTATTATTCCCTCTCCTGTCCGACCACAATTGAATTTATCCTCGGCAGTGGCGATGCCCGCGAGCGCAACTCGCCACCAGACACGACTATCCGCAGCGATCTCTTCCCCAAGTATCAGAGAATCTGTTTATATATCTACAAGGAAATAAAGAAAATTTGAAGTAAACGGAATACAGTGTAGTAACTGTTTCTTTCTGTATTCACACTTATAGTATCGCCTACAAATAAGTATACACTTAACACGAATTTAAGCAGCGATGAGCCTGTTAAATACCTTGTTGGATGACCACTTAAGCGACAACAGGTACTGTAAGCATGACATGGTGATAATGATGGATGGATGGTTGATAAGATAGGAATTCTTGATATATAGCTGTGTACAAAAACTTCTTAAGAAACAGCTACACAAAAATGTACTGTATCTCTTTATTGCCATGGTCCAACTCTGACCCGGAGTGGTATTATCTGTAAGAATCCCATTTATAGTTCATATATATTTGTTGAAAAATTATTTGATTCGATTGGATCGTGTGCAAAAAAAAAATAACCAACAGAAAACAAGACAAACAAAAATGGCTAAGAAACAACAAGTCAAATGCACTTCTCTAACCTCCCAGCATAAAATAACCACAGACCGATTGACATGTCGTTAAAATCAATCAATCAATCAATCAATCAATCAGAGACGATTACGACCCAAGTGCAGTAAAAATGGAGACCCCTTGGTGTAGTGGCTAACGTGTTGGACTGCCGTACCGTAATAAGTGACTTTCGGACTAATACTCTTAGGAAAGATATGAAGCCCCTCATTCCCGGTTATGGTTAAATAGTACCCCCCCCAATAAAAAACAACTGAGGTGGTCACTACTAGAATAGACTCAGTTCTAATTAGTGATTCATCCTCCACACATTACTACAACAACCACCATTACGTTTATGTTTTTGTTTTTTTGTTTTGTTTGATGTGACATTATTTATATTGTGCAATATTGTGAAAATAAACCATTGTCTTCTTCTTCTTCTTCTTCTTCTTCTTCTTCTTCTTCTTCTTCTTCTTCTTCTTCTTCTATCACTAAAATGATGGTTTCAGCATTAAATAACCCACGAACGTTGATATGCCATTAAATCAAGAAACCAAACCAAACCAACCAACCAAACCAAACCAAAACCAAATCAAACCAAACGCAATAAGCATTATTGCCCAAAACAAAGAGAATTTCAAACGTTTGTACACAGTCAGTAACTTACGTAAGTTATTAAATAAAAATCCATTGTTAATAGTTTAACCTCGGTTTGGTCTTGTTCAAGTTTTGTATATTTTCTGACTGAAACAATTCTTTAAAACATTTTATAACAATTGGAAAACTCCATCTGCAGTTTCCATGATAAATGGTAAACTCTCCCTTTCGAGGAAAAAATTGGGTTAAGATTCTTTTTCTTTTTTTTGCACACACCATTTTGTTCAAGACAATTACGTTTTGGAGCGGACAAGATAGCTTCCAGCAAATCATTACAATTATACAATATCGACGACCATTAGATTCTTATTTTTTTTTTAATATTTATGAAATGATTGAATTTCTATTAATTGAATAGCGACACACACAATAGCTTTGTACAATCAATGGGGGAATCTAGAATAGACGTTGACCTTGTGTATTCATTCATCTCGCATTTTAAATTGGAAAACAATCTATGTCTACTTCAAACCTGAGCAATATAATGATCTATTGAAAAGGATTCAGACTTCTTCTTGTACGGGATAATATTGATACAAAAGCCCAGTTGAAAAGGCAACAAAAATTGATTTAGTTTCGCATGGAAGCGACTGTCAATTAACAACACAAGCCATTCGTTGATAGTTGACGCCTACTGCAGCGTGTTGCTTAGCAGAACAACTCAATAGTGTTGATGAATTTGATCTTCAAGTTACAGTATTTGACGGCATATAGGACGCACTTTTTTTCCAAAATTTTGGCTCAAAAAATTGCCCTGCATCTTATACATCGTAGGTGAAGTTTGAGAACTCCCGTAGGCCTAGGCTAATCTTCTCTATGATGCTCACTAACCCAGCTTACGCTCAGTGCTTTTACCTTCCCTAAACTGCCAAATTGCTTTTATACAGCTATGTTTCTGCTTGTGTACTGCACAGCTATAATGTTTTCGACAATATATGCTTAAATACACTAAAACCTTTTTTTCCCGAATCTGACCTGCTGAAATGGGGGTGCGTCTGATATGCCTGTGCATCTTATATACCGTAAAATACGGTAATCTTAATCTCAAAAGTTATTCATTCTAACGTGGAGTTATGGTTAGTGTGAAGTTTTATTTTTAAAGTTTTGTACGCAGTTAGATGATATTAAGTATTCCTGTTTAATACAAATAATTTAGGACACACAAGATTCCTGGTTCGATACCGGCTGTAACACGGCGAGTTCTTCAATTTAATCTAAATCTTAATGTTGGTTTTTTTTGTATATACGGTGTGCTGCAATCCACCACTGAAATGTATAGGCTAAGCGAGGTGATGTGGTTTAAACCTCAGCCAATCAACAACCCGAATACGTGGTTAGTTAACTATTTAATCACTGATATTGACAGCCATCCATTTGCACTCTATTCGATATTGACGAACGAACCTGCCTATAACACTAAGGAAACCAAAGTATTCTTCACTAAGGATCCCGCTCTGCTTAACACAAAGGATCTCCGCTGGATAGTGCTCTTGATTTGAAGCCTAAGAATGACCACAAAAATCGAACACTTAAAATTTCTAACGTGGAGTTATGGTTAGTGTGAAGTATTTTTTAAAAAGTTTTTGTACACGGTTTGATAATATCAAGTATTCCTGTCTAATACAAATAATTTAGGACCCACAAAATTACTGGTTCGATAGCGGCTGTAACACGGTGAGTTCTTTTGTTGGCATCAACTAATTTTTAACGAAAGAGGAAAAGTATAAAGACTGTTTTTGTTAGTCAATGGAAATGGTTTTGATAAAACGGGAAAATCAGAATATTGTATAATTTTTATTTTACTTATCGTGTTTATAGATACAGACAAAGGTCAATGCATGGCCTGTAGTGACCTAAGGTGATATGTTTATCAAATCTGTCAGATATCAATGGGTAGACTTATTTTGGGGCTGGCGGATTGCACTGGTTCACCTTGCCACGTCTCTAAAAGAGCTACTATTTTTT
>CM042142.1:76454055-76466555 GCA_023376005.1 Doryteuthis pealeii
CCATCATGGGTTATTTAATTTGAAAGCCATCCTTGTAGAAGCACAGTAGTTGTACTATTTAACCCGTCGTTGGGAGATTAGGGATTCGTACCTTTCCAAAGTGTATTAGTCCGAAAGTTAACGTAATATCACGAGTGGATTTCGAGTTCACTTGTATTTGTGTCTAAAATATTAGTATCAAATTTTGGCATTAAATAACCCAGAAGGAGTTGATATGCCGTTACAAATAGATGAACTCATGATGGTGACGGATTCTTAATTTGTGAGATTAAAATAAGAATAATTTATTGGAGTAAAGCAACAGAAATCAAAGTTGATTGGTTTGGTTTCTTTGTTTAATGGCATATCAACCTTTATGGGTTATCTAATGCCAAATCCATCCTTAGCCCCGTCGGCTTAGGGCTTTAGAATACACCGGCTGCACCCCTGAAGAGGGGTAAGACCCCCCACCCCAAGAGGCTACCTGTTGGCCGTGGGTGACGTTCCGTGATGCTTAAGGACGGAACTCTGGTGAATGAGCAGTCCCTGACACGCGACACTCCATTTTGGTCCTTACTTAGGCGGTCCGATCAATGGCTTCGTCATGTCATGCTCTAGCACCTATATGATTATCCCTATCCTATTGCCCTTATGGCAAGCTCCAACCCTTTTTATCATATGTGTGCTAGTAGGCGGTGGCTGAGGATCCTCATGTTCTGGGAAAGATGTTAAACTCAATCTGATGGTGAAGTTCCAATTCTGGAGGTCTGTGGAATATGGAGTACCCCTTCATCACCATTGCTCTCTGACCCACTCTGACCCCGGAGTGGTAGTACCTGTTAGGGTCCCATCTATGGGTTAAATAGAAAATGTGTTTGTAAAAGAAATTGAGTGCCCATTAAGAATGAATTTATTTCAAAACTTTGTCGGCATTAAATGACCCACCGAGGTTGATATCACGTAAAACAAACCAAACCAAACTAAACCCATCCTTGTTGAAAAACAGTTGTGGCACTATTCAACCCATAGCTGGGGGATGAAGGGGTTCGTGCCTTTCCAAAGTCCAAAAGTCAACATAATACACACGACTGGAATTCGAACTCGCTTACTAGCAAGTTAGCCACTACACAACAGGGACTCCTCCTACTATTATATAGGAATAGTCACTTGAAAACATATAATTGTGTATAAGATATCAGTATTAGATAGAAATACTTTAAATTATACAATTGTGTGCAAATTATTTGTATCAGAATACTTGATATATAATTTTGTAAAAGAAAATGATCACCTACAAGCGAATGAGAATTTAACTGATAAATAGATACATAGGTGTAGAATAATCATACTAGTTCCAATTACCGTCGAATTGGTAAGACAAGGTAGCAAGCAGTCGTAACTTAATACGAACCTGATTTGCTGCAAAGACCACTGCAAAATAGCAGGTTATTCATGAAGCCTCAGAACATCATAGTAACCAAGCAGCCAATCAGGACTCAAGGAATGGAATCACTCAAATGCATGAGTGGACTATTCTGAATTCCCATAAGTACCAGTTGTCTTGACACTGGTTCAGTTGTGTTTGGCCAGTTGGTGCTGTTCAAACCAATAGTAGACTGACTGACTGACTGACTTCAATATATATATTAAGGTCACTAGAGAACACATATCCGTTTAATAGGACACCCTTGCTTTAAGCATAGGTGATGACCGTCAGCTAAATTCGCCTTCAGATCTCTCTCTCTCTCTCTCTCTCTCTCTCTCTCTCTCTCTTATATAATATATATATATATATATATATATATATATATATATATATATATATATCCCAGCACAAGCTCAAATAATTAAGAACCGTTGGAATATTTTAAAATCAAACCCAAAATTACAAGATATTTGTCAACAGCTAGGAATACTGGACTATCGCCAGCTAAATAACCCCAGAGAAATGATAGGAAGTAACAACATACTAAATAATAAAAATATCCATGAGAAACCCGCAATAAAATCCATTAAATTTTGCCAACCATGTAATATATAAAAAAAACAACCTATACTGCAAACACCTGAAGGCAACCCACTCATTTACTAGCTTATCAAGAAATAAAAAAAAATCTTAAAATTTATCACGAATCTAATTGCAGAAGCAGAAATGTAATTTATTTACTGCGTTGCACGTGTTGCCAAAAGCAATTGATTGGAAAGTCAGAATGGCCATTTTACTTTAGACTAAAAGACTACAGAGACGGAATCAAATTTATGGATTATAGATATTAATATTTGTAGAAAAACATTTCCGCTCAAAAGATGACGATATCAATAAAGTTCTCTATTATGTAAAGAATCGAAGGAAAAACAAAACAAAAAACAACAAAAGACAAAACATAAAAAAGGCTAAACAAAAACACCACCACACTATGTTACCTGATTTATGAGCAGTCATAAATTGTGAACGTAACTGTAGTTAGAATTTTAAATAAATTTCGTTAGATTTAAAATCGGGTGTGGGTAATTTTCCATACCCGTTGGGATTATGAGTGACATGAAGATGATCCCAACTGATCTTCCGGTAGAAAGCGCGTGATTGGACGCGTGGGGATAAGTTTTAGTTTAGTTTGTCAGATGCGAGCCGGCTCCCTAAGAGAGACGGTGTCTCTTAGGGTTCGTATCTCACCCGCTGCGGAATCATGGGCTGGGGAAATAAAACTTGATCAAAAAACAACCAAGTCTTGTATTAATGAAATGTTAAAAGAAGCAACGTCCAGCCCTGTAAGAAGAATCAACAAAGAAAATCAACCCCAGTAGAAGCCCTTAATAGAAGTCAGCCCAGAGAAGATGGCAGCCGAAGTAGCAGCAGTTAGTAGGAACCAGCAGTAAGCAGAAGTTATCAAGTAAAACCACCTATCATATCTATAATCACTAATCTATCTAACTGTCTCTCTCTCTCCCATTATATACCCGATATGACCCTCTCTATTATTTATCCGAGAACTTTCTCTATTATATACCCGATGTTTTATAAAGGCTATATAACCCCTAAAGACAATATTACGGCGATAATAGAAACACAAAGATAAATGTATAAAATGCCTCCAAACACTGACTCCAAATGGCTTTAACATAAAACTAATCTATTCTCAAAACTCCACTTTGAAATAGGATGGAAACTTAAATAAATTGTATTTATAGTTATACAAGGTGTGTCAAAAAAGTATCGAGATGTTTTGTACTCTTTTGACCTACCTTGTATTCTAGAGAAAAAAGGGAACGTTATTTTTTTTAGAATACAAGGAGTGTCAAAAAGTACAAAAAATCTCGATAATTTTTTGACACATCTTGCATGTCTGACCAAAAAAGTTACAGTAGATTTGAGACACACCCTACCCACACATGCTTAACAACTATTTTCCAAGCGGAGAGCTCACTGTGAGGTATCTGCGATAGCTGAGAACATATAATGGTCAGTTGAAGAGACTTTAATATCAACAAATAATATTCATTCAATGAATGGATATGCTACGTTACTAGATGATTTTCACCCCTTCTTTTATGACATATCAAATTTTGGTTAAATCGAACTTAACGGACCTAAATTCCACCAATACGTGGTTCCAAGTTAACTGATCTGAAAATATGTAAAAGTTTTTTTTTAATAAAATAACAGGTGCTTTATATCTTTTATTCATTAATATATCAACACTGAAAATTTCATTAAATTCGGTTAATTCCTTGATTTTTTGTATTTTTGTTCTTTCGGTGGGGTGACATACGATGGTGGAATTTAGGTCCGTTAAGTTCGAATTAACCGGTGCTCCTATATAGTGTGGCGGTGGATGTTCGAATTCTGGTTGATAATACAAAAATATTATGTAACATTAATAGCAAAAAACGACTTCAAATATTACAAGCGACACTCATAAAGAATAGACAGCTTACATAAATGTAAATAAAATGTCTTTTAGCTTGTGAGTGGGAGTCTTAAAATTCTTTTATTATATGTACAATTCACAGTAACGTGATCCTCAGTTACTATATCTACACTTCAAAACAGCACTTATGGTCTATGCGTTTATACATTACCGTCATGCTCACCCAAGAATTCTTTGAACCACCCAAGTACTAGAGACATTGAAAAATTTGATTCTTGTCATTTATCCTCTTACCGGCATCGGTGGCTTCAGTCTATGAGAGTAATAAGAAAAAATAATCCTTTTCTTTCTTTGTTAATGTTAGAAAATCTTTTTCTATTACTTATCGTTTGAAGCTTATTTTTTTTTTTACCGACGACCAACAGGTGGCCCCAGAGGCACAGTCGGTGTATTTTACAACTCTAGTCGACACGGGGCCCCGGCGATGGGTAAATAGTAGGAAAAACTAAGTTGGTTGGTTTGTTGATTGATTTTAACGGCATAACAACCCATCTGGGGTTATATTATGTCCAGCGCTTAGGAAGTAATATATGTTGTGTATTTACATTTATACTTTTGTCGTAATTGGTTTTTAACAATGTGTTAGCACCATTGGGGATAATGTTGTATGGTATTGATTAGGGTCATGTCTATATTCTATGGTATAATTTTATTTACCTCAAAAAGGACAGAATGTCCTCTATGTCGACATTTTCAAATAGATCTTTCATATTGTTTGCATTAAAATAACGGTTTTTGACGCGAGAAAAAAAACCTACATTCCATGAATAAGTATTTAACAGTCAAAGGTGTTTGACATGTTTCACACGTGGTTGTTGTTCTTAACCTTGTTTAGGCAACTAGCCTAGGAGAAGGAAAACTCTGAATGAAAACAGGCTGAGTTCCGCTCATAAACTGACCTTGTGTCGCATCCTGCTCATGGCGGATGGGTTGGGTAAATACATACTCATACCGATACGCTTGTACGTACATTCAATGCATTATACATCTAGAGACGGAAGAACTTATACTGTCACACTAAAAGGTTTAGTAAATTTTCATAAATATTTTTCAATTCTGGCCATTTATTTAGTCAACTCTCATTGATCACTTCATGTCGTTCTGTAATCAATTATTTATCTTTTCAGTGCGACAATTCTAATTGTATAATGACATTTCATCCAACTTGGACTGACGTCATGCATAATTAATCATTATGACACCCTTAACAAAAAGAAATATGACATTCTGTAGATTCCTGGAAATTCCCTTGGTATTATTTAGTGACATTTAGAAATCTTTATAAATGATTGAGATAATATATATATATATATATATATATATATTGGTGCATAAGCAACAAATTTTATCATCTGATCCATCTGATATAATGGAAAGGACGTCCTTCCTATGTCATATTTGCATCAAACTTTGTGTGCATGCGTGAGTACGCGTGTGTGAGAATCTATCTAATTAAAGTTAGCAGAGTGGCCTATTGTCGGTATCAGTCGGACAGCATGGTAGTCTATCCTCTTTTAACTAGCGCTAATCCAGTGAGATTGCTTTTGCTGAGGTGGTGCGCCACACCTACCGTCAGCTCCTCCATTTTACCGCATAGATCAAATTACTTAATCTGTGCTACTCATGTGCTGAGTTGGCGGGGATCGGTGTTCTACTGACTGAGGTAAACTGACCCTTATCTATAGTATTTCCT
This sequence comes from Doryteuthis pealeii, assembly GCA_023376005.1. Lineage (NCBI taxonomy): Eukaryota > Metazoa > Mollusca > Cephalopoda > Myopsida > Loliginidae > Doryteuthis > Doryteuthis pealeii. The sequence continues at coordinate 76,459,657 of CM042142.1, forward strand.
ATAAATAAGTACACTCTACCAAATTTAATAAAAAGTTATTTTTCTTCTAAATCAAAATATTCTTGCGGAATATTGTACAATAAAAATGATATTAGGTACTATTTATTACTCTACGGCGTTGAAACTCTAACCCAAAACATGAAAATGTCGTCTCTACGTATATATAAATAACTGAGGTGTCACACAGAAATCTTTCATAAATTACATCCATGTCTATTAATGACTGGTTATGACCAAAGGAACTTTCACAAGTAAATATCATAACCTGTCGGAACTCCCTTTTATAGCCTGTAATAAGTAATTGAGAGTTACCTCCCCTATTTTATTATTCCTTCCCTTTGTGGAACTCTTTGGTGTTTCTAAGAGTATATAAACTCTCAGTAAACTGTAACATTATTCTAAGTAGAATAAAGCTTTCTTAACCCTATCTGCGTGTTCGTTTATTATTACATAGCCCAACTATAAGAGTTAACCTAATCATTTATATGAAAAAAACAAAAAAACCCAATGTGAAATCGTGACCGGTTTCATGCACTCACTTCCAGGACAAATGCGAGAAAATGGTTAATAAACATGGATAACAAAATATATAATGGCGTTGCTTTCTATTATGTTTTTACATCTATTAATAATGGATATTCGGTTTCTGTTTGTAACCAAAACTACATCACTGCTTACGCCACAATTACTGAAATAAAAATAGAATAAAGAACAATTAATATCAATAAAATAGATAAAAGTTGTTCCCTATACTTTAACTTTTGAATCATTTACATTGTGATGAATAAACTATTATTTATATAATATAAACCATATAAACAATGAAATTAATTAAAAAATTGTATTACTCTCACTGGAAAAAATTATCTGCGAAATTTGTAATCAATTTTAAAACTTATCTTTTACTCTCGCCGTATTCAGTAAGAAGAAGTTAACTAAAAATTTACAAAAGAATAAATGCTTACGATTTCGTGTAAAATTTATATGTAAAACATTCAAAATAATTATTTAATTAAGAATCAAGAGATGCGTGCAACCTTTTAGTTGAGAACTAAGTTTCATTTCAAATTATTTTACTCTCTTTACTCCTTTAATAAATTTGATGATTTTTCTTACATGTGATAAAACCGTTCTGACATTGAATTTTTAACTCCACCCCACTCAGGCAATATCTTTCAAAAATATATTTTTTTTGCAATTACAAATAAAATACGAAGCACTGAATGTAAATGCAAGACCAGGTTGCTGAAAATTAACAAGGTTTTATTTAACGCAGGGTAGAGAAATGCTTCTATCCTAAAACAGTGACCTAAGAGGTTAACTTGTGTGTGACCTGCTATCTCGTGTGGCAATTCATTTATGTCATAGAACATTTCCGGTTTACGCTCCCACAATGCACCTGTCACAGGAAGCAACTATCTCCTACTGATCAAGAGGGAGTAACTGATTTCTTGCTGAACAGAACTTGATTTTCTGTTGTTTGTATGTGTTCTTGGAGTTATAGATCTCGTATCGGCAACATTTTTCACACTAGTATATAACAGTCATCCTACGTCATAGAAATGCAAAAGTTTTTATCTTTCTTCCACAATATCAATATATTCGTTCAGGAACTTAATCACATATACAGAACTATAACCCGGAGCAAAAGCGTTAATTAATATCAAGATTCCAGTGTTAAGAAAAGGTTTTATAGACGCTGGTCTCCTCTTCACCGGTGTCTTGATTAAAGTGTACGGCTCACAAAGGGAGATAATCTCGCTTCAATAAATGCTACGTCTTATTCGCATGTCCCTTTCTGTAACCTTCGCGGTTTTATCTAACGCCTGACCGTATCCGTACATAAAGAAGAATTCAATATTCTCGGCCGAGCATCGTTCGTCGCGTTCAGTATCACATAGAGAGAAATAGATTGTTCGTGTTCAGCATTATTCTCTTTTGGACTGTATGATAGCTTGGTGGTGAAAGCAACGAATTACAGCCTTCGCTGGCTTCTTTCTATTCGATACAGAATCCATTTATGAAATGGTAATGACGTCTGAAACGGAGGCGCTCATCGCACAACGGTTATCATCGTAGGAAGCAGACTCGGCTATCCGAATTAGAATTCCGATTGGTTTATTGGCTGTTTTGTTTTACGGCATATCAACTAGAGTTGTAACTAGAGCATCAGAGTTAACATAGGAATAATAAGAAACCTTTTTCAGGAACACCGACAGTAGAAGGATTGGGGTACTTACTACTCACATAAATCCCTAAATGGGTTAGAATGGGCTCTTTAGCCTTGGTCGGCAACCCATTTAAGTCAAAGAAAAGTGCGACACAAAACCTCCGCTGCCTAGCGGCTTTCCCTCACCCAAGGCCAGGGGAGTAAACCCCGAAAACAAACCAGGAGTCGGAATCCCTATGTTGGTGTAATGCAGAAATCCAGTGCTACCCAGAAATTCTTGCGACACTACCGCTGCTAAACTGCATTGGTTCCTTACCTTTCCTTTCTCAGTGTGCAGAGGGAGGGGGTTGCTGCTTGAGCAATAGCTCTTCCTCCATATGAACCCGCCCAGTCTACGTAGTTCAGAAAAAAATTGGAGACTACTCCATCGTCTCTCGTAAACGGAAGGATGCCAACAAATAAGAAACACGTGTATTAAGGATAGGAAAAACGTTTAGTAAGCAAAGATACAAGGTGAACAGCGTAATTAGCAATTGCTAGGTTGAATTAACGAGATATCGTTGTTTTTTTCTTCCGAGGTTTCATCAAACATTGTTTATAGGAAAAAAAAACAGACGAATCCATTTACATTATTTGGGACCGGTTTTGCTCAGTCGGTAGAGCGTTCGTCTTGGTACCACAAAGTTCTTGGTTCGATACCGACCCACGTAAACCCAGCGCATAAGTAGCATAGGGATTTGTGCATAGGGTAAAGTGAGGAGCTGATGGTAAGTGTGGCACTCCATCTCAGACGCAAAAATAATCTCTTTGGTCTAGCGCTAGTGAAAAGGAGATAGACTCCCTCGCTGTCTAGCTGATACCGACATTAGGCCAACCTGACAACTTGACTTTTTTACTTTATATGACAAAACCCTTTTCGGGTCATGCCAAATGAAGTCATTTTGATATCAGGTTTCTTACATTACCTGCTATTGCTTAAATGGTCATCCATCTAAATATCGAACAGGCTCATCACTGCTTATTTTCGGTGATATAGTGGAAACCGGTGCTTTCAACACAAATTTTAAGCAGTACCTGCCTAAAAGGAGCGAGGGCTGAGTTTATTGTCCGGCACCTGAATTGCACCTGAAGGAAAATGCGGGTGGACCGATGCATTTTTTTCCGTAATAGGTACGCATGAGTTTCGATTCGTACAGTAAAATGTCTTCGTGCCAACCCTGACTTGATGGGAAGTCGGGAAAAAATATACCCCAGGGAAAGGTAGGTACTTCCCCAACTACCCAACTCGTTCGTCACGGACAGGGCAGTGATGACACAAGGTCACAAGTAATGGGGTATCCGACAAAGATCAAACTCGCTATTCAATACTAATGGAACTGCCAGAATAGCTTGATAACCCTTACACCACGATGTAATACAATACCTTTGGGATGATATATGAATCTAAATTTCTCTCTCCAGGTATAGGTAAAGTTTTGGTCTCTTTAACCTTGGTATCACAACCGGTATAGGAGAAGGAAAACTATATTCAAACCAGTTGTAGACCTGGAAAGGGACGAGATGTACCAGGCTATTCCTTAGTCACACTACATGATTAAAAACCAAAACCAAGTTAGGGGATACCTTTTTTCACATCCTACCCGTGGCAAAGGGGTTAGGAAAAATACCTACTTTGGCTAGACAGGCAGTTGGAGTGGTCTTATCAGATCAATCGGCTAGTCATATCAATCCCTAGTGCCTATATGATTGTTCTGACCGTATTCTTCAAATTGTTCTTATAGCAAACAAACATCAAACCTTTTTTTTATCGTAAAGGTACTATAAGCCGGTGGCGGGCCGACCACCAGTTATTTGTTCTAATTCATTGATACAAAATGAAGTAAATAAACTCATTTCCACCTCATATTGGTACTCATGAAGTCAATGAAAAATCTTTGTACATTCAACAGCATTCAATATTCAAAGAAGTGAAGTTCCAGTATATAGTTTATGTGGAAGAGTATGCCTCTACAGTACTGGCCTGGTGAGTCGCCTGAGAAAACACAAGGATACAGTGTCAAATGCTACTGGCACTCAACTATGAAAAAACAAAAAAAAAACAACAAACAAAACAAACAACAAACAGGAAATGGTCTGACTCGAGCACGAGTTGACAACCAACAATGAAAAATCTAATATCCAATTTAGATTGTCCTGTGTATTACGTTAAAGGCATATAGTGGCGAGGTTCCAATTCTAGAGCTCTGAGGAGTTTGGATAACTTATTCATTGCCATTGCTCCCAGGTCCACTCTTACCAAGAGTGGTAGTACCTGTTAGGGTCCTATCTATGGATCAAATAGATCTGTTTGCAAGTCAATGAATATTATTTCTACCAGTTTATTGATACACATGAAGTTAATCTAACATGAAAATTATTTATGTCAATATATTGATATACATGAAATTGATAAAAAATATTTCCAGTAGTTTATAAAACCAATCCGAACAAAAATATTTACCAATAAACTATTCGCTTACAAATCACACACACACACACACACACACACACACACATATATATATATATATATACGTGTCAACTCTGTACGAGTAAGACCATTTCCTGTTTTCTTTTTTCATACTTGAGTGCCAGTAGCATTTGACACTATATCCTTGTGTTTTCTCAGATGACTCACCAGGCCAGCCCTGGAGAGATATACTCTTCCACATAAACTAGATGTTGGAACTTCACTTCTTTGAATGTTGCTGGATTGAAAACCCTTCTTTCTAATTACCCGCATCAATTTTTGAGTCGGTTGGACACAAATTCTTTCACAGACCGGCATATATATATATATATATATAATATATATATATATATATATATATATATATATATTATATATTAAATTGTTCTGGTTCTAACTGGAGAAGATCCGCAAAATGGATTATGTTTTTAGAAAAGTTTTTTAATTATTTTTATCTTACATTTGCGACACGTGTTTCAGATCTTCTGGTATCTTCTTCAGGCTTTGGTCAATCATATGAAATGATTATATATATAATATAAAGCTAGATTTGGCATTAGATAATCCACTAGAGTTGATATGCCATTAAACAAGATAACCAACCAAAACTAGAACGATGATTATATACTACTGCAAGTGTATTTACCACGGGTAGGATGTGGCAAAAGTTTGCAAGTATGGGGCATCAAGCTAAGATCGAACTCGCTATTCAGTAGTAATGGATCTGCTACACTAGCTTGCTAACCTTTATACCACGACGGAACGCCCAACAAGTCTGTTAATCTCTACACATTCTTAACACTGAAACATTAACAAATTGAGAGAAAAGAAATAGCAGAAGGTTTTTATACAAGTTTTATCCCCTTTAGACAGGGAAGCACCAGGTGCATACGCCCGCTTCCGTAAGAGAGCGTAACGTAGAATAGGAACCAAATTATCAGAGTTCTTTTTATTTCTATATTTATCAAATATACGTAGTTACATACAAATGGCTCCAGCTGTGTTCGCCAAGTCTTTTGTTAACCTATATAAAATGTGTTTCTTTTTAATTCTATTTTTCTTATATTGAAGGTATTAGCAAAAATGCATCCCCTGGGCACAAGTATTTAAGTTTTAATATAATTAAATATTATATTGAATTAGAAAGACTAATGAAATTACATACGAAAGCAAAAACGATTATAATTATTCTTACTTTATTCTAATTGATTTCAATATAACATTATACATAGGATTGATTTTAATATGTTACCAGTTATTTATTTAAAAACTTTTACATTTTTTTCAGATCCGTTAATTTGAACCATGTATCTTTGAGGCGTAATATAGATTCTCAAAGATACGAGACCAAAGTTAACTGACGTGAAAAAATGTAAAAGTTTTAAACTAAAATAACTGGTGCATTATACTTTTATTCATTAATATATCAACATTGAAAATTTCATTAAATTCGGTTAATTCCCTGATTTTTTGTATTTTTGTTCTTTCGGCGGGGTGACATACAATGGTGGAATTTAGGTCCGTTAAGTTCGATTTAACCTCTCTTGTTTTCTATATATGTGTCGACCTTTCCTTATTCACGACACAGCAGTAAATACATGCAGTATATTTATTGTAGAAAATGTGGAAACATGGCATACGTAATAGTCAATACACTTGAATGATTCTTTTACATTTCATAAATTTCTATGAAAAGTTTTAAACGGAGACAGGAGTAACATAACGGTTATCGTTTAGGAAGTAAACTTGAGATCAAATCCAGAACGAGACTGTTGACATTTCCCATCGGGCTCATACTTTTGGGAAAGATATGAATCCAATTATTCTCCATGAAGCTGTTGGTAAAATAGTAGGGCAGAGTGGGCTCTGTTTGCATTTCACATAGGTCTAATACTTTTGGGAAAAGTATGAATCCGAAACTATGCGTAAAATAGGACAGACTATGCTCTTTAACCTTTATTAAGTAACCAGTCCAAATAAAGTAAAGTCCCTGTGCTACTCATACGCTGAGTTGGCGAGAGCCGGTATCGACCAGGAACCTTGTGGTTCCTAGGCGGACGCTCAACCGACTGAGTTAAACCGGCCTAAACCAGTCTAGGAGAAAGATTACTTTGAATTCAGACATGTTAAACTCCGCTTAAGAAATTGACCTCTTGCAACATCCTGCTCATGTGGAGGTGTTCGTAAATACATACACAAGGCTAAAGATGTAAGAGCCAA
>CM042142.1:76469055-76489055 GCA_023376005.1 Doryteuthis pealeii
ATCACAGCATCGGCTTTTTATGCTGTGGCCATTGTCTCTCATTTTCTTTCACCGCGTTTTCTTTTTTTAATCTTCCAAAAACCAAGACGGTATCTGCCCGATTCAAGCCAGACAACAGTTCAATTTCTTTCAATCTTCTTGAAAAGAAATCTATTCACATAATATCCACCGGGCATGTTCTAATGGACGCGAAATGTCTTGAGAAAAATATACTATTCGCAGCGGTTAGCAAGATACAGTCGATGTTCATGACTATTGTAAAAAGTTCGATCCTTACTGGGCGCCCAAAACTTTTGTGACCTTGTGCCTTACTAGCCTCAGCTTAGTAAATAACAATAAGGGGAACTTTTGTTAGCATTATTTCTCTAATAGCAGCTATTTGTCTAGTACACCCTTGTAGTAATTAATTGAAACAAAACGAATAATTCCGTTATTATTATAATATCTGCGATCTCTCTGTAAGGCTTACCAATGTGTTCGTGCAGCGTTATAATTTTCTTACGCTTTCTTAAAGTAACTTCCGTCGCAGACAATGGCCGTAGGGCAACTCATCGACGGTCAAGACAATCGTCTGGGCGAGATAAAAATCTGATACAATCGCTGATGTCGAAATATTTTTCAAGACCAAACAAATTTCATATTACACCCCAAAAATAGATTCATATTACTGCACACCACTGCAAATGACTTAATTAAAGGGAAAATAGAAATCGAGTACACCCTGTAACTCCAGTGGGTCTAAAACTGACCGCATAGTGAAATGAAGGAAACTGAAGTGGTTGTTTTTCAATTAATTTTCACAAGGGTGTAATTTAAGTTTAGCTTGTGCGTTATATTTGTCCCAGCAATGGGTTAAATAGTATAACTACTGTCTCCCTGGAGGGCTGGATTTGACATTAAATAACCCTCGATGGTTGATATGCCATTAAATAAAGAAACCAAACTAAGCCAGTCTTATATTTGTGACCTTATGCCAAACTCAATTAAGCTTAGGTTGGTTGGTTGTTTGGTTGGAATTTGTTGCTGGTCATCACCCATAATTTGGTTTGGTTTCTTTGTTTAATGGTATATCAACCTTGATATATAAATTTACCAACCCCTCCTTAGTGTTAACGTTTCGACCATTGTGACACCTTCTTCAGGTGTCTGTCGTAATCGGTCATCTTCAGGGCATCACGAACCGAAACCTATTGTAAACTTCAAATGTTATTTAAAATTTTTTTTTTTTAGATGAAGCTTGATGTGAATAATTTTGATGTTTTGGACTGTTGTCCTCAGTCAAACTATTAAGAATGATTTCCCATGTTGGTTCATTACTATGCTCAGATACACAGGGAACTCCGGAGTAAGGCCAGAGAGTACAGCGGCCGAAAAGTTGTCTTTATACCATTAAAGTAAAGTCAGGTGGCCTAAAGTCGGCATCAGTCAGACAGCAAGGGAGTCTATCCCCTTTTCACTAACCCTATACCAAGGAGATTGTCCTTTAGCATCTGAGGTGGAGCGCCACACCTACCATCAGTTCCTCACTTCACCGCAAAGATCCCTGTGCTACTCATACGCTGAGTTGGCGAGTGCCGGTATCGAACCAGGAACCTTGAGGGTCCCAGCCGGACACTCTACTGACCGAGCTAAATCGGCCCTAAATATGACCGCAATAAAGATGAGGTCAACAGTCCGTAACATCAAAATTATCCTTCAAATGTCTTTGCAATTCTTGTTCATTCGTATCTAATTAGCCCCCCCTCGTTTTTGTGCTTTCTAAGAATAGGGTTTGCCTATCATTCCTCACACTTCGTCGCAAATGTCTTATCAAATGGCATGGACGAAGGAATGGAAATGGTCTATCATCATGGTTTATTTTCAGAAAGCTGCAAATATGGCAGACTTCAGAAGAAAGCCGGAGGGTAAAATAGCCGGCGCATTGTAACTATAACAACCAAGAAAAGAACACTGGTCCGAGAACATCAGAGATTGGCAATAAGATCTATATATTAATACCGGGTTCCTTAATTGTACGACCGTTATCATCTTGAAACACCCTCTGGTTAAAAATGAGACCGTTCAAATCTTCTAAGATGGAATGCAAAAACTGTAAATTCTGATTATCTGGTGTTGCTTATCCGCCGAAATCTTATTTCTTATGAGTGTCGTCTCCTCAGCTAAATAATGGACCATATAGTTTTATTATAAAGAAAGAAAGGGAAGAAAAAGGGCATGCTACACAGAAAAATATATTGAGAAAGAAAAAAAGAGAATAGGGGAAAATAGAGAGAGGGAGTGAACGCATGGAAACCATAACACTAATCGGTTTCGATCGAATATGATGAAAAGATGAAAAGAAGGAAAGAAAGAAAAAAAAGTGAGAGTAATTTGATTTAAGATAATTGTACTTTTTACATATTGAAGTATTTTGCAATAGATTTTAAGTACACATATCAAATGTTGTAATAATTAAATTATCCTACTGTGGTATATCCAAAGGTCCTGCTTGTTTCTTATTAATGTAGTCCCGACGGCGGATGATCAGCAACAGGTTTTTCAATATTTACTTCAAATTTAAAAAGTCCTAAATCCCCACGTCACAGAACTTTTATTTGGAGAAGGGGTCCCCAAGGCCTAGCGGCTAACGTGCTAGACTGCAATATTGTAGTAAGTGAGTTCAAACCCCAATCATGTCTCTCAGACAAATACTCTTGGGAAAGGTATGAATACTCATCTACCCAGCCATGGGTTAAATAGTACCATTGCCGTTGTACTAGAAAGATAGCTTTGGTATTAGATAACCCACAAAGTTTGATATGCCATTACAAAAAGAAATCAAACCAAACCAGACGACTTCCGTTTGATTTCTGTTGTTTTACTGCAATAGATTATTCTTACTTTAATCACATTAATTAAGAATTTGTTCTTTTGAGGATTTGATCTATTTTTATGGCATATCAATTCCTTATGGGTTTTATAATGCATCCAATTATTCTTCCTTTTAGCCATGGGTTAATAGCTGGACAGACTGGTCTCTTTAAGATTGGTATGGTCACCAGTCTAAGAGAAAAAAAACTCAAGCCTTCAAGAAATTAAAACCTATTAAACTTAAAATAAAGTGTCACATTCTGTTTCATGCAGGGTTGGGTAAATAGACATATAGGAAAGTGATGTAATATTTTAGATTTTTTAGTTGCCCTTTCTTTATTATCGTATACACAAACATTTCGGTCAATGTGCCCCCGGCCTTATTGTATATAACAATAAAGACAACAGTCCGAAAAATCTCAATAATACAAATTATCAAGACTCATCTCAAAAGATCAGATAGATAACAAGAAATTCATATTTTGTTAAATCTCTACTAATATCAAGATTGAACATTTTTATCTTATATATCTTAAAATGTATCTTTTGAAGAACCAGCCATACTGGCCTATTGTCATCTAAATAAACTCAGAGAAATCATTGGAAGCAATGTTTGAGATACGCTTGTACTATTAAACAACGCTGGGTGGCGTCGTCAGTTATGTTATTATTAACTGGTTCATTGGGGGTGGGGGTCAGGTCTTTCAAAAAAATACCCCCTCGCCAGTTAGACCCCTCTAGAGACGATCAAACCCTAGTGCGTCACCCGTCTTGTTCAACGCTAGCAGATAAACTGGCTTTAAATAGAGTTCTGCCAATGCAGACCTCGGCTTCTGTACATCTGGTTGGCTAATGATGGAGCCAATCAGAATTCAGAGTAGGCGTTAAAAAAACAGGTCTACGAGGCACAGACACCTTTTAAAAATAATTCATTGGCATGGCTGGGCCTAACGGCCAGTAGACCATTTCTTTTAACATAAAAAAGAATGTACTAAATAATAGTGTAACCATAGAAGACCACATAACATCCAGTAATTTTTGCCAACCAAGTAATATTAAGAACAACAACCCACGCTAAAAATCACCTCAAGTCAACGAATTCATTCACAAGCTTCACAACGAAGAAAACTGAAAATTTATTCATGCGTCTAATTGCAGAAGCAATAACGTAATTTATTTACTAGATTGCACACGCTGCAAAAGCAATAAATTTGAACATCGAATAGTCACTTTTTATTTTAGACTAAACAACTACAGACACAGACTTAAATTTATGGATTATAATAAACTACTCCCCGTAGAACAACATTTCCGCTCAAATAATCATGACTTTAACAGAGATACAAAATTTACTATTACAGACCCCCTACCTCCCTCCAAAAAAGACACATTGAACAATACACTGATAATAGGAACACACGAAGACACATGGATAAAACTTTTCCAAACACTGACCCCAAATGGCTTTAACATCAGACTAAACCATTCACAAAACACTACTTTGAAGTAGAATGGACGCATGGGTTGCAACGTAAATATTTAAACAAACAAATGCTTAAGGCAAATATTTAACTAAAAAAAGTTGATACTAACTCTGATAGCAGTACATCACTTATTACACCAATTAGTCCATCACCTGCGTGACAGTGGTCATCAGGGATCGGGATTATTTTAGACTTGATCCTGGATACATGCGCATAGCATAACGTTTATCAGCGCACGAAATGGAATCGGCGATAAGAGTTCAAACCCTGAACGTTTCACTTTGCATTGATGCTCCTGGGAAAGACATGAATTCCCTTGGCTATTGATAAATGGTAGGGCAAACTTGGCTCTTTAGCTTTGATTAAGTAACTAGTCTAGTTAAATGAAAGATCCGAATTAAAACCAGCTGTACTCCACTTAAAAATTGACCTCGAGTTACAGGGGTTGGCTAAATACATATATGCATGCCACACTCATTAAAATGACCATGAATCGTATACTTTAGACAAGGAGGTATAGTTAAATACTGATAAACAAAACTATTTTTCGTAGTCGTCAACGTGTAGTATCTATTCATCCACATCCATGTTCTTATTTTCATATAGGAATCTGATCACGTCGTTGCTACCTTGCTGTACTTATCATTTTCCATAAAAAAAAGAGGACCGGAATGGCCTGTTGGACATTGGTTGTCAGAACCGACGCTATTTTTAGTCACGGTCTTTGCGTAAACTGACTATTTATGACGATTGTGGGTATCTAGTTAAATGCATTCATAGTGTACAAAAACATGTGAAAACAGAAAAATACTGACGTTTTTACGAATGATTACAGACGTAAAATTCCTACACCGAGCGCAAAGATTTTTGTCAAATTTGGCCTCGGGATCAAACACCTGCGGAAATGTTGATTGACAGGCCGGAGGTCACAGGTGAATAATTCAGGTGTAGGAATTTGAGAACCAAGATGGAATCGTTTTTTTTTCTCATTGTGATTGAGTGAGAGATATCACGCCGGAGAACAGCCGGGGGATTTAATTGGTTTAAGTAGTACCGATGTCATTACGCGTCCGAACCCGAAGGCACTATCGCTGATTCCCCAACTTTTCGATAGATTTGCCTGTCATGTCAATCGACCAACGAATCAATGATTACTGTCACAGATTAATCTGGAATCAAAACCTGTCTGTCATATCTAACTGAACTTATCTACATTGTGTGATTTTCCATGAATCCGTTAAATTCAAATTGTACACTACATTACAAAAACGATAGGCTATGTCTATTCATCATGTAACATATGAGATGATGATGATGAGGAGGAGGAGAAGGGGAGTAGAGGAGGTGGAAGAAGTGGAGGAAGAGGAGAAGGAGGAGGAGTGTTGATTTAATGAAACAATTAAACAGATGTAAATGAGAAGTAATTAGAAAATGTTTTGAGCATTAACAAATTAAACAAAAAAAGGTCCTCATTATAAATTCTTTTTTAAAGTTGAATTTATTGGAATGAAACTTCCACGAACTTTTCCAAGAAAAAAAATCAGCGCCAAGCAAAAAAAAAAAACCAAAAAAACACAAAAACGAAAAACAAAAAAAAACAAAAAAAAAAAAAAACAAAAAACAAAAAAAAACAAAACAAATAAATAATAATAATAATAATAATAATAATAATAATAATAATAATAATAAAAACAAGCAAACAAAAAAACGAACATACCTCCAACAAACAAACTGAAGGAAAAAAAAACAAAAACAAAAAGTAAAAAAAAAAAAAAAAAATATCTTTTAAACAGTGACTTGTTCAAAAATGTTGTTGCCAATTAAAAAATTACACAGAATGGCCACAGATGGTAATTGTAATGATAAAAGACTTTTTTGAAATGTGAATATTTCTTTATTTGTATTTATTTTCGAGGAGGAACGGAAATTTTAAAATAATGATGCAATTAAAAACTAAAAAAAGAAAGACCCCCCCCAAAAAAAACAAAAAACAACCTAAAACAAACCCCGCCCTGTCATCTGGGGCTGTAGAATACGCCGACGACCCATTACAGAGGAATAAGACTGCCACCGAATCGGGCCACCTGTTGGCCATGGGTGGCCACCCGTGATGCTTAAGGACGGAATCCAGGTGGTTGAGCTGTCCATAACATACAACACTCCACTTTGGCGCTCACCTGGACTAGAGGCCCCACTGATCAATCGACTACTCACGTCAAGCACCTATACGATTGTCCTGGCTATATTGATTTTATGACAAACTCCCAACCCTTTTTATCATATCTGTGCTAAAAGGCAGTTGCTGACGGGCTTAATGTTATGGATATGACTCTATACTGCATCTAGAGTTTTCAGTTCTAGAGTTCCGGAGAGTGTAATGTCATTACTCCCAGGTTCAATTTGACTCGAAGTGATAGTAACTGCTGGGACCCCATCTATAGATATTTTCTCCTTTTTGAGGGAAATAAAATTATACCATAGAATATAGACATGAAACAAATCAATGCCATACAATATAATCCCCAATAATGCTAACACATTGTTAAAACCAATTACTAAAAGTATATATATGAATGCACAATATGTATAACACCCAACCGCTAGGCATGATATAACCTGGACGGGTTGATTACCGTTAAATTAATAAACCAACCAACCAACCCATCTATGAATTAAATAGATTAAAAAATGAGTTTTAAAGATATTTTAAAAATGAGTTAAAAGGTTTGAATACCCAACAAGAATGAATAAAACAAAAAAAGTCTTTGGCATAAAATAACACAAAGACTGACATGCCGTAAAATCCAACCAACCAACCAAAACAAAACAAAAAAACTTAACCAACAGCATGTACTGTAATTAACATGAGTCCTTTGTTTATTAAAATGACTTGATTCGACATTAAATGACCTGAAAGGGGGCTGAGATGCCGTAAAACCAAAAATCATGAGGGGCCATCAATTCCGAAATGACTGTCTCACCCACCATTTTTATATTGCGTCAATATCTAAAAAAAAAAAAAAAAAAAAAAAAAAAACAAACCCTGCTCCACTGGTGTTGTGGCTAACGAGCTGGATTGCGACATTGTAGTAAGTGAGTTCGAACTCAAATTGCGCTATTACGTTCACTTTCAAACTAATACCCTTGGGAAAGGTATGAACCTCCTCACCCCCAGCTATGGGTTAGACGTACTGTTCTTCTAAAAGAAGGCTTTGGCATTAAATAACCCACGAAGGTTGTTATACGATTAAACAATGAAATCAAATAAAGAAATCATTGCCATGCTTGAATCGTATAGGACTAACTAGAAGCAACTACCCGGTGTCACCTGGGTAGAAGGGGCGGAGTTATTCTCGCAGATACATTATTACTAAATCACTAGTTGGATCCTCACAGGATGCTCTATTCAAATCCTTACGTAAAAAAGACCTTGCGTTGATCCGGCCTTGTGGGGCATCAGAAAAAAGTGCACAAACACTCTAAAAAGAAAAAAATAATGTCTCCTATCTAAAATATTAAATGCAAAAATCCTTGTGCTACTCATACGCTGAGTTGGCGGTGACCGTTATCGAACCCGGAACCTTACGATTCCTAGACGGGTGCTCTACCGACTGAGAAATAATGAAAGAGAATGGTTTGGCTCAAGAAAGAGAACGAGAGTGGGGAGCCCCTGTGGCGTAGTGGCTAACGTGCTGGACTGCATCATTGTAGTAAACAGAACGAATCGCCTACGTGGAGAAAAAGAAAGTCAAGTGATAAAAAAAGAAAAAGAAAGAAGAAAATAAAAACGGATAAATACTTTAAAAATCAAACAAACATCTATCTATCTATCTATCTATCTATCTATCTATCTATCTATAAAGGGCAGTTGTGTGCATGTGTATGTCCGGAGGAAACTTCGAAAATAAAACAATTAACGACAAAGTAAATATATATACACATTAAATATTTTCTTTTTATCTGGGAATATATTTAAAAATTAGTATTTGAATAGTAAGAGAAGGGAAAATCTTTAGTTGCATTCGTGATTAATGTCCCCTCTACCCAGGCAACGCCGGGTAGCCGCTTCTAGTTCAAAATATAGAAAAACAAATAGTTGTAGATATTTTTCTTTATACCGCGGTTTCGGCATGCAGGAGACTAAACTGGGTGGGCTATTACGTTTTATAAAAATATTTACCCAACCCCTCTTCACGAGAAGGATGTGACACTAGGTCAATTTTTAAACAGAGTTTAACAGGTTTGAATTAAGAGTTTTCCTTCTTCTAGACTGGTTGCCATAACAAGGTTAAAGAGCCCAGTCTACCCTACTATTTACCCATGGCTGGAGGGCGAGTAGGTGGATGCATACATTTCCTAATGATATTAACGCTATGTGAAATGCAAACAGCCTCGTCCAGGATTTGAACTCGCGTCGACGTTGGGCTGCTTTTATTTCGATTTTCCTTTCTATCTTTTTATCATATTAACTTTAGTTTATAAATTTAGTCATTTTTTTCAGTCAGTGTCTTTCATTTGAAGTTATTACTGTTTGTCTGTGGATTTACACATATACTTCTGTAATGTTAATCTAATTTGTAATTCTAGCTGTTCCCCCCCCCCATTCCTACTTTACTTCCTCTTTCCTTCTCTAAAATAGATAAATTAGTAGATTATTAAATTGACTTTTTGGAAGAAGAAAATTCCAAACAGAAATTAGAACTATTTGAAGTCGTTAGAAAAGGAAAACTTCAATATTTGTGTGAGAAGCAAAGAAAAGAACTTGGAACGTCCAGTTTTAGGAATAACATGGAGAATTATGGAACATCGCCACCTATACTGACCGACGCACACACACACACACACACACACACACACACACACGCACACATGCACCCCCCACACACTATATTTATATATATATATATATATATAAAGTAGTAGGAAGCGCGTGGGTGTTATGGGAAATGGACTCGTCGCCCCGAGTTCAAATCCTGGAGTGGTAATTGCATTTCACTTAGCGCTAATACCCTTGGGAAAGGTATGAATCCTACTCTCCCTTCAGCTATGGGTAAATAGCAGGCAGACTGGGTTCTTTAACCATGGCTAGGTAACCAGTCTAGAGAAGGACAATTCTGAATTCAAACCTGTTGAACTCCGCTTAAGAAATTGACCTTGTGTCGTACCTGCTCGTGCGGAGGAGTTGGTATTATATATATATATATATATATATATATATATATATATATATAATATATATATATATATAATCATAAATGAAAATGTATTATGGTGTTGATTTTCCATTTATATAACGTGAAACGTGTTCACGCCATAGAATGTTATCACGTAAGACTTATATATAACATAAACGTTATTAGGTCTTAATGCACGTGGTGTCCAGGTGTAAAAAAAATTAAATTAATAGAAGTCTAAAAATATGGGATTAATTAGGGTCAGGTGGTAAATGACATAAGAGCGATTTGTTTTAATGTTTACATTTGGAAACTAGTTTAGTTCTTTTTATGATTTTAAAACTGATCTACTATTTTAGCATTGCACATCTTTATATGTTAAAACTTATATGCTAAAATGTTTCATTCATTCTCCATTATATATATATATGATACCATGACTTATAAGTTTCATTCGGTCCGTTCTTAACTCCATTTCCTTGTATAGCAAATTAATTTTCCCCATTGAAATAAACTAAAATGCTATTAATCCGTTCCAGCACCAGCCACAAAAGAAAACGGCCTAATATTTTTGTTACGTATTTTAAATAAGATAAATAGCATTGTATTGTATAAAATCATTGGCGTTTCCTTTACATCAGTTTGAATTGCTTTCCTAACTCCGTATTGATTTGCTTACTTTATTTTATTTCCTCCAAAATAGTACATTTGAAATTACCCCCCCCCCCACACACAAATATATATATATATAATATAATAAAATAAATATATAAAGGTTTTACATATCTATTTATTTGGTGACAAAGGAACATTCACGACCATATTGGTTTCATGCGAGGCAATCGTCAGGTGAAGATGTTAATAATGCTTTTTTTTTACAAAGGCATTTGTAACAACTTCACTGACGATTGCCTCGCATGAAACCAATATGGTCGGTGACGTTCCTTTGTCACCAAATAAATAGATATGTAAAACCTTTATATAATTTATTTTATTATATTATATAACAGCTCTATTTTATATGAGCACTCTACCAATAATACTGCTTTGGTACACCGTTCCAGAAAAAGCTGAAACAGTGACCATCCCACACACTATATACTATATATATATATATATATATATATATATATATATATATAATATACAGTCAAAATTGCGACTCGCTCGATTTTTTGCCCTCTCCGTTAAGTAGCTCCCTTTTCATATTATAGTGGTAGTGTCTGTTAGGGTCCCATGTATGGGTTTAATAGAAAAATTGAGTTTTCAAAATATTAAAAAAATTGAGTTTAAAAATTGGAATACCTATCAAGAATGAATAAAACAAAACATCCTCGGGATAAAATTGCCCAACAAGGGTTTGCATGCCGTAAAGTCCAACCAACCTACCAAACAACCAACGGGAACACCCCCTATGATGCTTGTAATTATTTCGTAATATTTCCTTGTATATAGAGTCACTGTATAGTTCTTGACTATGTTTTATTTTCTTGGTTTGTTTTTATCTTTCTGATATTATAATGTATTGATCTTTTAATGTTTTCATTTTGATTTGATTTTATTCTACTTCTTGTTTTTCTTTCTTTATGTATGTTAATTGCATAATAATTGTATGATGATTTTTTTCTATGTTGAATAAATTTGTATGAACCTTGTAAATTTGTATGAACTTTGCACGCATTATTCTTGTTAATTGTTGTTTTCTTCTTCTTCTGTACTTACCGTTTTTAGTTCCGTTGAGAAGCCAGCGACGGCGGACAGTCACTTTTACAGAATATATGACTATTAAATTGTAATATTGTTATCGAGATGTTACGCTGAGTTCACCTTTGCTTTGAGCGGATTTTATATTTAAAAAATAAAAAGAAAGAGGAAAAGAGAAGTAGTCTGCAATCTTTAAACAAAAAATACAAAATGACTTCATCGTGAGACTCTCAGTTGAATAGTATTTGCATAATTTTCTTCTCGAAGAAAGAAAAGAAAAACACCAACCCTGTCTCAATTTACATATATAGTTCATACACGAAATATTTTGGTTTGGTTTGTTTTACGGCATATCAACCTCTGTTGGTCATTTAATGCCGACAAAGTTTTGAAATAAATTCAGTCTTAATGGATACTCAATCTTTTCTATAAACAATTTTTTATTTATTTAACTCATAGATGTGACCCTAACAGGTACTACCACTCCGGGTCAGAGTGGACTAGGGAGCAATGATTATGAAGGGGTGCATCACATTCCCCAGACCTTCAGAACTGGAATCTCACCATCTGATAGAGTTTAACGTCCTTCCCAGGACACGAAGACCCCAAGTCATCGCTTTCTGGCGCACATATGATAATCGACTTTGATATGCAAAACTAATCGCAGCTTGGCTACTTGACCTAATGTTAATTAACAAGAGAACTTGTCATTTCGTGGATTTTGCCAGCCGGGTGGATCACAGAGTGAAAATGAACGATAACGAAAAGATAGACAAATACTTGGACCTGGAAAAAACTGTGGAAGATGAAGGTAAAGGTCGTACCAATTGTAATTGGTACCCTTGGAACGATCCCCAAGGGACTGGAAAAGAGTCTGGATGAACTGGAGATCAAACGAAGAATCGAGACCATCCAAACTACCGCATTGTTGATATTGGCTAGAATACTCAGAAAAGACCTGGAGGACCAAGGAGACTTACTGAACCATCTTTCGAGTTTGATCTGTACTCCGGCTGGTGGAGACTTCGCAACACCAGTTAGAATAAAGTAGAGCTTAAGTAATAAAGAGAAAACAAACTTTCGCGTCTGATCAGTACTCAGACTGCTGTGGGGGGGGGAAAGCTTAGCAACAACAGATGATACAAGCACCTCATGGCCTTGTGCCAAACAAAGTAAAGCTTAAGGAATAAAGAGAAAATAATTTTTCGAGCTTGATCAGTAATCAGACTGCTGGGGGGGGGAGAAGCTTTAGTAACAACAGATGATACAAGTACTTCATGGCCTTGTGCCAGACAAAGTAAAGCTTTAGGAAAAAGTGAAAACAAACTTTCGCGTCTCTGATCAGTACTCAGATTGCTGGGGGCGGAGGCTTAACAATATCAGATGATACAAGCTCCTCATGGCCTTATGCCCAAACAGAAGTAGAGCTTAAGGAATAAAGAGAAAACAAACTTTCGAGCTTGATCAGTACTCAGACAGGTGGGAGAGGCTTAGCAACAACAGATGATACAAACACCTCATGGCCTTGTGTCAAACAAAGTAGAGCTTAATGAACAAAGAGAAAACAATATTTCAAGTCTGATCATTACTCACGTAACCATTTAGTATCACGAGATACTGTAAGCGGCTAAGAGACAAGACGGCAAAGTTAAGACGCGATGCGAGTTCGATCCTCTCGCGTGTCCCGCTATCGTTATCCCGCACCAGACGAGTGAGCCGTGTTAAGTAAATACCTGTAGTTATTATGCTAATTACATTTAGACGGATGTTCCTGTTCAGGCGGCAAGAAATCTCTCTCTCGAGATACAATAGTTTCTTATGTAATCTGATTCAGTTGTGCAAAGGAGCATTTTTATCGATTTTGTTTTTCCCTCGTTTGAATTCAAGAGATCAACTACCACCGGGGAAAAAAACAGCCACTCTTGTTTTCAACGCTCAATAAAACTATCAAACATAATGTTATTTGTTGTTGACGCTGCTGGAGCGGAAATTCTGGGCCTTTTTTTTTCTTTGCTTCTTCGACAACAAATTTTAGTGCTACAATTCAACAACAACGGCAATTATACAAGAATAGAATTATTAATGTTAGGAAGGATTATTCCGGTATATTCGGGGTTTTTCGTTCTGGCCCCCTGCCCTAAAATACGCTAGGCGGCGCGTAGTGATTTTTTGACCCGTGCCAGTTATTAACCGACTAGCGGTTTGAAGGCGTTTTTATCGACAAATTAATTCGATAAGAAATCGATATTTTAAGCCCCCCCTCCTGTTTTTTTTTATCGACAAGTAAATGTAAATATTTTAACACCCCCTTTTAAAATACTTTTTTGTCGATATTCTAAAAAATTAATTAAAAAATGTCACGCCTTTTTAATATATAATGACGAAATATGACAACATATATACGACCGAGTTTCGAAAATAAAAACAATCGTATTTTAGGGCAGGAGACCAGGACGACAAAACCCGAATATACCCGATTATTCTTAGATACCTGAAACTATATAAATTATTAGTGTCAGATAAGAATACTTGAAACCAAATAATTCATTTCAAAATGATAAAACTTGTTATTGTACAAAAATCTTGGTTTCAAAAATGACGTAAAAATCGCCAATGGTGAGGAACCAGTTCTGGACTCCTGGAGAGAATATGTAGCATCCCTCTATTGCCATTACTCCCAAGTCTTAGAACATTGAATGCTAGTTCCTGTTAGGTTCCCATATTTGGTTCAAATAGATCTGTTTGAAAATTATTAGTATCAGATACTAACTTAAAAGTCTCCATATCGGGTGGCAATTAATCTAGTTATTCCCAAATTCATCTCCAAGTTATAAAACTTGTAATTATACAAAAGATTCGTCGCAAAAAATCACGTAAAAATCGCCGAAAACAAGGTATACTCTGAACTGGAATGGTACAACCATTAGATTATTTGTATTAGATAGAAATAGTTGAAACAATGTAATTGTGTATAAATTATCAGTATTAGATATGGATACTTGAAACCACATTATTGGGTATAAATTATTAGTTTTAGATATGAAAACTTGAAACTTCATAATTGCGAACAAATTATTAGTATCAGATAGGGTATTTCAAACAATATAATTGTGTACAAATTATTAGTATTAAGAATAGTTACTTGGAACTATAATTGTTTACAAATTATTATTAGTGACTTTAAATCATATAATTGCTTGCAAAAAAGACGTCCACCCGAACAAAGAAAAGCTGACATGCCATAAAACCAACCAACCAACGTTGTTTTTACATAACTTTTGATTGGAGAGTTATTTTTGGTTTTCTCTTCAGTCCAGCCACGGCGTGGGATTCTGTCCGTTCTTGTTATACAATCCATATTTCATCACGCCAAAATGAGATCCAGAAATGGATTATTATTTGGTTTGGTTTATTTGTTTAACAGCAAATCAGCTCCTTACAGGTTATTTGATGATGAAATTCGACTCATTTTGTAAATGATTGATTGTAATTAGAACTGCACTGGCAACGAAGGGAACCTATTAGTGCGGCTATTGGCAACATTGTTGTGTTTGTCGTGTCTGCGCCTGCGCCTCGCTCAGTCTTGGCTTGGCAGTTGTTTTCGATGGAGCTCCCGATTGACACAACCGATTGAAATTAATCGTCAATTAACAGTAGTGTATATGGCGAGTCGTACATGGATTCCAAAAAACGTATGCAACTGATGTAGGGAGTTTGCAACAACGACAACGTTCAACGCTTCCTCAACGAGATCGCACTGAGCTGGTATGAAATCAGCATACAAAAACTGACACAGTGTTTACAAAAATGCATCGACCAAAATGGCAATTATGTAGAAAAATAGATACACGTTCAAACTTTGAAATAATGTAAACAAACATTTCTATGATTTCTAAATATTTTGGAGACCTTATTTTTGGAATTATCCTCATATATCTAAGTTATCGTAGCAAAGACAAATTCAAAGGCACTTGGTAATGGTCAGTTTCTCGACTACCTAGACAAGAAAGTGACAGTTACCAACTTTATGTCTTCAATACCCTAACTAAATCGATCTTGTCTGAAGCGAGAAACTATCAGTAACCAAGCGCTACCTTAAATTAGATATAATGCTCTTTCCATGATATTGAGCACTGTTTACTTATAAATATAGCACCCATATTCTCTCTCTCTTCTCTCTCTATATAATATATATATTATATATATATATATATATATATATAGTGTGTGTGGTGTGTGTATGTGTGTGTTGTGTGTGTTGTGTGTGTGTAAGGTAATCCAAATGACTGTAAGTAAGGGATGATTCTATTTAGGATCATCAAATCTCACTGTACAACCATACTGTATGCTCTTGTGGTGCAAACATATATACTCATACAAGATTTGTTTATAAATCCCTAATACATATATATATATATATATATATATATATATTATATAATATAAGTGAGTCATACAATTATCGTGATTGAAGCTGTATTTACCAAGATAGAAATGAACAATGAATGGAATGTAATTTTTTCGGAATACCAGGTGTGTCAAAAGGTACAAAAAAATCTTATATTTTTTGACACACCTTGTAATGTATATTAAATATATAAATTTTAAAGCGTGAAGTTGGCTTCACAGATTTGTTGTAATGGTGTTGTTTTCTCTGCTTTTCCTTATCTATTTCAGGCTGTCAAATTAAAGATGGAAAAAAGCCAATTCGAACGATTTTATTGTCTTCAGTTCAAAATGGCACGTCAGCCAGCGGAAACAACTCGCAATATCAACGGAACATTTTGGCCAGGGGAACGTCAACAAACATTGATTCGAAAAATTGCGTAACGGACAGACGAAGAGCCTTAAAGATAAAGAAACCTGTCTGCGATTGACGATGGCTAATTGAGGGCACCATTATTGAAGCGGACCCATATAAACCGCCTGCAACAAATACAAAATGTTAACTATTCAACAGTCGCTCAACCAAATATGGCAGCAAATAAAGAATATAAAAAGAATCGACAAGTGATAATGACAATATATATATATATATATATATATATATATATATATATGAGAAGTAAATACACAAACGATGTGTTTGGATATGGCTCCTTTAGCCGACAATGTTTGGGAGAATATGTGCTTAATTGAAGTCGTACCTAATTTGAAAGTTAATTAATTAATAATTAATTAATTAGGCGGGCATACCTATTCAAATGTAAGGCTAAACAAATCGGTTAATCTACATCCCCAGTCGACAGGGCGGCTAATAAGGGTGAGTATTCCTCTAACAACAATGCATGTTCCTAACTATGGCACTAAAGTGTATCTGTTGGTGTTGCTACAGAGCTCTGTGAAGTGGAGTACCCTCTTCATTGCCATTACTTCCAGGTGTACTCTGATACGGAGTGGTAATACTTGTTAGTGTTCAATCTATGGGTAAAATAGCGTTGTTTAAATTTGAATTAGATTGGATATTTCCTACCATATTATCGTGTGCAAATTATTTGCATTAAGAATAGTCACTTAAAACTATAATTGTTTACTAAAGATTAGTTTTCATTAGTTATTGAAGCCGTATAACTGTTTCCAAATTATTGATACAAGACCAACGGATCTTACAACGACAACCTGATAGTCTATATAAACTAATTATCTCTTTTATATTTTATAAATAAACTATATTGATTATAAATTAGGTTCTCATTAATAAATCCTTTAGATTATTGTGGAATCTGTGACGTAAGCCGTGACGTAGTTTCGGCTTCAGACAAAAATGCAGTCTATCTCCATTATATATAGAGATTAGATAGGAATACTAGGAATACTTGAAAACATGTGTGAAAATAAATTATTATTAAATAGGCATAGTTACTTTAAACCATTGTGCATAAATTATTAGTATTCGATAAGAAATACTTGAAGCCATACAACTGTAAGCAAATGATTTGTCTTAGATAGGAATATTTGATATATATAACTGTGTGCTAACAAATGATTATAGACAAATAAAGAAAATGCAAGGGAACATTGAAAATATGCGAAGTGCAAACAGGGGCAGGCGCAGGCGTAGGTGCATGGAAAACACTTATAAAGGTTCAACTATTGAAGTTTTATCATTGATGTACTTTTTGATTATCCCACTTCAATACGATCGCCATCTTTGTTGTGTATTTTCAATCTTCTGTATGACTTCATGGACACCCTGTATAGATATACATGAATCTATATCAATCAGCTCTGTTCGGATTGTGGATGCCGTGCAGAGGATCTACCATGGGCGATGACCAATTGGGACGGTTAGAGTGTGAGAGAGAGAGAGAGAGAGAGAGAGAGAGGGGTCATGGGTTTCCGTTCCATTAGCATGACCTGGTGTTATTTTTTTACTTCTCAACCATACCAACGTGGTTAAAGTGTCCTATTACTGTCCTACTGTAGGGACATTAGTTGGATTCATACTTATACTAAGTAAAATGAAAGCTACCTCGTTCAGTATTTGAACTTTTGCAGCCGAGTCCACTTCCTCCAACAATAATCGTTACGCGACGAACCCTCCAATATTATTTATACATACAAATAAAACTGTGTCATTCCCACAGGTTCAACTAACAATACTTAACTACTACTACTACTACTACTACTACTAATAATAATAATCTGTTCTAAAAAATGAGATGAATAATACAACAAATACTTAAATAAGAGAATGCAGCAAACGGGCACAAAAGGAATACAAAAGTATGCATGAATGGATGGGAAAGGTGATCCACTGGGAATTATACAAGAAACTAAAGTTTACCCATACTGAAAAAGGACATATGCCTAAACTAGAATCTTTACTAGAAAATTAGACGCATACAATCCTCTGGAACTTCCAGAAAGAAAAAAAACGGATCACCGAATTCCGATCAGAAGACCAGACTTAGTATCAATTACCAAGAAGAAAAGAACTTGTCATCAAGTGGATTTTGCCGTTCCATCTGATCATAGAGTGAAAATAAAGTAAAGTCGTCGGGGTGGTCAAAAGTCGGTATCAGCCAGAAAGCGAGGGAGTCTATCCCCTTTTCACTAGAGCTAGACCAAGGAGATTGTTTTTTAGCGTCTGAGACGGAGTGCCACACCTACCATCATATCCTCACTTTACCGCATAAATCTCTGTGCTACTAATACGCTGAATTGGCAAAGTATCGAATCAGGAACCTGGGCTAAACCGGTCCTGAAATGAAAATAAAAGAAAGCAAAAATCTGGACAAATACCTGGACCTTGCCAGAGAACTGAAAAGCTGTGGAACATGAAGGTGGCGATGATACCAATCGTAGTTGGAACCATTATAAACAGCCCCTAAATGCCCGGAAAAGAGTTAGATGGATATCAGAGGAAGAATCGAGACCATCTAGACCATAGCACTGTTAAAATCAACTAGAATACATAGAAGGATCCTAAAGACTTAAGGAGAATTGCTGTTTCAGTAAAAAACAAAGAAAGCGAAAATATAGACAAATACTTGGACCTAGCCAGAGAACTGAAAATACTGTGGCACATGAGGGTGAAGGTCGTACCAATTGTAGTTACAGCGTTTGGAACGGTCTCCAAGATTTTAGAAAAAAGACTGGAGGATCGAGACCATCCAATCAACAGCATTGTTAAGAATACTCAGAAGAGTCCTGTAAACCTGAGGAGACTTGCTGTCACGCATACTCCAGTGAGAAAACACCAATGAAAAATTCGCAAGAGGTGAAATAATAATGTTAATAATGCATAGATTTTTCTTGAGAGTTTAACAAGCTGTGGAACACGAAGGTAACGGTGATACCAATTGTAGTCGGTGGGCTTGAGACGGTCCACAAGTGCTTGGAACGGTTCCAAACGGCTTGAAAAAAAAAAAGACTGGAGGAATTAGGAATCAGAGGTAGAATGGAGACCATATAGACCACAGATTTGTTAAGATCGGCTAGAATAATCAGAAGACTCCTGGAGACCAGAGGAGACTCGCTGTCACTCAGAATCCAGAGAAAAACTACCTGATGTGAAAAAAACAAAAAAACAACAACAAAAAAAAAATATGAAATAATAAACGTCAGTCAAATATGATCTTTTTCATTGGAGGAAAAGTGACAATAAGTTTCCTTATTATTCAGCCCCCACCCCTCTCAGTATTTACTTTTATCGTTGGGGATCAAGGGACAGCTATTCTTTCTGAACTAATTAAAAAGAATTATTTAAAAAAAAAGAAAAGAAAAAAAGAAAAAGAAAAAGAAAAAAAGAGTCTCTCCCGAGAAGGATCAACTCACTATACGTTTGTAAATAAACAATGCGGACAAAGTTGCTCAAAACCAAACAAAAGACATTCATGTACGGCACAATTCTACAAGTATTCAATTCACTTCTGTTACAAATGGTAGTGAAATTAGCTGGCTAACCACTGTTCCACGGTGTGGCTCAAATTATTGATATCTACTCAGCTTAGCTTAGCTTAGTCTGGCTCAGAGTCAGAAATGTTGACCACTCGGTGAGGATCGAACTCATTAGTAATAGTTTGCATAGATAGGTTGTCAACCCTTGTTCCAAAGTGAGGTAACCTGGCTACGTTCGCCACGGGTAGGATGTGGACACAAGGTCGTAATTATGAAGCAAGGATCGAACTCATTATTCAGCAGTAATATATATGGCGAGACCAGCTTGTTAACCATTACACAACGATCGTTAGGTATTAAGGTCAGTGGAATAGTCGTTGGTCTTAAATTGCTGAAACAGCTTTTTTATACTTAACACAAACGCGGGAAGCCCCCCGCCCCACGC
>CM042142.1:76496555-76520946 GCA_023376005.1 Doryteuthis pealeii
TCTATCTATCTATCTATCTATCTATCAACAAAAAAGCTTTTATATTCCGTGTGCACACAATTTAAAATTGATACAGAAAATAATACATAGCTGTATATTATGCATACCATAATATTCATATTCATTATACACCCCCATTATACAAATATATATAAACTATCTCTAGTATATATATATATATATATATAAGTGTTCTGTCTGTTAATATAACTATCAATCAATCTATCTATAAAAAAGCACTTATATGCTGTACAGACTATTATAACTTGATATACAAAATAATGCATAGTAGTATATTATACATCTGATAATATTCATAATTATACGTCTACACAAATATGTATAAAATATCTCTAGTATACATAAGTATTTTTCTCTCTCTCTCTCTCTCTCTCTCTCTCTCTCTCTCTCTCTCTCTATATATATATATATATATATATATATATATATTATATTATATATTAGTCTGTTCATATCAATCTATCAAACTATTTAGCAACAAAAACATTAATATGCCCTGTACACACTATTTAGAATTGATACCCAAAAAAATATCTACTATATATCATACATGTAATATTCATATCTATTATACACCTATATTATACATAATAGAACACCTCCCACAAAACACCCCCGGGCGGTGTAAACATTAATTTTGAAAACATTTTGCCTGAGGGTGTGGGTGTTTAAAGTCAGAGGGGTTGTATCATAAGTAAATAAAATCATCAAATTTATTAAAGGAGTAAAAAAATTAAAACAATTTGAAATGAAAACTTAGTTCTGTCCTCCTCAAATAAAATATTGCGCGCATCTATTAATTATTAATTAAATAATTATTTTGAATATTTTACACATAAATTTAACATAAAATTGTAGGTATTGATTCATTTGTAAACTTTTTAGTTAGGCTCTTGATTTACCTTTCCAGTATATCACTATTTCTTGTTTGTAAATAATTCTCTCTTAAAGCTCTATACGTTTGATAACTTTAAATATATATCAAAATAAAACAAACTACATATGAATATATAATACCAGGCATATATTTATTAAAATTTGTTTAAAAAATAATAAGGACCGTCAAATTTTGAGTGTATATGATATAAGGTTGTTCTTTATTCTATGCATTGAGGATTTTGAGTAATGTGACGTAAGCAGTGACGTAGTTTTTGTTATAGAGAAATATACACCGAATCTCCATTATTCATAGGCTTACACAAATGTGTATGAACCATGTCTCGTATGCATATGTGCTCCATCTATCAATCTATCTAGCTATCTTGCTAGCTAGCCATCATTAAAAATTTATATTCTCTCCTCACTCTTTAAGATTGATAAACAAGATAATACATAGCTGTATATTGTACGTATATATTAATATCTATCATACTATTCTATTATATATATACATGTATAAAATATATATAGTATGCATAAATGATCTCTCTCTCTCCATCAATCAATCAATCAATCTATCTATCTATCTATCTATCTATCTATCTATCTATCTGTCTACAAAAAGCATTTATATTCTGTACAGACTCTTTTAAATTGATACACAAAATAATACATAGCTATACATTTTACATATAAAATTCATATTTATTATACATATCTGTTATACATATCTACACAAATAGGTATGAACTATCTCTAGTATATATAAGCAATTTACCTATCTATGTATCTAGGTATGTGCCAACAAAAACTATGTATCTATGTCCAACAAACCCCCTTAAAAAAACAACAACATGTATATGTCATAAACACCCAATTTAAAATTGATACACAAAATGATAGCATACTATTCATATGTAGAATACATCTCAATCGTATATATCTACACAAATATATATATAACTATCTAGTATATATAGGTGTTCTCTCTCTCTATCTATCTATCTATCTATCTGTCTGTCTGTCTGTCTGTCTGTCAACAAAAAGCATTTATATGCCGTGTTGTGTGTACAACTTAAAATTTATTCACAATATAATAGCATCTCACGTAGTGTAATGGTTAGCGAGCTAGATTAGCAGAACATTGATGATGAATTCGATTCTCACTGGGCGCCCCATACTTTTAGCCTTGTGGCACATCTAAGCTAAGCTTACTAAATAACTATAGATTGTACATATCATAATATACAAAAATGATTGATAGCTGTATATTATACATATCCTAATATTCATATTTATTATACATCTATAATATATATCTACACAGATATATATAAACTACCTAGTATACATAAGTATTCTATCTCTCTCTCTCCCCCCTCTCTCTCTATCTCTCTCTCTTTATATATATATATATATATATATATATATATATATATATATATATATATATATATATATATCAACAAAAAGCATTTATATGCCGTGTACACACAATTTGAAATTTATACACAAAATAAGGCATAGCTATATATTGTACATATCATAATATATATAAATGATAGATAGCTGTATATTATTCATATAATAATATTCATATTTATTATACATCTATTATATATATCTAGTAAATATAAGTATTCTCTATCTATCTGTATAGATATTATATATATCTACACAATATATATATAATATCTAGTAAATATAAGAGTTTTATCTATCTATCTATCTGTATAGATATTATATATATCTACACAAAATATATATATAAATTATCTAGTAAATATAAGTATTCTATCTATCTATCTATATAGATATTATATATATCTACACAAATATATATATAAATTATCTAGTAAATATAAGTATTCTATCTATCTATCTGTATAGATATTATATATATCTACACTAATATATATATAAACTATCTAGTAAATATAAGAGTTTTATCTATCTATCTATCTATCTATCTATCTATCTATTAGAGGAAATAAAGCTAAAAGATGGAGAATAAATACAAAAGGTGTCCGTTCATACATGCAGATCTTATTAGATTGCACGCACGAGATCCGAATCCTTTCGCTAGGACTACGTAGCTGATTCGCGCGTATAATATCTCCTTTTTTTTTCTTTATTCTTGCGTCTTCTACGTCCTTGGATATTTAA
Organism: Doryteuthis pealeii; assembly: GCA_023376005.1. Taxonomy (NCBI): domain Eukaryota; kingdom Metazoa; phylum Mollusca; class Cephalopoda; order Myopsida; family Loliginidae; genus Doryteuthis; species Doryteuthis pealeii. Next base: position 76,499,622 of record CM042142.1, read on the forward strand.
GTCTGTACACACGTTAAGTAACACTTTGAGTAAAAAGGATAACTTCTCCCTATTGTAGTCACAGTAAAGAAATGTATATATGAAATGAAGGTGTGTATAGAGTGTGTGGGTGGGTGGCTGAGCTGTTATCACGAACCTGTTGTTGCTGTTTTTTTTCTCCCTCCCTTAACGTGATATAATGTTTACACACATAGCAATGTCACGAGCACTGGGCTCTTCTGGAGAGATAAGATCTTATTTGCTATTTTGTGTATATGCCCTTTACTAAGGGGGTAACCAACCAGGCAGGTAAAGTGGAAACTTCAGTCCTCTAATGAGGGGAGACCCCGTGGCGTAGTGGCTAATGTGCTGGACTGTGACATCGTAGTAAGCGTGTTCGAACTCCAGTCGAATTATTACGTTCACTTTTGAACTAATACCCTTGGGTAAGGCATGAACCCCCACCCCCTAGTTATGGTCTTATGATTTTCTATAAGGATGTCTTCGTCAATAAATAATCCCCGAATGATGACGTATTCATTAGATAAAGAAAACAAACCAAACCTTAACTTAAAGAATTTTCGGTGCCGTTATAGTATGTGTCCTACCTTTTTGATTCTGTTATAGTATGTGCCCTACCCGGTTTGAATGTGTCCTACCAGTAAGAGTATATTTTTAGATATAAGTAGTAGGCAATTTATTGAAACTAATTATTTTTGGCATATATTCAATTTCAAGAAATGCAATTCAGTCATAAGCTGTATATAGTAATTAAGAATAATTAAAAAAGAATTTATCCATAATTTACATGAATCAGAGATCTATTTAATTCTAAAACATTCTAAAATTCTGAAATAGGGTTTAGGGTAGGGTTAGCAGTTATTATTATAACCTTATAATATGCTTTTTATGGTTGGCCACATACTATAAGAGAGACATGATTTCGTAGGCCACATTCAAAAGGTAGGCCACATACTATAATGGCACCGAATTTTCTGTAAGATTAAAGCTGCGTACGCTATGTACTTGTAAGAATCATTTACTAAGCTTATCAGTAATATGGGGCACTCAGTGCGAATCGAACTCATAACAATCATCTGCTAGCCGATCATGTTATTAAGTGTAAGTGCGTGTGTAGCTGTGTGCGAATAACTGTGTACACTATGTATTTGTAAGACTCACTAAGTTTAGCTTAGTTTGGCTCAAAACCAGTGATGTGGTACACTCAGTGCGAATCAAAGTCACGAACACGGCTCTGCTAGCCTAACACATTATTATATGTGTATATGTTTGAGTGTGAATAGCTATGTACGTTATGTATTTGTAAGTTTCACTTACTTAACTTAGCTTAGTTTGGCACAATACTAGTAATGTAGAGCACCCAGTATGAATCGAACTCACTATGTGTTATTTAGCATCGGTAAGGTAACCAGTCTAGGAGAAGGTAAACTCAAAATTCAAACCAGCTTTATTCCACTTAACAAATTGACCCTGTGTAACATCCTGCTCGTTGCGGAGGTTTTGGGCAAATACATCTCAAGCTTTGTTTAGTTTGGTACAAGACCAGTAATGTGGGGCACCCAGTGCGAATAGAACTCACTAACAGTGGTCTTTAAACCTAGATCGCTATAACATTAAACCATGTGAGGCGTGTTAAGATTTTTGTGGTCATCCTTAGGAGTTCAAACAAGAGCACTGTTCAGCGAAGATCCTTTGTGTTAGGCAGAGCACAATCCTTTGTGAAGAATCCTTTGTTCGCTCCTTAGTGTCCCTTAATATTGGGTATGATTCTTTGGTTGTTCCTTGGTGCTCCTCAGTCTGGCAGGTCGTTCGTCAATGAGTGCAAAAGTCGTCTGTCAATATCAGCCGATTAAATAGTTAACCAACCACGTATTCGGGCTGTTGATTGGCTGAGATTTAAACCACGTGACCTCGCTTAGTCTATAGATTTAAGTTGTGGATTGCAGCACGGCTTATATACCACAAAATAACCAACAAGCTCCCAATAGTTATTTGCTATGCTTAGCTTAGCTGCGGCACAAATCTAGTGTGGGGCACTCAGTGTGAATCATACTCTTGCTAGCCTAGCTCACTAACCATAAACACTTCGCGAGAAACCCTTTTAAGAATACTGAGTATAGCCTAGGTTTGTCATTAGTATACAAGTATTGATCACTCGGTGAGGATCGAACTTACTTCTTAGTAGTAATGGATCTGCGGGACTAGGTTGTTAATCATATCATCCAGGATCGGCCTTAGGGTCTCATGTTTGGCATCGGAATCTATGATACAGGCCCCCACTCTACTACATGTCAATTTTCACAAAATACTATTCCTATAAAATGGGGATGGAATGTGCGTGGCACAGTGGGTATCGTACTGGACTGCGACATCATAATTAAGTGAGTTTGAACTCTAGTTGTGTCTATTATGTTCACTTTCAGACTAATACCCTTGGGAAAGGTATGAAACCCCTCATCCCCACAGCTAAGGATTAAATAATATCACTACTGTTCTTCTACAATTATAACTTAGTTATTAAATAATCTGCGAATGTTGGTATACCATTAAAAAAAGAAAACGAATCATATACAATATATGGAACCTGCCATTTTAGAGTTCCTAGCAGGCTTCCCTCTTTGGGAATGGTATGGACTCCCTCATCCCCCAGCTATAGGTTATATGGTAGCATTACTGTTCTTCTATAAGGATGGCTTTTGCATTAAATAAGCCATAAAGACTGATATGCCATTATATAACGAAACGAAATGGTACTAGGCAACAGGTATGGAGCACCGAGTAAGATACGAACTCACAACTGTAATAAAGGTAGGCTCGGCATAATAACCAATGCTCTCTAGCAAGGTGCATATAGCTGATATTTAGTCTGACAAAAGGCTACAGGGATTGCGTACCTATTAAGGACCTAACTCTAAACAACAAGTAATAGAGATTGTGTGTTTGTCTGTCTGTAACCGAAAATTATCACTACTTTAATCACAATTCCCTTAGTTATTTACGTCACATTCTCTATTATTTTATTCTTATTTAAACCCTAATTATTAATCAAATTTATTTTACATTATTAAGCCTGTTGGCTTTATCTACACACTAATAACATGCAATTGTATTTATATATATACAACAAATAGTGGTTTATAGTGTTAACGGGAAGGCTAAATTGCATATTGATATTAAAATTTGATTTTGATAAATATATGGTTGGTATTATTGATTTCTAATTGTTTGGTTTTATCTTATTGAATATGAGCAAACTCTCGGGGATACATCTTAAAAGAAATATATTCCTAGTTGGGAAGACTGGGCTCTTTAACCTTGGATATGTGACCAGTCTAAGAGAAGGAAAACTCTGAATTCAAACCTGTTAAACTTGCTTAAAAAATTGACCTTGTGTCACATCCTGCTCGTGTGTAGGGGTCGGTAAATATATATATATATATATATTCATATATATATATAAGCTGGTGTAGTGGTTAGAATCTCCGCCTGTCAGCTTGGCAGTCGAGGTTTCGAGTCACACACGGAGCAGTCTCCCATGTCTATAACCTTGCTGATGAGACCTAATTGGTCGAAATGAACATTCAGGGATTGACATTTTCTCGATCTGTTTAGCCTTACATTTGAACATATATGCCCGCCTAAATTCATTAATTATTAACTAATTAATTTTCAAAAATTAGGTATGACTTCAATTAAGCACATATCCCCAAAAATTGTCGGCTAAAAGCCATATCAAATAAACACAATGTTTATTTACGTACTTTCATATATTCATATGTGTAGAAAAATGCAGTTCCCTAACTTCTAGTCATATAATAATCCTTGACTGGTTGATATGCCGTTAAAGTCAATTGATTCATCAGGACTTAACGGCATGTCAACCGTCAAGGATTATTCTATGACTAGAAATTAGGAAATTGCGTTCATTGTACATATATTTATATTTTGTGTAGCTGTTTCTTAAGGGGTTTTGCACACAGTTATGTATTAACTATTATTAATAGAAATAACTTTCACAGTTGTATGGTTTCAAGTATTCCTTTCTAATACCAATAATTATATGGTTCCAAGTAATTATTTCTATTTGATAATAGTCATTTGCACACAGTTATATAGTTTCTAGTAACTAATACTAATTGTTAGTAAACGATTATAGCTTCAAGTAACAATTCTTAATAAAAATAACACAAATACGGTCCTATCGAATACAAATAATTTTTAAATAGACCTATTTGTCCCATAGATAGGACTCTAACAGGTACTACCACTTCAGGTTAGTGTGGACCTGGGAGTAATAGCAATAAAGGGGTACTCGATACTACCCAGATATACAGAAGTGGAGCCTCACCACCAGATGTAGTTTAGTATCATAACCAGGTCACTCATTTTAGGGGGAGTCTTACCCCACTACAGAGTATTCTTAGCTTCACCAACAGGGTATGTGGAAGGGATAGGTAAATATATACTATAAAATCAGGCTAACTACGGTACAAGCCAACAATTATGGAGCACTGGAGAAGTCTTGCTACTGTAGTAATCGCCTGTGAGATCTGTCAGCTATTGTTCCACTTCGATATGGACTTTTTCTTAACATGAAAGACAAATTATTGCGTAGGGGTTGTAGTAGGAGTCGTTAATAGTAGTAGTAGTCGTCCTTAGTTCGAAGGAACAACATTTGAAAGTCGTATAGTCAAAAAGGGGTTGTTTATTTCTTTCTAGTCTCGCGAGTTCTTTTTCAGAGAGAGAGAGAGAGAGAGAGAGAGAGAGAGAGAGAGAGAGAGAGAGAGAGAGAGAGAGGTATGGTCAAGCTGTTCTATCGTAAATCACGTTCATGCGCGCTGTTCGTTGTTAGCCTAGACAGAGACCCCCGACCAAGGCCCAGACCAAAACGATTTTTCTCTTCCGATTTTGGTCCCGGGGGTGAGGGAAGGGACACACCCGCTCCCGCCCTCCGCAGAAAAAACTGGGACTTTCGTTTTTATTTTTAAATCTAGTTCCGGGGTCATTGGTCGGTCAATAGCTGGCACCCGTTGAGTGTTTACAATTCTAAACTTTAACCTCTTTTTGTTCTTATTTCTTTTTCTTCTCTTTCTCCAGAAATCCAATTACCGTTTTCTTTTCAATCTCCAAATTCTCCGTAGACCATAATAATTATGTTACATGAATTCGGAGCCTCCATCTTCCCTGTGCTATTAATTTCGTACATGTCGACTGTAAGGAAGTCAATTTTCCAAGACGTTCGTAGCGAAGCTGATTGTTTTACAGGAGTTTCAAAAATTTGTCCGTCCAGCAAACACAGCTAATGTCCTGGGTATGACGTTAAACTGCATCTAGTGGTAAGGTTCCAGTTTTTGAGCTTTGGGGAGTGTGGAGTACCCCTTCATTGTCATTACTCCCAGGTTCAATCTGACTCGCAGTGGTAGTACCTGTTTGGCTCAAATCTATAGGTTAAATCAAGGGTCGCCAAACTATGGCCGACGGGTCGGATACGGCCCACGAAGGCATTTATCAGGTCCGCCGACCGTACTTAAATGTGTTTAAACGTACGGAACGTGAACCCTTCTGATACCATTAAATTCAAATATCATGTTAAGCTTACTAAATCTTCATGGACTTAACTACTGTAGGTAGGTTACAAAATTTCGTGCATGTGAGCATTTCACATGTTACTTACACGATCCCAAATGTTCACTTGTTGCGACTGCTTGAAAAAACACGGGTAATTTTCAAAGACCTACTGTGAAGCAACGAATTGGTCAAAAGTGACGAGACAAACATTTTTGGAAAGAGCCAACCAATATTTTCAATATATAAGATTTTAATAAAATTACAATTGATCAGAATGTTTAATTTGAATCGATCTTTTATTATTGAACACAATAATGATGTGGCCCGCGCTCGTTATTTTTTAATTATCCGACCCACCAGGAAAACAGTTTGGTGATTCCTGGGTTAACTAGATAGAAATGGGTTTTAAAAATTGAATACCCAAAAAGAATGAATAAAAGAAACGTGTTCGACATAAAATAACCCAAAGGATGACATGTTGTAAAATCCAACCAACCAATCAGACAAAGCCAGCTTATCTGTCTAAACAGCCCCTACCCTACTCCCATCATTTCACTGTCATCTGACACATTCAATTGTTTTCGGACCGTTGCATATGTCTTAGACAATGCTGCGTATCAATTTACACGTGACTTGTATTATTATTATTATTATTATTATTATTATTATTATTATTATTATTATTATTTCTTCTTCTTCTTCTTCTTCTTCTTCTTCTTCTTCTTCTATTGCCTCTTCTTCTTCTTCTTCTTCTTCTTCTTCTTCTTCTTCTTCTTCTTCTTTATTGCCTCTTCTTCTTCTTCTTCTTCTTCTTCTTCTTCTTCTTCTTCTTCTTCTTCTTCTTCTTCTTCTTCTTCTTCTTCTTCTTCTTCTTCTTCTTCTTCTTCTTCTTCTTCTTCTTCTTCTTCTTCTTCTTCTCCTTTTCTTCTTTATTACCTCTTCTTTTTATTGCTTCTTCTTCTTCTTCTTCTTCTTCTTCTTCTTCTTCTTCTTCTTCTTCTTCTTCTTCTAGCGATTTGGATATTTACACCTCTCGTCGTTGCAGTTATTGTGCATTTAGGAACACAGAGGCGCACGCAAGGATATGTCTGTGTGATTGCATACCCGTTGCGAAGGTGACAGGCACAATACACACGGGTGTATAGATATCTTCGAATTTGTTTTGTGTGTTCACATGTTACTTACACGATTCCGTGTGTGTGTGTGTGTGTGTGTGTGCACATATGTGAGTGTGTGTGTGCATTTAGGAACACAGAGGCGCACGCAAGGATGTGTCTGTGTCTTCATAACCGTTGCGAAGGTGACAGGCATAATACTCACGTGTATATACCAGCCAGTATTTGGCAAATGTACACACGTATATATATATATATATATATATATATATATATATATATATATATATATATATATATATATATATATATATATATATATTACCGCTAAAAGAAAAGTCACGTGTTTTGGCATGGATTTTTGGCCGCTGTGATGTCAAAAGATTTAACGTAATGTCATAGCAACATACAAAGTTTGGTGTTTTACACACACACACGCGCACGCACACGCACGCACACACGCACACACCACACACACCACACACACACACACACACACACACACACAACACCACGCGCGCACACACGCACAAAACAAAACAAACAAAAAAAAAAAACAGGCTAGAAAATATGTAATGAATTAGATTGAATTGAAAATCTGTGTAAAAATATTTTTGAACTTTGATTGGCAAAAACTATATAATGTAGTAAAAAAACAAAAAAAACAAAACAAAAACAAAAAACAATAATATATATATATATATATATATATATATATATATATATATATATATTACTATCTCTGTTCCATAATAGTTGTTACATTTAGTCTATCAAATTTATATGCAAATGTAATAACTATTATGGCTTAGAGATTGTCTTTATTTGTAGTTTGCCAATTCATGTACTTGAAATGTTTATACAGAATATTGTGTACTCCATTAAACAAAGAATCCTAACCATAAATATGTATATGTTAGCAAAGTCTGAGGTAATCATAATTGTTTTTTTTTTTATGTTTAACTCTTTGCCTACCAAATTTACCCCACGGCTGTACCAAATTTTCTTCGTATTGTTTTTGTACCTGTATGATGGGATATTTCAAAGTTCACTATTCATTCACCTCAAAACTCATTCTATTCAAACAAAGTCCTCACTTCTCGACCAATAAAAACAATCCCATAAGGCCTTATGATGATTCATTCTTAAACGTTTCCGTTCTAATCTACACATAATTTTTGCTAAAAACTTTTCCGTGCAAATTTACACGTCAGTGTTACTCATGGCTTCCCTCCATTATGTTATAATACGGACAAATACCATTGGGAAAGGTATGTACCTCTTCATCCTCTAGTGTTCTTCTACAAGGAATATCTCTGGCATTAAATAACACACGAAGGTTGATATGTCATTAAAAAAAAAAAACTATTGAACCAACCAATCTATTCATAAATTCATATTCTTATCTTAGTTGCTGCACAAATCCAGTGTGAGGCACTCAGTGTGAATCAATACCCTTGCTAGCCTTGCTCGCTAAACATTACCACCTCGCGAGTAGACCCTTTTAAAAATACTAAGCATAGTCTAATTTGTCATGAGGCTATAAGTATGGATCGCTCGTGGTGTAATGGTTAAAGTCATGGGAAATGGACTCGTCGCCCCGAGTTCAAATCCCGGATGTGGTAATTGCATTTCACTTAGCGCTAATACCCTTGGGAAAGGTATGAATCCTACTCTCCCTCCAGCTATGGATGAATAGTAGGGTAGACTGGGCTCTTTAACCTTGGTTAGGCAACCGGTCTAGGAGAAGGAAAACTCTGAATTCAAACCTGTTGAACTCCGCTTAAGAAATTGACCTTGTGTCGCATCCTGCTCGTCCTGGTCGGTAAATATATATAAGTATGGATCGCTCAGTGAGGATCGAACTCACTTCTCAGTAGTAATTAATCTACGGGTTTAGCTTGTTAACCATTCCATCCAGGACCGGTGCGAGGTTCTCAGGATCACACACATGTCAATTTTCATAAAGTAGTATTCATATGAAATCCATATGTCCTGCGACGCAGTGGCTAAAGTGCTGGACATCTTAGTTAAGTGAGTTCGAACTCTAGCTATTACGTTCACTTTCGGACTAATACCCTTGAGAATGCTATGATCCTCCCATCTCCTCAGCTGTGATTTAAATAATACCCCTTCTACAAGGATGGCCCTGGCATTAAATAACCCATCAGGGTTGATATGCTATTAAACAAAGAAAACTATTAAACCAACCTATCTATTCTTAAAGGTTTTACAAGATGTGTCAAAAAAGTATCGAGATTTTTTGTACTTTTTGACACACCTTTTATTCAGATAAAAATTCATTCCATTCATTGTTCATTTCTATCTTGGTAAATACAGCTTCAAACTCAGCACTTTTATAACACACCTTGTATTCTGAAAAAAAAAATAACGTCCCATTCATTCTTCATTTCTATCTTAGTAAATACAGCTTCAAACTCGGCACTTTTATGACACACCTTGTATTCTGATAAAAATTAATGTTCAGTTTTTTGTTCATTTCTATCTTGGTAAATAGAACTTCAATCTCGATACTTTTATGACACACCTTGTATATCAGTTTATTTTTAGACATTAATCGTTAACCGTTTAAGTGTCACAAACACAGCTTCTCGGCGAAAAGTGAATCTGTCGCGACAGATCTGTGATCTCTGCGGAGTTGTGTTAACGCCGTAGAATGAACGTGCCACACACACCAACACACATACATCCCAGTTAATCCGGTTTATTCTTGTCGCTGATAGTTTACTGTTTTCGCTAAAAGCGATTCTAGTTTTACAAATTATGTTTACCTATTCGTTTTTTAAATCTATGCCAAACAAGAAAAGTTGATGCTAATGTAGAATAGAAATGGACACGGCGAGACGAATTCAAATCCTGGTCGTGGCTGTTTGCATTTCACATAGCGGTAATACACCAGGAATAGTATGCATCCCACTATTCCCCCCTGCTATGGGTAAATAGTAGGGCAGACTTGGCTCTTTAGCCTTGGTTAGGCAACTAATTTATGAGAAAAAAAATCTGAATTTAAACAACATTAAATTTCGCTTAAACAATTATACGGCAGTCTACGGTATTCAGAATACGATGGTTTTTATAGAGACAGTGTCAAGGGGTCATTTGAACCAGTTGTTTGTTGATTGGCTAATTGTATCTGATTAAACCTCAATTAAGTAATTGACATTGTGCCACCTCCTACTCGTGTGGATCGGATGATAAATATGTAATTTAGAATAGTAAATAAATAAACAGATAGATAAATGAAAATTATATTTTTTGTCGATTTGGATTTGCCTAGACTATGAATACTGCTTTTTTAAAAGAAGAATTGTTCTGATTGGGCCGTGTCTTGGTTATGACGTTAACCTGCATCTAGTGGTGAGGTTCCAATTCTGGAACTCTGGCGAGTGTGGAGTACCCCTTTCATTACCATTACGCTCAGGTCTACTCTGATCCGGAGTGGTAGTACCTATTAGGGCCCCATCTATGTGTTAAATAGATAAAGATGAGGTAAAAATGAATTTTAAAAAGTGGGTTTAAAAAAAATCGAATACTCAACAAGAATGAATAAAACAAACGTCTTCGGCATGAAATAACCCAACAAGTTTATTCTTCAACCCGGCTTGCACAGCGAAACGTGTTTGACACCCCCAGTATACATATTTACAAACCCTTCAAAAATGAGTAGGATGTGACGCAAAGTAAATTTCTTTAGCGGAGTTTAACTGGTTTGAATTCAGAGCTTTCCTTCTCCTTGACTAATTGCCTAACGAAGGTTAAATAGCCCGGTCTCCCCAACTATCCACTCACGATTGGAGTGAGAATAGTTGGATTCATAACTTTCCCCAGGGTATTAGCGCTATGAGAAATGCAGACTAGTCCAGGATTTGAATTCGTCTCACAGTGTCCATTACACCACACGCCTCCAAACGTAGTATAGGCTATACTCAGGGGATTAGGCTCCACGAATGATAGATGCACAGTCATGTACTGCTTCGACAGTTTGAGAGTTAGCTTATAAATCCCAGGCAAATTAGCCAAATCAGGTTAGCTTTGAATGCAAATACACTGGTATTTAGTTGTGTGTTTTCCCTGAATGTTAGGTTGGTTCAAAATGCGAGGGTCATTCAATAAATAAGGTTATTCTTTTCGAAGGAGTTGGCAATAGAAATCACTGTTTACAGCTGTATCTTTTTCAAGAAAACTCAATTGTGATGGATCCTTTCATGTCACAGAAGACTGCCAGCACGACTTTCTTTACTGACCACCGCGCCCGGAACTTTTTTCTTTAACGGAGAGTCAGCATATTTCCATTCCATAGAATGTCTTTTCGACCCAGGCTATACCCAGTGGCCAACCCATTTTGTTTGACTAAAACATGCTTCTCCGTATAAGTAAAGTCGTCTGGATGGCCTTATGTCGGTATCAGCCGGACAGCGAGGGAGTCTATCCCCTTTTCACTAGCGCTAGACCAAAGATTGTTTTACGTCTGAGGTGAAGGGCCACACCTACCATCAGCTCCTCACTTTACCGCACAGATCCCTGTGCTACTCATGCGCTGAGTTGTCGAGGACCGGTATTGAACCAGGAATCTTGCGGTTCCTGGGTGAACACTCTACCGACTGATACGCCAAACGTTCTTCTGTAAATTTTACATGATTTGCACTTCTGAGCCACCAAACATTTGATGACAGTCCTCTGCTCAAGCATGAAGCCCTCAGTTTGATTTGCTGCCGTTTTGAATAGCCTCAAAACGAATATGTTTGTGCGAGATTAGAATAATTTTTTCTATACCAATTCCAAACGGAGTTCATATTTATGAAAAAGAATTCTGAAAATTTTTTTTTTTCAATTAAAAAAAAACAGAAGCACGTTTGTTGAATGAGGTGTTCGTCGTGTAATTTTTATCGTCACAGGAAATGCACTCGGGGAAAGGAGTTAAAATCATGGACGAGGCTGTTTGCATTTCACATAACCCTTGGCAATGTCTTTCAAAAATTAATTTTTACGACGCCCGGAGAGTGTTTTCTGTTGCTAGTACTAATAATTTTAAAATATCTAAATGAGTAAAACTTCAAGTCAGGGTGGATCTGTGAGTAATGGCAACAAAAGTATGGCTTCATACTTCACAGAACTCCAGAATATCTTATGTATGGTGCAAAATAGTAATAAGCTGCCAAAAAAAATCCTACCAGGTACATATCCCAAGGAACGGGGCAGTTCCAAAATTTAATTTCTGTAGAAACTATTCATCATATATTTAGCTGCCCTACACTAACCCTTAAAGGATCTTTTTAGAATAGACATGAAAGGGTAGGGCAATATCTGCATTGAAAGATATGTCAGAATTGTAACCTACTCCATGTTGAAAAATGGTATGAAAATAAAACCATCACTTGCGCTAGAAGGTAACGTTACTTTGGTCTGGGACGTTACCATAAATACCGACTATACCATGGGCGTCCCATTGTGGTGTAATGGTTAGCAAGCTACTCTCGCAGATCCATTACTACTGAAACACGAGTTCGATCGCTGGGTGCCCTATACTTGTAACCTTGTGTGACATCCTACCCGTGGCGAACGGGTTGGATGAATACCTTTATAAGATGAGAATGTTCTTATAAAGAAGTCCCAAAGAATTGATACAGGTGTTCAGGAAAGAATGTCACTTATTGCTGGTTGGTTGGGGGCGGGAAAGCCCCTCCTCACTTAATGGTTATAGACAACACGTGATTATGCCATTTGTAGTGGTTGCCGGACCGAAAGAAAGATAACTCGGACTACTCCTTAAATACCCCAGCCACCTATGGGCGAAAACCTGGCGGCAAGGGAAGATAACCCTTTTAGAGTCATTTCCATCTCAGCATGGTATGACAATCGCTACACCTTAATACCGACTGTACTATACAAGCTAATCGAACATATAGGGCGTCCGACCGTGGTATAATAGTTAGCAAGATAGTCTCTCAAATCCATTGCTACTGAATAATGTGTTCATCGCTCTGTAATTGCGGCCCTGTGCCAGATCTAAGCTATGTTTATTTTTCTAAGGGCGCCCTATCGTGGTGTAATAGCAAACTAATCTCACAGATCCATTTTTACTAAAAAAAAGTGAGTTCGATCCTCGCTGGATGCCCCATACTTTTGACCTTGTGTCATCCGACCCACGTCTAATGGGTTGGGTAAATAAAGCTAATAGTGTTACAATTTATGAGAAGACTTAATTTGTGAAGCGTTCCTGTAAGCTAGGAATTAAAAACAGGTATCTCATATTTAGAATCAAGGGGTTCATGGAAATTACACTGGCCGTTAATAACCCTTTGAGCCCAAGAGGGGCGAATCTCAAGCGTTATGATATAGTTCTAGTTTAGAGATTAGATTCGACCTGACTTGGAAGCAGTGCAGACGTGCTCTGTGGTTGGTCTCCCCGCGCGGTGAATAAGCAATATGGGCTGATAAAATAAAAAGCTTGATCAAGCGAACAATAAGTCTTGTTAGTTCATTTAATTAAACACAAGCAACGCCCAGAAGAATAAACCATCCCTTTGTATAAGAATTAAGAACAGAGAAGAACTCAACTAGCCAGCAACAGATAACCAGAGTAATAGAATAAAGAAGTTAACAAGAAGCAAGTAAGATCATCCTCTCTCTAATGTATCTCTCTGTCGTCTCTGAACTATCATCCGAGAACTCTTTCACTCTCGTTTATATACCTGAGGTGAGGTATACAACAATAGAACTGATATAGTAATACGAATTTCCTATGTGATGGATATAACCATATCAGGAAAATAATTTGATAGAATTTCAAAATATAAGTATCTGGAAATAGAAATTGCAAGAGTGCGGCATTTAAACACAGTCAATATTCCAGTTGAAATGGGAGCACTAGGAATTACGAGGCTCATTCAATAAATATAGAGTTCTTTTTTAAAAAAATCAGACAAACAATAGAATGTTTTCCCATAAATCTAAACTCTCTATTGTTTGGAATTGGTTTATAGCAAAAATTATTTTAATCTCACAAAAAATATTTTTATTGAAACATCGTGGCAAATCAGAGAGCCCCAGGCTTGAACAAAAGTCAGACATCAAATCTTTAGTGGCTGAGAAGTGCAAACCATTTTGTTTCAGATTTAGAAACATTAGCTTCCTCTAGATTCCAACACGCTCTCCCACCGTTACTCCCGGGTTGTCGCTCCACGCTTTTGGTGACTTGCGTGTTCGTAAGTCTATTCATATCTATCTATCAATCTATCTATCTATCTATCTATCAAGGCATCTAGTGGTTATTGATGCGGTAAGGACCGGCTTAGCTCAGTCGGTAGAGTGTCCGGCTGAGAACCTCGAGGTTCCTGGTTCGATTCCGGCCCTTGCCAACTCTGCGTATGAATAGCACTTGGATATGTGCGGTAAAGTGAGGAACTGATGGTAGGAATAGCGCACCGCCCCAGACGCCTAAACAATCTCCTTGGTTTAGCGCTAGTGAAAAGGAGATAGACTCCCTCGCTGTCTGGCTGATACCGACTTTAGGCCACCCGACGACTTTACTTTGTGATATATATATATATATATATATATAATTTGATAGGTATTTTATGACACTGTGTTTCATATGGTAGGTATCTCATAATAAGACAGCTGAATGTTTCAATATGTATCTTGGACGATTTTCTGTGTATAAGCCATAAAGAATCTTCTTTCGGAAATAGCAATTTGACGTTGAATTCTGGGATAGATAAATCTTCCAATTATTATGAAATACCTTAACCCGTGTCGGCCATTTAATTTGAAATTTTGTCTGCAGGAAGCATCCATCATTTGACTGTTTATAAATACTGAAAATTGGACATTGACCAACCATTTGTGATTTTACAAAGTTTATTCTATTGGTTGGTTAGATTTTGCGGCATGTCAACCCTTGAGCTGCTTTAGGCTGAGGCCGTTTTGTCTAATTCGTTTTTGTTGGGTATTCAATCTTTTTAAACACATTTTTTAAACTCATTTTTCGATCTATTTAACCCATAGATATGACCTTAACAGGTAAAAAAAAACTCCGGGTCAGAATTGACCTAAGAGTAATGGCAATGAAGGGGTACTCCACACTCCCCAGAGCTCCAGAATTGGAACCTCACCACTAGATGCGGGTTAATGTCATAACCAAGACACGGCCCAATCAGAACAATTCTTCTTTTAAAAAAGCAGTATCATAGTCTAGGCAAATCAAAGTGACAAAAAAATATAATTTTCATTTATCTATCTGTTTATTTATTTACTATTCTAAATTACATATTTATCAAACCTACCACAGAGTAGGAGGTGGCACAAGGTGTACTCTACACTCCCCGGAGCCCCGGAAAAAGGGTTGGGGTTGCCATAAGGGCAGTAGGGTTGGGATAATTATATAGGTATTAGGACTTGATGTGACCAGCCGATTAATTGAAGCAGCATCTCCGACTGTCCATCTAGCTTAACTAAGTGCAGTGTTGCATGTCATGGACTGCTCAGCCACCTGGATACTTAACCATCATGGGTTGCCATCATACTTAACCATCATCGGTCGCCAGTGGCCCAATTGAGGGAGGGATTTTACCCCTCTGCAGAGGTGCAGTTGACGTATTCTACTACCCCAGCCAACTGGGCACAGTTTATTCTGCGCCTATTGCTATTTTGATATGTTAAACTGTTACGATTTTAGTGGTCATCTTTTTAGGCTTCTAGCAAGAGCGCTTGTCCAGCGGAGATAGTTTGTGTTAAGCAGAGCGCGATCCTTGTAAAGAATCCTTTGGTTGTTACTTGGTGCTCCTCAGTTTTGCAAGTCATTCGTCAACGATTTCAAATGGACATCTCTCAGTATCAGCAATTAAGTAATTAATCAACCACGTATTCGGGCTGTTGATTGGCTGAGGTTTAAACCACGTGACCTTGCTTAGTCTAAGTGGTGTATTGTTGCACATCTTATATACCAAAAGAAGCGCGTGGTGTAATGGTTAAAGTCATGGGAAATGGACTCGTCGCCCCGAGTTCAAATCCTGGACGTGGTAATTGCATTTCACTTAGCGCTAATACCCTGGGAAAGGTATGAATCCTACTCTCCCTCCAGCTATGGGTAAATAGCAGGGCAGACTGGGTTCTTTAACCATGGCTAGGTTACCAGTCTAGGAGAAGGAAAATTCTGAATTCAAACCTGTTGAACTCCGCTAAAGAAATTGACCTTGTGTCGGTATCCTGCTCGGTGCGGGGGAGTTGGTGAATAATATATATACCAAAGAAATTTCCAACACAAAACGTTCTAACAATGTATTTAACCAATCTCCACCATCAGCCGGGATTACTGTCAAGTCTCACTGAAGCATCAGTCCCCGCTAGATCACCGAATTTAAGCTGTGATGAGTCGGCTCAATACTTGAGTGACCACTTAAGGCAACAGCAGGGACTATAAGCAACCCGAGTCCTTTGTTTATCAAAATGACTTGAGTCGGCATTGAATGACCCGGAAAGGGTGGATATTCCATAAATTAAAACAAACAATCATGAGCAGGATGTACCATAAGGTCAATTTTTAAGTATAGAGGGTTTGAAATCAGAGTTTGTCCATCTTCCAGTGAGGATTGAACTCTTTATTCAGTATTATTTGAATTATTCGGACTATTGTCCTCATCTTCATTGTTATCTGTACTATAAGACAGATAAGTACAGATAACAACGAAGATGAGGACAATAGTCCGAATGATCCAAATAATAATAATTATCAAGCCCTATTAAAAAAGTTCCGAGAAATCTTTATTCAGTAGTAATGGATCTGCGAGACAATCTTGCTAACCATTACATTAGGCTAGGGTGCCCAGACTAGGAATTACAGTGATAAACCCTATGTTTCTGCATATAAATATTTACGAACATTGAATGAAAATGCAAGACCTGGTTGTTGGAAATTAACAAGGTTCTATTTATACAGGATAGAAAATGCTTCTACCCAAAACTGACTTAAGAGCTCAACTTGTATGCGACCAGCCATCCCATATACCGATTCACGTGTGTGTGCTGGCTGAAGTCCCATTTCCCGTTATAGCTCCCAAAATGCACCCGTCACGGGAGGCAACTTCCCCATACTCATGAAGGGGAGCAACTCTATATATATTTCGTTACAACAGATCCTATCATAAACTACAAGCATTCCCCTAAAAGTGGTGTATCCCGAGTGTTAATACCTTAAGTAGTATTTATTTAAAAAAAAATACATTTTTGAAACAGTATACAGTGGAACGTCATTTTCACGAACGCTTCTCATCACGAAGAAACCAAGTTCACGAAAACATTTTTCTGAACAAGAAATGTCTCGGTTGACAACAGTGTCACGAGTTACGAACGCGCATGCCAGCAACAACGTGGGGAACAAGACGGGTGTATCGGCAGCGGGGAGAGCGTTTAGGAGTCCAGGAAGTTAATTATTGCGCCAAAGTCTTTTAATTATAACCACCATCCACATGCCTAAAACGGAATAACGTAGTATCTATCTATCTATCTATCTATCAAGGTTAAAAGGCATCGGATAAAATTTATTTTATGCGCATAGGCCCGGCACATTCGGTACCGGATGTACTTGGAAAATCAATTGCATTTTTTAACCAACCAGAACCGGAAAATCTAAAAGACTTCATCTGAGAGCCACTTTTATCCACATCGTTGCATTAAATTTGGTTTGTTTTCTTTGTTTAATGGCGCATCAACCGTCATGGGTTATTTTGATGGTTGGTTGGTTGGATTTTTCAGCATGTCAACCTTTGGGCTATTTCATGCCGAAGATTTTTTTAAAATTCATTTTTTTAAACACATTTTTAATCTATTTAACCCACAGATGGAACCCTAACAGGTACAACCACTCCGGGTCAGAGTGAATAATAGTGATGAAGGGGTACTCCACACACCAGACCTGGGACTTCCCTACTATATGCATTTTAACGTCATACCCGGGACACTAAGACCCTCAGTTACCGCCTTTGAGCACATATATAATAAAAGGGTTGGGGTTTTGCCATGTTGCAGTCTAGCCCGTTAGCCATTACACCTAGGGGATTCCCCTGTATTAGATTTAATGTTTTTATTTGGTTTTGTGAACAAGTACTGATGAAAAAGTTGAAATAAGCAACCATCTGGTGACCGGAAACGGATTAATCCATTATATACATTGATTCCTGTGGGTAAAAAATAGAAACTATGTTTACGAACATTTCGGATTCTGAACGAATTATGTTCGTGAACCAAGTATGATTTTTATTGGCATGTTCGGCTTAACACTATTCATTTATCTATTACATTGTTCTTATATCTGTATTTTTAAAAACTTTATTCTAATTACAATTAATAGTATAAACAGTTAAAAATTTAGAGTATAATCCTGATTATATTTTAGAAATTATCTTTAATTTTTTTTCTTATCTCTAATGCCACTGCAACGAAGAGGCTAAAGCGACAATCAGACTATATATATATATATAAAGTAATGTCGTCGGGGCGTCCTAAAGTCGGTATCAGCCAATCAGCGAGGGAGTCTATACCCTTTTCAATAGCGCTAGACCAAGGAGATTGTTTTGGCGTCTGATGTGGAGCACCACACCTACCATCAGCTCCTTACTTTACCGCACAGATCCATGTGCTACTCATACACTGAGTTGGCGAGGACCGGTATCGAACTAGGAACTTGTGGTTTCTAGCGAACGCTCTACCGACGGAGCTAACCGGCCATAGCTACGTTGAAATAAATTAGGTAGGTTTTCCTCTATATTCTATCTCTTTAGCATTGTGGTTTTCTTTTTGTGTTTTATTCATTTATTAATAATGATAATTTAATGTTTTTCATTGGTTTTGCTTGTAAACTTGTGCAAAACTACTGTAATAGAAGTTTGATAAGTCATCATCTGGAGTCCAGGAACGGATTAATCTATTTTACATTGATTCTATGGGGAAATAGTTTCGGTTTACGAATATTTCGGGTTACGAACGACCTTCAGGAACGAATTAAATTCGTGACCAAATTTCCACTGTATTTCTTTTTTGTAGACAAGTTATAATTTCCATTGTGATTTTCATACTCATACTGGGCGGTTGAGACAGAAGAATACACGAGTACCTCCAATCGAGCCACCCGTTGGTTTGGGTGGCGACAGTGATGCTTAAGGCTGAGTAGTCCAAGCATGCAACACTCACTTTAGCGCTTAATTAGGTTAGATAAGCGGTCGGAGAGGCTCCGCCGATCAATCAGCTAGTCATGTCAAGCCCCAGTACCTATATTATTGTCCCAGCCCTATTGCCCTATGGCAACCCAACCATTTGATCATATATGTGTAAGAAAGCAGTGACTGAGAGTTTAGTTTGTCATGGGTATGGCATTAAACTGCATCTAATGGTGAGGCCAATTCCGGAGCTTTGGGGAGTGTGGAATATCCGTTCATCGCCATACTACCAGGTCATTATTGACCAGGAGTGGGTTGTATATGGTATGGTCCTATCTATGGGTTAACTAGAAAAATGAGTTAAAATGTCTTTTAAAATTGAATTAAATTTTATTTTCAATACCCATAAAAAATAAATTAAAAAAACTAATAATAAAATAAACCAACAAGAGTTGTCAATCGTAAAAACAACCAACCAACAACCAACCAAATGACTAATCCTATTAATTTTTTTTCATATGGTGACAAATATACACATCAGTGTATCAAGGTGCTTTTAGTGTACTTTCATCCAAAGCGTGGAAAATAGTTTTAGTCAATAACATCCATCCATCTCTTTAAACACTTTGGTGATATTGATCAGAAGTGAAGCTTTTATCTGGTATTTCATCAGAAATAATAAGTTCGCGGCATAGTCTTATGGAGTATGGAAGCGATAAAAATCGGACTTATCTAACTTACCTTATATCTGTATATTCATTTTTGTCTATACATTTAAGGAAGATAACTAGAGATACTAATCTATAGGAGTAGTCTCTGATTTATTTTGGCAATGGCGCAAAGATGTTCCACCTGGTCGCTGCGGCGTTAGAAATACACGACTCTCCTATGCAGTGGGTAGACACCCAATGGAGCCACTTGTTGCCGTGGGTGGCAACCAGTGAGGCTTTAGGATGGAAAGCCGGTGGCTGAGCAGTTGGATGACATAACAACACTCACTTTGGCCCTTAATTGGGCTAGACGGTCGGTCGGATAGATGCCTTTACGTTTTCAGCCTAGCCTATGATTGCCGAACCCAATTGCCCTTAATGGCAAGCCCAACCTTTTATTATATGGGTGCTAGAAAGCGGTGGCTGACGGTATTCATGTCCTGGAAATGGACGTAAACTCTTATCTGATGGTGAGGTTCTGTTCTGGAGGTTTTTGGGTAATGTGAGGCACCCTTCATCAACATTGGCTCCTAGGTTCACTCTGGCAGGAGTGGTAGTACTGGTAGGTCCTTTTATAGGTTAAATAGAAAATGTTTAAAACTTTTACAACTATCGTTTATAACAACTGAAACTTTAAATCTACTAAACTTATCTTTTAAACTGATTTCCAATCCAGCTTAGCAACAAACAACTGCATTAACAACTACTGTCAAAATCATAAAAATCCTTGAAAAAAGACATAAATAATTTGACACCCCTTCACGACCACCGAATGGCATAAAATAACCCTGGATGGGTTGACATGCCGTTTATCAATCAAATCAAATCAATCATCAAAAGATGATTCAGCGTGAAGGAAATTTATTTATTTGTTTGTTATTGCAATTCTTGAGCATATCTGTTATGTTTTTTACATACAGAATAAATTTCCAGTTGTTGAAAATTAATAAGGTTTTTATTACATACAGGGAAGAGAATGTTCTACCCTAAAAATGATTCCTAGGTAACCGAGCTGTGCACGGTGTTCCACTCCAACCACACGTGTTTGTAAGCTGCGTCTACTCAGTCCGAACCAATCAAGTGACATGGCGGAAACCACTTCGGGTTCCAAAGTCCAACTGATAAGGAAGAGCAACTCTATTTTCGTTACGTCTTCCTAAAATCTCCGCATTTTGTTCTACTTTCTCACAAGAACCTTTAAACAACAAACAACTAAAAAAACAACAACAAAACAACAACAATAGAATAAAGACTATAAAACAAAAAGAATCTTGCACAGGATATATGTTTGTCGGAAAACAACACCAAACCAACAACTAACCAGCCATGGTGCGTAATGCATAGCTGGTTATATATTAAAAAAACTGGATCGCGTCGTGTATGGTTTATCGTGGTGGAAATTTAGATCGTCAACACGAGTTCAAATACTGGTCAAGGTTGTTTTGCATTTTACATGAGTAAGTATGAATCCATAATTATCTTTCATCTATGGTAATAGAAGGAAGACTAGGCGCTTTAAACCTGATTAGAAACCGATCTAGGAGAAGGGTAAACACTGAAGTCAATCCTTAAATTCCCGTTTAAGGAATTGAAATGTGTCACTACTAATCGGAATGACTGAATATATTATATATATAAAAACAACAAAAAAAAACATTATATTTTTCTTCTCTTTTTTGCTGTAACACTTAAAAGATAAGGATAAATATAACTGTAAGGTAATCTCCTTTGCTTAATTTATTCATCTACTGTAAATGCA
>CM042142.1:76521046-76543546 GCA_023376005.1 Doryteuthis pealeii
GTTCTCCCCAACTATCACTCACGATTGGAGTGAGAATAGTTGGATTCATAACTTTTCCCAGGGTATTAGCGCTATGAGAAATGCAGACTAGTCCAGGATTTGAATTCGTCTCACAGTGTCCATTACACCACACGCCTCCAAACGTAGTATAGGCTATACTCAGGGGATTAGGCTCCACGAATGATAGATGCACAGTCATGTACTGCTTCGACAGTTTGAGAGTTAGCTTATAAATCCCAGGCAAATTAGCCAAATCAGGTTAGCTTTGAATGCAAATACACTGGTATTTAGTTGTGTGTTTTCCTTGAATGTTAGGTTGGTTCAAAATGCGAGGGTCATTCAATAAATAAGGTTATTCTTTTTGCCGAAGGAGTTGGCAATAGAAATCACTGTTTACAGCTGTATCTTTTTCGAGAAAACTCAATTGTGATGGATCCATTCATGTCACAGAAGACTGCCAGCACGACTTTCTATACTGACCACCGCGCCCGGAACTTTTTTCTTTAACGGAGAGTCAGCATATTTCCATTCCATTCCATTTCCATTCCATAGAATGTCTTTTCAACCAAGGCTCGTAGTGGCCAACCCATGCGTAGCCCATTTGTCAATTTTGTTTGACTAAAACATGCTTCTCCGTATAAGTAAAGTCGTCTGGATGGCCTTATGTCGGTATCAGCCGGACAGCGAGGGAGTCTATCCCCTTTTCACTAGCGCTAGACCAAAGAGATTGTTTTACGTCTGAGGTGAAGGGCCACACCTACCATCAGCTCCTCACTTTACCGCACAGATCCATGTGCTACTCATGCGCTGAGTTGTCGAGGACCGGTATTGAACCAGGAATCTTGCGGTTCCTGGGTGAAACACTCTACCGACTGAATACGCCAAACGTTCTTTCTGTAAATTTTACATGATTTGCACTTCTGAACCACCAAACATTGATGACAGTCCTCTGCTCAAGCATGAAGCCCTCAGTTTGATTTGCTGCCGTTTTGAATAGCCTCAAAACGAATATGTTTTGTGCGAGATTAGAATAATTTTTTTCTATATACCAATTCCAAACGGAGTTCATATTTATGAAAAAGAATTCTGAAAAATTTTTTTTTTCAATTAAAAAAAAACAGAAACACGTTTGTTGAATGAGGTGTTCGTCGTGTAATTTTTATCGTCACCGGAAATGCACTCGGGGAAAGGAGTTCAAATCATAGACGAGGCTGTTTGCATTTCACATAACCCTTGGCAATGTCTTTCAAAAATTAATTTTTACGACGCCCGGAGAGTGTTTTCTGTTGCTAGTACTAATAATTTTAAAACATCTAAATGAGAACCTAACAGGTGCTAAAACTTCAAGTCAGGGTGGATCTGTGAGTAATGGCAACAAAAGTATGACTTCATACTTCACAGAACTCCAGAATATCTTATGTATGGAGCAAAATAATAATAAGCTGCCAAAAAATCCTACCAGGTACATATCCCAAGGAACGGGGCAGTTCCAAAATGTAATTTCTGTAGAAACTATTCATCATATATTTAGCTGCCCTACACTAACCCTTAAAGAATCTTTTTAGAATAGACATGAAAGGGTAGGGCAATATCTGCATTGAAAGATATGTCAGAATTGTAACCTACTCCATGTTGAAAAATGGTATGAAAATAAAACCATCACTAGCGCTAGAAGGTAACGTTACTTTGGTCTGGGATGTTACCATAAATACCGACTATACTATGGGCGTCCCATTGTGGTGTAATGGTTAGCAAGCTACTCTCGCACATCCATTACTACTGAAACACGAGTTCAATCGCTGGGTGCCCTATACTTGTAACCTTGTGTGACATCCTACCCGTGACGAACGGGTTGGATGAATACCTTTATAAGATGAGAATGTTCTTATAAAGAAGTCCCAAAGAATTGATACAGTTGTTCAGGAAAGAATGTCACTTATTGCTTGTTGGTTGGGGGCGGGCAAGCCCCTACTCACTTAATGGATATAGACAACACGTGATTATGCCATTTGTAGTGGTTGCCGGACCGAAAGAAAGAGAACTCAGAATTCTCGGACTACTCCTTAAAGACCCCAGCCACCTATGGGCGAAAACCTGGCGGCAAGGGAAGATAACCCTTTTGGACTCATGTCCATCCCAGCATGGTATGACAATCGCTACACCTTAATACCGAATGTACTATAAAAGCTATTCGAACATATAGGGCGTCCGACCGTGGTATAATAGTTAGCAAGATAGTCTCTCAAATCCATTGCTACTGAATAATGTGTTCATCACTCTATAATTGCGGCCCTGTGCCAGATCTAAGCTATGTTTATTTTTCTAAGGGCGCCCTATCGTGGTGTAATAGCAAACTAATCTCACAGATCCATTTTTACTAAAAAAAAGTGAGTTCGATCCTCGCTGGATGCCCCATACTTTTGACCTTGTGTCATCCGACCCAGGTCTAATGGGTTGGGTAAATAAAGCTAATAGTGTTACAATTTATGAGAAGACTTAATTTGTGAAGCGTTCCTGTAAGCTAGGAATTAAAAACAGGTATCTCATATTTAGAATCAAGGGGTTCATGGAAATTACACAGGCCGTTAATAGCCCGTTGAGCCCCAGAGGGGCGAATCTCAAGCGCTATGAGAGACATGTGATATAGTTCTAGTTTAGATATTAGATTTGACCTGACTTGGAAGCAGAGCAGACGTGCTCTGTGGTTGGTCTCCCCGCGCGGTGAATAAGCAATATGGGTTGATAAGATAAAAAGCTTGATCAAGCGAACAATAAGTCTTGTTAGTTCATTTAATTAAACACAAGCAAAGTCCAGAAGAAGAATAAACCATCCCTTTGTAGAAGAATTAAGAACAGAGAAGAACTCAACTAGCCAGCAACAGATAACCAGAGCAATAGAGTAATGAAGTTAACAAGAAGCAAGTAAGATCATCCTCTCTCTAATGTATCTCTCTGTCGTCTCTGAACTCTCTCTCTCTATCATCCGAGAACTCTCTCACTCTCGTGTTTATACCCGAGGTGGGGTATACAACAATAGAACTGATATAGTAATACGAATTTCCTATGTGATGGATATAACCATAGCAGGAAAATAATTTGATAAACTTTCAAAATATAAGTATCTGGAAATAGAAATTGCAAGAGTGTGGCATTTAAACACAGTCAATATTCCAGTTGAAATGGGAGTACTAGGAATCACGAGACTCATTCAATAAATATAGTGTTCTTTTTTTAAAAATCAAACAAACAATAGAATGTTTTCCCATAAATCTAAAATCTCTATTGTTTGGAATTGGTTTATAGCAAAAATTATTTTAATCTCACAAAAAATATTTTTATTGAAAAATCGTGGCAAATCAGAGAGCCCCAGGCTTAAACAAAAGTCAGACATCAAATCTTTAGTGTCTGAGAAGTGCAAACCATTTTGTTTCAGATTTAGAAACATTAGCTTCCTCTAGATTCCAACACGCTCTCCCACCGTTACTCCCGGGTTGTCGCTCCACGATTTTGGTGACTTGCGTGTTCGTAAGTCTATTCATATCTATCTATCTATCTATCTATCTATCAAGGCATCTAGTGGTTATTGATGCGGTAAGGATCGGCTTAGCTCAGTCGGTAGAGTGTCCGGCTGAGAACCTCGAGGTTCCTGGTTCGATTCCGGCCCTTGCCAACTCTGCGTATGAATAGCACTTGGATATGTGCGGTAAAGTGAGGAACTGATGGTAGGAATGGCGCGCCGCCTCAGACGCCTAAACAATCTCCTTGGTTTAGCGCTAGTGAAAAGGAGATAGACTCCCTCGCTGTCTGCCTGATACCGACTTTAGGCCACCCGACGACTTTACTTTGTGATAACGTGCTGAATCTATACACTGGGTGGGGGAGACCCCGTGACGTAGTGGTTAACGTTCCGGGCTGCGACATCGTAGTAAGTGAGTTCGAACAACAGTTGGGCTGTTACGTTCACTTTCGGACTAATACCCTTGGCAAAAGGTAAGATTACCCGCATCCCCCGTTACTATGGGTTAAATAGTTCCTCTATTGTTCTTATAGAAGGATAACTTGACCCACAAAGGTTGATATACCATTAAACAAAGAAACCAAACTATTAAATAGTTAACTAACCACGTATTCGAGCGTGTTGAGTGACCGGCTCTAATCCACGTGCTCACGCAGTCTATAAGTTTAATTTTTGGACTTCAGCACACCTTATATACCGAAATAATCTAATATTGAGTCATTTGGAAATCGAGTAAATAGCAATTTGTTATACTTAGATTGAGTATTGAAATTGTTTAATGCTTTCTAAAATAATTTTGCGGTTTATGTATGTTGCAAGCAGATGAAATGTATTTTGGTTGATACTCGAGCCGATTGTAATTCTTTTACATACGCTTCATCCGTAGAAATTCTCGGGTTTCCAAGGAAGGAATTCTCTCGGCTTTTATTAGTCATGCAAATTTGGTGGCTGATATTAGTATTACTTAAATGTCTTTTCAGGGACTTTATAGAGAAGTAACTATTTTTAGCATTTAGATGGTATTTTATGGAGATTTCATAAAATGAAACAATTATTATTCAAAAATTATTTTTTCAAGTTTCCCTTGCGGTCCGCACACGTCTTCCATCTATGTTGCAGTGCTTGAGTCGCATTGGTTAAAAAGTCACCAATGGCTGATATGACGTCATTCTATGAACTTTTCAATCTATGAACTTTTCAGCGTATATATATATATATATATATATACTCGGTAGAGTGACCGGCTGAGAACCTCGAGGTTCCTGGTTTGATTCCGGCCCTTGCCAACTCTGCGTATGAATAGCACATGGATATGTGCGGTAAAGTGAGGAACTGATGGTAGGAATGGCGCACCGCCTCAGACGCCTAAACAATCTCCTTGGTTTAGCGCTAGGGAAAAGGGGATAGACTCCCTCGCTGTCTGGCTGATACCGACTTTAGGCCACCCGACCACTTTACTTTGTGATATATATATATATATATATAATTTGATAGGTATTTTATGACACTGTGTTTCATATGGTAGGTATCTCATAATAAGACAGCTGAATGTTTCAATATGTATCTTGGACGATTTTCGGTGTATAAGCCATAAAGAATCTTCTCTCGGAAATAGCAATTTGACGTTGAATTCTGGGATAGATAAATCTTCCAATTATTATGAAATACCTTAACCCGTGTCGGCCATTTAATTTGAAATTTTGTCTGCAGGAAGCATCCATCATTTGACTGTTTATAAATACTGAAAATTGGACATTGACCAACCATTCGTGATTTTACAAAGTTTATTCTATTGGTTGGTTAGATTTTGCGGCATGTCAACCCTTGAGCTGCTTTAGGCTGAGGCCATTTTGTCTAATTCGTTTTTGTTGAGTATTCAATCTTTTTAAACACATTTTTAAAACTCATTTTTCGATCTATTTAACCCATAGATATGACCTTAACAGGTAAAAAAAAACTCCGGGTCAGAATTGACCTAAGAGTAATGGCAAGGAAGGGGTACTCCACACTCCCCAGAGCTCCAGAATTGGAACCTCACCACTAGATGCGGGTTAATGTCATAACCAAGACACGGCCCAATCAGAACAATTCTTCTTTTAAAAAAGCAGTATTCATAGTCTAGGCAAATCCAAATTGACAAAAAATATAATTTTCATTTATCTATCTGTTTATTTATTTACTATTCTAAATTACATATTTATCAACCTATCCACACGAGTAGGAGGTGGCACAAGGTGTACTCTACACTCCCCGGAGCCCCGGAAAAAGGGTTGGGGTTGCCATAAGGGCAGTAGGGTTGGGATAATCATATAGGTATTAGGACTTGATGTGACCAGCCGATTAATCGGAAGCAGCATCTCCGACTGTCCATCTAGCTTAACTAAGTGCAGTGTTGCATGTCATGGACTGCTCAGCCACCTGGATACTTAACCATCATGGGTTGCCATCATACTTAACCATCATCGGTCGCCAGGTGGCCCAATTGAGGGAGGGGATTTTACCCCTCTGCAGAGGTGCAGTTGACGTATTCTACTACCCCAGCCAACTGGGCACAGTTTATTCTGCCTATTGCTATTTGATATGTTAAACTGTTACGATTTTAGTGGTCATCTTTTAGGCTTCTAGCAAGAGCGCTTGTCCAGCGGAGATAGTTTGTGTTAAGCAGAGCGCGATCCTTGGTAAATAATCCTTTGGTTGTTACTTGGTGCTCCTCAGTTTTGCAAGTCATTCGTCAACGATTTCAAATGGACATCTCTCAGTATCAGCGATTAAGTAATTAATCAGCCACGTATTCGGGCTGTTGATTGGCTGAGGTTTAAACCACGTGACCTTGCTTAGTCTAAATGGTGTATTGTTGCACATCTTATATACCAAAAGAAGCGCGTGGTGTAATGGTTAAAGTCATGGGAAATGGACTCGTCGCCCCGAGTTCAAATCCTGGACGTGGTAATTGCATTTCACTTAGCGCTAATACCCTTGGGAAAGGTATGAATCCTACTCTCCCTCCAGCTATGGGTAAATAGCAGGGCAGGCTGGGTTCTTTAACCATGGCTAGGTTACCAGTCTAGGAGAAGGAAAACTCTGAATTCAAACCTGTTGAACTCCGCTAAAGAAATTGACCTTGTGTCGTATCCTGCTCGTGTGGGGGAGTTGGTGAATATATATATACCAAAGAATTCCAACACAAACGTTCTAACAATGTATTTAACCAATCCTCCACCATCAGCCGGGATTACTGTCAAGTCTCACTGAAAGCAACAGTCCCCGCTAGATCACCGAATTTAAGCTGTGATGAGTCGGCTCAATACTTGAGTGACCACTTAAGCAACAGCAGGGACTATAAGCAACCCGAGTCCTTTGTTTATCAAAATGACTCGAATCGGCTTTAAATGACCCGGAAAGGGTGGATATGCCATAAATTAAAACAAACAATCATGAGCAGGATGGGCCATAAGGTCAATTTTTAAGTACAGAAGGTTTGGAATCAGAGTTTGTCCATCTTCCAGTGAGGATTAAACTCTTTATTCAGTATTATTTGGATTATTCGGACTATTGTCCTCATCTTCATTGTTATCTGTACTATAAGGCAGATAAGTACAGATAAGAACGAAGATGAGGACAATAGTCCGAATAATCCAAATAATAATAATTATCAAGCCCTATTAAAAAAATTCCGAGAAATCTTTATTCGGTAGTAATGGATCTGCAAGACAATCTTGCTAACCATTACATTAGGTTAGGGTGCCCAGACTATGAATCACAGTGATAAACCTTATGTTTCTGCATACAAATATTTATGAACATTGAATGAAAATGCAAGACCTGGTTGTTGGAAATTAACAAGGTCCTATTTATGCAGGATAGAAAATGCTTCTACCCAAAACTGACTTAAGAGCTCAACTTGTATGCGACCAGCCATCTCATATACCGATTCACGTGTGTGTGCTGGCTGAAGTCCCATTTCCCGTTATAGCTCCCAAAATGCACCCGTCACGGGAGGCAACTTCCCCATACTCATGAAGGGGAGCAACTCTATATATATTTCGTTACAACAGATCCTATCATAAACTACAAGCATTCCTCTACAAAGTGGTGTATCCCGAGTGTTAATACCTTAAGTAGTATTATTTTTAAAAATACATTTTTGAAACAGTATACAGTGGAACGTCGTTTCACGAACGCTTCTCATCACGAAGAAACCGGTTCACGAACACATTTTCTGAACAAGAAATGTCTCGGTTGACAAACAGTGTCACGAGTTACGAACGCGCATGCCAGCAACAACGTGGGGAAACAAGACGGGTGTATCGGCAGTGGGAGAACTTTTAGGAGTCAACAGGAAGTTAATTATTGCGCCAAAGTCTTTTTAATTATAACCACCATCCACATGCCTAAAACGGAATAACGTAGTATCTATCTATCTATCTATCTATCTATTTCAGCCTGTTCATATCTATCTATCTATCTATCTATCTATCTAGGTTAAAAGTCATTGGTTGAAATTTCTTTTATGTGCATAGGCCCGGCACATTCGGTACCGGATGTACTTGGAAAATCAATTGCATTTTTTAACCAACCAGAACCGGAAAATCTAAAAGACTTCATCTGAGAGCCACTTTTATCCACATCGTTGCATTAAATTTGGTTTGTTTTCTTTGTTTAATGGCGCATCAACCGTCATGGGTTATTTTGATGGTTGGTTGGTTGGATTTTTCGGCATGTCAACCTTTGGGCTATTTCATGCCGAAGATACTTTTTAAACTCATTTTTAAACACATTTTTAAAACTTATTTTTTATCTATTTAACCCACAAATGGAACCCTAACAGGTACAACCACTCCGGGTCAGAGTGAATAATAGTGATGATGGGGTACTCCACACACCAGACCTGGGACTTCCCTACTATATGCATTTTAACGTCATACCCGGGACACAAAGACCCTCAGTCACCACCTTTGAGCACATATATAATAAAAGGGTTGGGGTTTTGCCATGTTGCAGTCCAGCCCGTTAGCCATTACACCTAGGGTATTCCCCTGTATTAGATTTAATGTTTTTATTTGGTTTTGTGTATGAACCTTTGCTGAACAAGTATTGTTGAAAAAGTTGAAATAAGCAATCATCTGGTGACCGGAAACAGATTAATCCATTATATACATTGATTCCTGTGGGTAGAAAATAGAAACTATGTTTACGAACATTTCGGATTCCGAACGAATTATGTCCGTGAACCAAGTATGTTTTTTTATTGGCTTGTTCAGCTTAACACTATTCATTTATTTATTACATTGTTCTTATATCTGTATTTTTAAAAACTTATTAATAGTATAAACAGTTACAAATTTAGAGTATAATTCTAATTATATTTTAGAAATTATCTTTAATTTTTGTTCTTATCTCTAATGCCACTGCAACGGAGAGGCTAAAGCGACAATCAGACTATATATATATATATATATATATATATATATATATATATAGTCGTCGGGGTGGCCTAAAGTCGGTATCAGCCAGTCAGCGAGGGAGTCTATCCCCTTTTCAATAGCGATAGACCAAGGAGATTGTTTTGACGTCTGATGTGGAGCGCCACACCTACCATCATCTCCTTACTTTACCGCACAGATCCCTGTGCTACTCATACGCTGAGTTGGCGAGGACCGGTATCGAACTAGGAACCTTGTGGTTTCTAGCCGAACGCTCTACCGACGGAGCTAACCCGGCCCTAGCTACGTTAAAATAAATTTAGGTAGGTTTTCCTCTATATTCTATCTCTTTAGCATTGTGGTTTTCTTTTTGTGTTTTATTCATTTATTAATAATGATAATTTAATGTTTTTCATTGGTTTTGCTTGTAAACTTGTGCACAAACTACTGTAATAGAAGTTTGAATAAGTCATCATCTGGAGTCCAGGAACGGATTAATCTATTTTACATTGATTCTTATGGGGAAAATAGTTTCGGTTTACGAATATTTCGGGTCACGAACGGCCTTCAGGAACGAATTAAATTCGTGACCAAATTTCCACTGTATTTCTTTTGTAGACAAGTTATAATTTCCATTGTGATTTTCATACTTATACTGTCGGTTGAGACAGAAGAATACACCGAGTACCCCCCTCAATGGAGCCACCCGTTGGACATGGGTGGCGACCAGTGATGCTTAAGGCTGAGCAGTCCAAGCATGCAACACTCAACTTTAGCGCTTAATTAGGTTAGATAAGCGGTCGGAGAGGCCTCCGCCGATCAATCAGCTAGTCATGTCAAGCCCCAGTACCTATATGATTGTCCCAGCCCTATTGCCCTAATGGCAACCCCAACCAATTTGATCATATATGTGTAAGAAAGCGGTGACTGAGAGTCTTAGTGTCATGGGTATGACATTAAACTGCATCTAATGGTGAGGTCCCAATTCCGGAGCTTTGGGGAGTGTGGAATATCCGTTCATCGCCATTACTACCAGGTCCATTTTGACCAGGAGTGGTTGTATCTGTATATAGTCCCATCTATGTGTTAACTAGACAAATGAGTTAAAATGTCTTTTAAAATTGAATTAAATTTTTTTTTCAATACCCATAAAAAAAAAAATTAAAAAACCTAATAATAAAATAAACCAAGAGTTGACAATCCGTAAAATACAACCAACCAACCAACCAACCAACTGACTAATCCTATTAATTTTTTTTCAATATGGTGACAAATATCACACATCAGTGTATCAAAGTGCTTTTAGTGTACTTCATCAAAGTGTGGAAAATAGTTTTAGTCAATAACATCCATCCATCCATCTTAAACACTTTGGTGATATTGATCAGAAGTGAAGCTTTTATCTGGTATTTCATCAGAAAATAATAACGTTCGCGGCCATAGTCTTATGGAGTAATGGAAGCGATAAAATCGGACTTATCTAACTCTACCTTATATCTGTATATTCATTTTTTTGTCTATAACAATTAAGGGAGATAACTAGTGAATACTAATTATAGAGTAGTCTCCCTGATTTATTTTGCAAATGCGCAAAAGATGATTCCCACCCTGTCGGCTGGGGCGTTAGAATACATCGACTGCACCTATGCAGTGAGTAAGACTCCCCCAATGGGGCCACAACCAGTGAAGCTTAAGGATGGGACCCAGGTGGCTGAGCAGTGCATGACATACAACACTCCACTTTGGCCCTTACTTGGGCTAGACGGTCGCTCGGAGAGGCCCCTTACGTCAAGCCCTAGCGACTATGATTGCCCGAACCCAACTGCACTTATGGCAAGCCCCAACCCTTTTATCATATGGGTGCTAGAAAGCGGTGGCTGAGGGTCTTCATGCCCTGGGAATGACGTTAAACTCTATCTGATGGTGATGTTACAGTTTCAGAGGTCTGGGGAATGTGGAGCACCCATTCATCGCCATTGCTCCCAGGTTCACTCTGATCCGGAGTGGTAGTACCTGTTAGGGTCCCATTTATAGGTTAAATAGAAAAAATGTTTAAAAACTTTATACCAAACCATCGCTTATAACAAATTGAACTTTACCCTATAAACTTATCCCTTAAACTAATTTCCAATCCACTTAGCAACAAACAACTGCAAACATCCTACTGTCAAAATCAATAAAAATCCTTGAAAAAAAAGACATAACAATAAATTTGACCACCCTTCACAACCCACCGCATGGCATAAAATAACCCTGGATGGGTTGACATGCCGTTTAAATCAATCAATCAATCAATCATTCAAAAGATGGTTCAACGTGCCAGGGGATTTATTTATTTGTTTGTTATGCATTCTTGAGCATATCTGTTATGTTTTTACATACAGATAAAATACGGAAGACTGAAATGATAATGCAAAACAAGTTGTTGGAAAATTAACAAGGTTTTATTAAACACAGGGCAGAGAATGCTTCTACCCTAAAAATGACTTACCTAGGTCAACCGAGCTGTGCACGTGCTTCCACTCACAACCACACGTGTTGTAAGCTGCGTCTACTCAGTCCGAAACCCAATCCAAAAGTGACATGGCGGAAACTCCACTTCCGGGTTCCCCACTGATCAAGGAGAGCAACTCTATTTTCGTTACGTCTTCCTAACAATCTCCCATTTGTTCTACTTTCTCACAAGAACCTTTAAACAACAACAACAACAACAACAATAAGAATAAAAAAGACTATAAAAACAAAAAAGAATCCTTGCACAGGATATATGTTTGTCGGAAAACAAAACCACCAACCAAACAACTAACCAGCCATGGATGACGTAATGCATAGCTGGTTAATATATATAAAAAAAACATGGAGGCGCGTCGTGTAATGGTTATCGTCGTAGGAAATAGACTCGTCAACACGAGTTCAAATACTGGTCAAGGTTGTTTGCATTTCACATGAGTAAAGTATGAATCCAACTATTCTTTTTCCATCTATGGGTAAATAGTAGGACAGACTAGGCTCTTTAATCCTGATTAGGCAACCGATCTAGGAGAAGGTAAACACTGAAGTCAATCCACTTAAATTCCGTTTAAGGAATTGAAAATGTGTCACATACTACTCGGAATGAACTGATATATATATATATATATAATATATATATATATAAACAACAACAAAAAAACATATATTTTTCTATTTCTTTTTTGCCTGTACACTTTAAAGAGATAATGACTAAATATCAACTGTAAAGTAATCTCCTTTGCTTTATTTATTTATCTATCTGTTAATGCCAAGGGATTCGTTGGGTTATTCTAGTTTATAAAAACTTGAAATGCTGGCGGACAAGTTTGTAATTATAGGAATTTACTCAGTTAAGTATGGCTAAAGGCCACAAGTGTGAAGCGTTCAGTAACGAATAATGGCCCACGAGACAAGAACGCAAATTATTGCGCCAAAGTCTTTTAATTATAACCACCATCTACATGCCTAAAACGAAATAACGTAGTATCTATCTATCTATCTATCTATCTATCTATCTATCTTCTATCTATTTCAGCCTGTTCATATCTATCTATCTATATATCTATCTATCTATTTTCAGCCTGTTCATATCTATCTCAGCCTGTTCATATCTATCTATCTATTCTATCTATCTATCTATCTCATTCATATCTATCTATCTATCTATCTACTATCTCTATCTATCTATCTATCTATCTATCTATCTCAGCCTGTTCATATCTATCTCAACCTGTTCATAACCATCTATCTATCTATCAATCTATCTCATGCACGAAAATGCCACATATCTTTCTTTCTTTCTTTCTTTCTTTTCTTCCTTTCTTTCTCAGTTCGTTCATATCTATCTATCTATCTATCTCATGCACGAAAATGCCTATCTATCTATCTATCTATCTATCTATCTATCTATCTATCTATCTATCTTTTCTTTCTTTCTTTCTTTCTTTCTTTCTTTCTCAACCGTTCATATATATCTATCTCAGCCTGTTCATATCTATCTATGTATCTATCCATCTATTCATGCACGAACATGCATCTATCTATCTATCTATCTATCTTTCTTTCTTTCTTTCTTTCTTTCTTTCTCAGTCCCTTCATATCTATCTATCTCAGCCTGTTAATATATCTATCTATTATCTATCTATCTATCTATCTATCTATTATCTATCTATCTATATTAAATTAATCATAATTTTAATAAGCTTCTCATGCATTTGAATTCAATCTCTTTCATAGTTTATAATGTTCCCGATCAACAACTTCCGTGTGATTTCGACCATCAATGGTAATTGTCAAGAAAGAAAGAGTGAAGAGTTAAAATCCAATATTTTCATATTGCTGATCATGACGTTTAAAGAAAAATCAAAATTTTAACTATATATGGTATCACGTCATGGTGACGTCATTAAATTTCAAAATGCATTCTCCTATGTCATAAGATCTAAATCTGGTGTACATTTTTAACCCACATTGAGTAACATATCTAATGGTTTATGGAGGAGACATCTTAAAACACCTTTAACACTTGCTACAGAACTGACGTCAGTAACAGCTATTGGAAACATCACGCATGCGAAAAACACAAAGACGACGCGGGCGCATAAAACAGGCAACACACACACACACACACACACACACACACAACACACACACACGCGCCGCGCGGCGCAACACACACACAACACACACCACACACAGAGGAACATAAGCATACAGACACACAGATATGAATGCAAACACACACGCACATACATTGCACACAAGCATAACAAAAGTGCACAAACGCAAAAATACATACGCAAGCACATACAAACAACCATACGCAAATACACACGCATGCTAACATACACAAGCACGAACGCAAACGCATACACACACATACCCCCCCCCCAAAAAAAAAGATGCACACAAACATATAAAACTTACATAAACATACGCACAGTGAGACACATGCAAACATAAGCACACAAGACCACACACACACACACACACACACACACACACACACACACACACATAAGCACAAAAGCAAACGCATATGCATACATACATACACATTCACACACAACACAAACAAATATACACTCGAATACACACAAAAGCATGCACAAAAAACGCACAAAGACACACACAGACACACACGAACATAAGCACAGAAAGACATACAAGCATACATACGAGCACATACGTGGCACATATATATCACAAAAATACACAGATGCACAAATACATATGCAGGCTCACATAAACAGCCATACACAAACACACACACACACGAACATACACATACTCAAGCATAAAAGCAAACGCACACACACACATACGTACACACAACCAAAACACAAAGACACACGAACACATAAAAGCATGCGCAGACACACGCTCAGTGACACACATACCAACGTAAGCATACAAAAACACATATACATACATACATGGAGGCGTGTGGTCTAAAGGTTAGCGTTGTAGG
This sequence comes from Doryteuthis pealeii, assembly GCA_023376005.1. Taxonomy (NCBI): domain Eukaryota; kingdom Metazoa; phylum Mollusca; class Cephalopoda; order Myopsida; family Loliginidae; genus Doryteuthis; species Doryteuthis pealeii. The sequence continues at coordinate 76,535,469 of CM042142.1, forward strand.
AAATGGACTCGAGGACGCGAGTTCAATTCCTGGATGAAGCTGTTTGCATTTCGCATGGCGCTAATACTCTTGGGAAAAGTATGAATCCAATTCTCCCTCCAGCTATGGGTAAATAGTAGGGCAGACTGTGCTCTTTAACCATGACTAGGTAACCAGTCTAGGAGATGGAAAACTCTGAATTCAAACCTATTAAACCCCACTTAATAAATTGACCTTGTGTCGCATCCTGCTCGTGCGGAGGGGTTTGTTATATATATATATAATATATATATATATATATACGAACACACGTCGCTTACAAATGCCACCAAAGCGCAGACACACCAATACAAACGAAAGCATACACAAATACACAAAACAGGCACATGCACAAGCGAGAACACACACGACACACACGCACACACGCACACACGCACACCACGCACGCATACAACACAAACACAAATATACCCGGGCACACAAAAGCATGCATGAGAACCCGAACAATGGTACATTCGAACATAAGCACATAAAAAGCATACAACGTGCACATATGAACACAGGCCGTATCTAAACACCACAAAAGCACAAATGCATAGATATATACGCAAGCATACACAAACACACACATATACAAAACACACAAGCAAACATGTACAGGCACAAACGCGAACGCATACACAAATACGCACAAACACATCCAGTCACGCGTAGGACAAACTGGATTCTTTAACGTTGGTATGGTAACCGGTCTAGGAGAAGGGAGATTCTGAATTCAAACCAGTCGTACTCCAGTTGAAAATTGGTCTCGTGTCACATTCCGCTCGTTGCGGAGGGGAGGGGTAATACAGACACACTCACACGAACACCAACGAATGCACAAACATCCACAAAAACACACAGACACAACATACAGACGATCATGGGGACAAAGCTCCCTCACGTGGACACACGCACGCACACACATGAACACCAACGCCTGCACAAACATCTACAAAGACACACAAACACAAACACAAACACAGACGAACACAAGGACACAGCTCTCTCTCCCCCCTCTCTCTCTCTCTCTCTCGCACCCGCACGCCCTCTCTCTCCACCGCAGACACACGCATACAGGCGAAGGCACACAAAGGCAAACACACAGAGACATAGGCGTATAAAGACAGACATACACAGACATACAGGGAGGCTTACTCACGCGCATGCGCGCACCAATCAGTTTATTTGAATAAACTTATAAAAGCTGTCTCCAAAAATCCATTAATTATGATTCTGATAAGAAGAAAAAGAAATACGTACAAGACGAGTCGCTTGGGTTGTATAGATATAAAATTGGGATTGCATTCGGGTTCTTCTCATAATTTTCTGAAATGGCAAACAAACAAAAAAAAGAAAAGAAAAGAAAAGAAAAGAGAAAGGACTTCTGCAGATGACAGTCGTTCTGATGTCTCTAATTGATCGATCAAAACTAATGTTGGATATTTTAGCCGCCATATTGGATGCCGAGGACATGTTACCGATTAATGATAATGTTTTGCGTTTCCCATCAACCACACGTAAAACAAATTCAGTCATAGATAAAAAAAAAAAAGGAAAAAGGAAAAGAAAAAAAGAAAAGAAATGAAAAGAAAAGAAAAAAGAAATAAACTAAACGGAATGTGACTGAGAGGGAAGAAGAAGAAGAAGAAGAAGAAGAAGAAGAAGAAGAAGAGAAGAAGAAAATTAGGAAGGGAAAGAGTAAAAAGCAAATGAGCGTGGCGGTAAAAAGAACGAGGGTGAATACATAACAAATGCTTAGATAGAACGATGATATACATACATACATACATACATAACGAAGAAGAAGAAGAAGAAGAAGAAGAAGAAGAAGAAGAAGAAGAAGAAGAAGAAGAAGAAGAACGTTTGGAAACGAGTGGCTTCTTGAATTCGAAAACAAAAAAAGTTTATCACGAAATAATGGTGCGTGGGCTTGAAGTTCAAAAGGGAGGGGAAAAACAAATTTTACCGCTAGAAGATAATGTTTTATGTTAAATATAATTTATTGTGTTTACTTTTGTCATTTCTTTCTGAAAAATCGTGACAATTTCTTTCAGAACTAATATATTTCATACTAACTGAAATACTAATATAAATTCATTCTTTAACTGCTACACTCTGTTTATATATACACCACTGTGCAAATTAATTGAAACAAAACAAATAATTCAATTATTATTATGTTATCCACGATCTCTCTGTAAGGCTTGCCAGAGAGTTCGTGTTGTGTTACAATTTTCGTACACTTCCATGGAATAACGTCCATCACAGACAATGGCTGTAGGACAACTAATCGACAGTTTATCGGCCTGATAAAACTGATGCAATTGTTACATAATTATTAGATTCCTAATATTTATGTACAGTAGTGTAGAAACCAAAATAGCTGTTATAAGTTGCAGCCGGTGGCCTTGAAGGATGAGTGACAAGGCTTGACCTCATCCTGATCCTTCCGGTGGATACCGTGAGAATCGGTGGAGAAGACCCTCTTCCGGTTTAGATTAGAAAGAGATTTGTTTAGTCAGATCGGCCAAAAACGACGACGGTGATAAGTCGTGTTATGCACGGTTCCGACTCAATCTGCGCAGGTAGTCTGGTGGGGATTTCAAAATAAAATATGATCTAAGTAAATCGAAGTCTTGTGTTATTATCTAAAAACTACCAATGACACAGGGCTTCTGATAAAGAGAAATCCCAATAGAAGACCAGACACGAAGTCCCCAAGACGGAGTCCAGACGCTAGAAGATGACAAGAATAATAGAAGTAAGAAAGTAAGGAAAGAGAGTTTACAACACAATTACGGATGTCAATATTGTCCAAGGCCAAACAAATTTCATCATACACCTAGAAAATAGATTCATATTACTGCACACTACTGCAAATAACCTAATCTGAGGAAAAATAGAAATCAATTATACCCAGTCACTCAGTAGGTTTAAAACTAACTGTATGGTAAAAGAAAGAAACTAAAGCGTTTTTTTTTTCAATTAATTTGCAAAAGAATGTATATTTAAAGATCAGAAAACGCTTTTTTTAACGCAACTAATATGGAAGATCTATTTAAAACATCAACATAGATGACATTTTGTCCTTTTTGAGAGACACAAAATCATACCAAAAATATAAATGTAAACTTGATCAATACCATACAAAAGTAATCCCTCAACATAATCTGCACTATTTCTCTGAATTTTTGACATGAGTCTTGATAATTAGTATTATTTGGATTATTCGGACTATTGTCCTCATCTTTATTGTTATCTGTACAACGTAGAATAATAATTAACACAGCTTACCCTGTACCCCAGCTATGGTTAGCAGAATGAGAACAGGTTACCGCCGTGGGTTGAATAAACTTCGTTTATATATATATATATATATATATATATATACACGATGTTCATTCAATAAATAAGGATAATTTTTTAAAAGAGCAAAATGATTGTTTTTTCAGAATTTTTTTCTATACATGTAAACTTTGCATTGTTTTGACGTGGTTTATTACCAACATTATTTTAATCTCGCAAAAATATTTGTTTTTGAGATTATTCAAAATGTTGGCCATCAGAGAGAGAGAGAGAGAGAGAGAGAGAGAGAGAGAGAGAGAGAGAGAGAGAGAGAGAGAGAGAGAGATGGATATGCGTACTGCCAGCACGACCGGATTATTATTATTATTATTAGTTTTTCTCACCAGCATTAGCTGATGGTCTTTCACTGGAATCCGAGTGACAACAAGTCTCCTCAGGTCTCCAGGACTCTTATGAGTATTCTAGCTGATTTCAGCAATGCTGTTGTATGAATGGTCTCAATTCTTCCTCTGATTTCCAGTTCCTCTAGTCTTTTGTCCAAGCCTTTTGTGACCGTTTCTAGTGCACCAACTACAATTGGTATCACTTTCACCCTCATATTCTACAGCTTTTTCAATTCTCTGGCACGGTTCAGGTATTTGTTCATTTTTTTGTTTTCTTCATCTTCACCTGTGATCTGCTGGAACTACAAAATCTACCAGCTGACAAATTCTCTTTTTTTGTTAATCAATACTAAGTCTGGTCTTCTGGCTAGGATAAGGTGATCCGTCTTAATCTCAAAGTCCCAGACAATTTTATGCGTTTCATTGTCAAGAACAGATTCTGGTTTAAGCATATACCATTTTGTTGTATGGTCGAAATTTAGTTTTTTGCATAATTCCTAGTGGAGTACCTTTCTAACTCAGTCGTGCCTAGCTTTGTATTCTCGTTGTGCTAGTTTGCTACATTAGCTTAATACATGGTATTCTTATTATTTTACTCCTTTTGAGTTTTCACATCAGTGTTAGCTGATGGTCTTTCACTGGAGTCTTAGTGACAGCAAGTCTCCTCAGGTCTCCAGGACTCTTCCGAGTATTCTGGCAGATTGCAGCAGTGCAGTGTTCTGAATGGTTTCAACCCTTCATCTGATTTCCAAACTTTCCAAACCCTTTTCTAATCCTTTTGGGACTGTTCCAAGTGCACCAACTACAATTGGTATCACTTTCACTTTCATGTTCCATAACCTTTTCAGTTCTCTGGCAAGATCCAGATATTTGTCCATTTTTTCATTTTCCTTTAGCTTCACCCTGTGATCTGCTGGCACTGCAAAATCCACCAGTTGACAAGTTCTTTCTTTTTTGTTTATCAACACTGGGTCTGGTCTTCTTCTTCTTCTTTCTTCTTCTTCTTCTTCTTCTTCTTCTTCTTCTTCTTCTTCTTCTTCTTCTTCTTATTATTATTATTATTATTATTATTATTATTATTATTATCATATCATCAATAATAATATAATAATAATAATAATAATAAATAATAATAATAATAATAATGCGCTGACCTTGAAAATGCATTTAATATGAGGGAGAAATTAATTGCCAGTAATTAATGCTAACATTAAGTAATTGTTGGGAATTAATGCAGGCATTATTTACATAACAGACTTTTAAATGAATAATTTAGAAGCTAATAATTTTTACGATAGGAAGACAAAGGAAGATAATCCGGCAATACAGATTCGTTGTATAGAAACATTCCATGGGAAATAACCTTCAATCGGGACCAGTAATTCGTGTATCGAATTTAGTAGCTCTGCATCTGATTGTTGCATACCCTTTCTTACTTCTTTCTTCTGGTCGTATTTTCTTCTGGCCGGCTTTGCTATTTCTTCTATCATCTTGACTTCGTCTGGAATCTTCTAAGGTCTAGACTTTCTTTTGCTATGTTCTTGCTGGCTGGTCGTCCTGGATTCATTTCTTAGTCTTGTTACCAAGACATTCATCAACCACAAGAACATATTACTTATACAAACTTTTATTTCCTTAACTATACATTTCATGTAACTAAATATCTGACTAACATAGCGTGCGTGAGTTCCAGTTTTAGGCAGGACTTAAAATGGTCGACTTCTCTGCCTGACGTCTAACTGAAAACTGGGGACCAAACGGGTCCCACGTGACTTCACGTATTTTGGCGGGCTTCTGTAATTTTCCATTGAAGAACCCGACCCGGCCATGGTATGAAAAGGGTCATCCCCTCAGAATTACAGGGGACCGACAATAATCTTATGCAACCGCATAGATTATGTAACATGATCATATGGTATTATAGAGAGGAAAACAAACCTTTTCGAATGATTTACAGTATCGTCCATTATAAGAAATTAGTGAAATTTATCACTAATTAGGACTGAGCCTATTCAAGTAGTGACCACACCAAGCGGATTTAACAGGTTTGAATTCAGAGTTTTCGTCCTCCTAGACTGGTTGCCTAACCAAGGTTAAAGAGCCCAGTCTGCCCTACTATTTACCCATAGCTGGAGGGAGAGTAGTTGGATTCATACCCTTCCCAAATGTATTAGCGCTATGGGAACTGTAGCTTCATCCAGGATTTGAACTCGGGTCGACAAGTCCATTTCCTACGACTCTAACCATTACACTACGCACCTCCAACTAATAGATATACCTCTAATTACATATAAGTACACCTTTAAAAAAAAGGGGCGGGTTAGCTCAGTCGGTAGAGCGTTCGGCTAGAAACCACAAGGTTCCTAGTTCGATACCGGTCCTCACCAACTCAGCGAATGAGTAGTACAGGGATCTGTGCGGTAAAGTAAGGAGCTGATGGTAGGTGTGGCGCTCCACCTCAGACGCAGAAACAATCTCCTTGATCTAGCGCTATTGAAAAGGGGATAGACTCCCTCGCTGATTGGCTGATACCGACTTTAGGCCGCCCGACGACTTTACTTTTACTTAACCTTAAAAAAAAAAAATTTTCTTCTAAACCAAAAGCTACCAGGACTTTATTATTTCTACGAAGACTAGGGGTGTATTTATAAGGGGGAAATACCCCGAGTGCAACCAACAGAGGGGCACCCAGACTTCTTTATAATACCTGTTATAATTATAGTAAAAATAATAAAGTCGGCGGAGTGGCCTATTGTCGGTATCAACCGGACAAAGAGGGAGTTTATCCCCCTTTTCATAGCGCTAGACCAGGAAGATTGTTTTTGCATCTTAGGTGGTGCGCCACACCCACCATTTTCTTCCCACTTTACAGCACAGACCCAAGCTGAGCGACTTATGTGCTGAGTTGGCGAAGGTCGGTATTAAACCCGGAACCTTGTAGTTCCTCTGTGGGTCTTCTACCAAATGAAAATAATGATTTGCTACAAGCTGAATATCACTTTGGAGTATAATACAAACTGAAAAATATAGTAAAGTTTAATCTTACAGTCAATATAACTGATAAAATCAAACATTCTGACATATATCCTTTTTTTCTTTTTATAAATTTTTCTTTAATTTAAAAAATGTTCTCACGTACCTAGTTTAATTTCTATGAGGGACTCCCTAATCAGAAGTTCCCGAGCCCAAACGTCTAAATCCGATTAAAAAACTGAACAATCTCAAAACGGATATTATTAGATATTATTTATTAACAAACTCTACAACACTGAAACTCTGTAATCATAAACATGAAAAAGTGACAGTTCCAATATAAGTATACGTTTTATATATATATATTCCTGCAATTTTATTTTGATAACAGAGTTGTTGCAATTTCATTTTGGTTATAAAATGCTGTAGTGTTTGATAATAAATAATATCAACTGTTGTAATTTGGTTCTTGAGTTTTAAGTAACCGGAAGTATCAGTTCTGCCATTATGGAAGGAAATGAAAGTACCGGTTCTGCTATTTTAATTCTGTCAATAAAAGTTTGTTGGACTTTCACTCTCTCGACAGCAAACACTCAGACTGGAGTCTTGTGTCGAATTTCTTAGTTACCTTCTCGAGCAAAATCTAAGATTAACTGTTATAACCCAGAACATTAGGAACAACAAATAATAACATACAAAACAGATCTTTTTTTAACTCAACAATAATTGTTTTTATTTCTCACCGATCATGCTACAGGAGGATTGATAAGATAAGACATTACTGTCCACACGTACGATGCTGATGTTGCCCTTTTATTAAAGAGTGATATCGTTCAATGGGGAATAACACAAACTAATATATGTTTCAATTGTATAATGTTCCTCATAAAATAATAAATGTGTTTCTATCTTAGATATTGTCCGAGACAGTGCATTTGTCATCGCCAAGGTCTAGAAAGGTTGAAAGAATTTGAGAATTTACGAATATTCTAAATACATTCAAAGTTGGTATTAAAAATCTAATAACTGTAGAGAGTCTCTGGGCGTCTTAACTTCTGTAGAGAAGGGGGGGGGAATATCTGCTTGGATTCCTCATTTCTTATGGGAGGGGGTGTCCGGAGATTTATTTAATTGGAGGTTTCAATGGTCCTTCCTAGTGTAGAGCATCCACTGGAGACCACAACATTCCGGGTTTGAAACCGGTCTCGTCAACTGCGCATGAGTAGCACAGCTTGGATCTGTGCGATAAAATGGGGAGCTAATGGTAGGTGTGGCGCCTCGTCTCAGACGCAAAAACAGTCTCCTGGTCAAGTCCCAACGAAAAGGGGATATACTTCCTCACCAATAGACCATACTGCCGATTTTACTAACTTTTTAAATCGTTAATTTAACGCA
>CM042142.1:76548546-76568546 GCA_023376005.1 Doryteuthis pealeii
TACTGTGATACACCCTAGACTAGGTTTTCTACAAGGACATATGGTAGGCGGTTGATCTGTTCACAAGTGACACGGGACACATGAGAGTTGATTGATCATTTATATCATAATTTAAACAAGCTAGAGAGATACATTAGCCCTGGCTTAAAGACAGCAAAGTTACTCAACTGCGATCTGATTGGGTCTGCTTAATCTTACACTTTCTTGTTACGTATCCAAGGACTCAGATAATGTTCACACGAAGTTCTATCTATATAAGCTCTCAGGTCCCGGCATTACTGGTGGTACAGAAGCGGATACATATTATGTTTAATACTTCATGTCTTTATACTACTCAATTGATGTTGGGGCTGTTTCGTCAGTTGTTAGTCTATTACTTTTGAATCGTTCTCCTGATAGTAAATAGCCGACATCCCATTCAATTTTACCTACACTGACGCCTTTTGTAAATAGAATCGCGCAATAAATTTAATGTTTTATAGGGGATGTCGGATACATCATACTCTTCATAGATATTTTGATGCCTTTGTTTCTAATCTGTACATCCTCTTCTATAAGATCAGTCTCACTCTCATATTCGGTATCATTACAACTTGAAAATCACTTTTGAAAAATCTAAGTCTACAGTATATATGATTGATCTCATACGCCACCCTACAACCTGAGAGGTTCGGGAACTGATGTAGGCGATTTTTCTTCGTAATGGGATATTACTTTTAGATTATGTATTCATGGCAAGACGCTTTGTGGCAGTTATATTGCCTGAGTGAAGGGCTCGGAGAGTGAAAAAGCACTATCTCACTGCCTTGTTATAGTTTTGTTAAACGTACGTGGTTCCTGAGTTAATAGTAAAACATATGCTGAGGTTGGAAGATGATTATCTGAGCTTTTATAAGGATTAAAGCTTTAATAAAACAATCTCTGAAACGTTAAAGTCAGTATTAAACTGTATGTGATTTAAATATAAAGCAATAACTATTATATATGGATATATAATCACCCAGTTATCGTAGTTTTTACTGCTAGATGATCTTTGATTTAAAAAAATCATAGAGGTGAACTAGTCTTATAGTTGCATGATACTTTAAATAGTAATTTCATTTTTGATGATTTTGGTAAGTTGATAGTGTATAATAGATCCTATGGTGTGTCTGCCCATACTATAGCCTCGTCGGGTCGGATGGTGTACGTAAGCAGTGACGTAATTTTTTGTTACAGACAAAAACCGCAGCGAATCTCCATATTAAATAGCATATGTTTTGATCGTTGGATTACGGTTTTTTTTGCGGTACGATGCTCGATTGATTGTCAGCAATAAATTGTTACGGGGTTCGCTTGGGTTCTGCAACACTTTGAATGCAAACCGATAATACGAACTTGTCAGTGTGGAAGAGTCATTGATGCTCTTTCCAGTGTGACTTGCCAAGCTAAGCCCACAGAGCTTATGCGATATCTCAGTCATTCTCCTGAGATGTTAATATAAGAATACTCACGATAAGCATTCACACTCGCGAGTGTGGAGAATTGTATTCATTTGTCTTATTTTTTCACGATTAGTGGACTATACACGTGTATAATTTTACACTTTTTTGACCTGCCGGTCTTCGACCACTATGTCAAGACATAGATGAGCAAGTGATGTTAATTGGCAACATCACAACTGCCTGTCGGTGATTAGTTGCTCGTCATCTCCGCAAAACTGTGGATCGCATATACTTATGTTTTCCCTGGCCGCATAGAGCATGGGCCACTGACGTGTCGCAACTGTGATGTTCACTATGATAATGATGTGAATATTGCTATCTTGCTCAAACCCTCATTCTGTTGTAAGTTTTCATCTCGCTATGCCTTGAGTATTACACATGCGTGAAACTTTTGGGAGAGGTCGGGACAGATCCAGCATAGCGGTGTACGCCAAATCAAGCTTGAGTGTGGATTGGTTGACATCATTTAGCATACGACTAGATACTTAAATCTCAAAGACTCTCGCAGGGTATAGTACGCTCCGTGCCAATTCACACAGATATCTCATGCATGAATAAAGTTTCTGTACTAATTATCACTATATGCACGATGTTATTGGAATACTACTGATGTCCCACCAGCTATGAGGTTTCATATCACGCTAGACTGAAATCTATTATGGCTTCTTATATAAAAGGATGGTATTTGGACATTAATAACATTCTAGCCGACTGCGATTGATATGGTCATTATAACAAAGACCCAGGACACACCAATGTCACTTTAGATTTTCTTGTTGTCTTACTTTTCATATCATAATCCTTGGGATATTCATCAGCATTCTAAATTTATTGTTAATTCTGTGTTCATTCTTTGGTTGTTTGATCTATTTTTATTAACCCTGTGCTATATTATTTATTTCTTATTTATCTTTCTAGTAAAATAGGGAGAATTTCCTTTAATATATATTTCTTCAAACCTACTATTTGATAATTAGACTACACATTTATTTTTTAGTTCTCAAATATTTCTGTAAGTGAAACATCTCGTTAAATTCCTTTATAGATAGTATATTTACAGTTTCTACTGCTTATATTTCATGTGTCTAATTACAATATTGTGTCTTTTAGATATTTCACCGTGTCGCTTTGGGTCTAAAATAAAATATGTATTTATCTTACTATACTAAATATTTCTTTCGTGATAAGATGGATCATTCTAATCTATAGGCAATTTTGCGCTACTAATTAATAAGTTAACCTCATCTGTCATGGTATGATGTAATGAGTGTCACTTAAGACCTCAAGTAGTATGAACCAAATCACAATATCATTCGTGTTATTGGTAAGATGTGTGATTACATCATAGCTCAATATAAACTGATCTGTATTAATCTAATCTCCATAGGACGGTTGTTAGCCTGGTCTGAATTAACAATAGGCTGTGGGTCTTATATTATATAAATTTTTTCCATTCTTTTTGAGAAAAGTCGCGGGACTTTGCGACACATCGCTGCAGATATTTACAGTCTTCTCCAGGCCCCAGGGGTGTTAGATATGGTTAGAGAGGGTTTGAGCGCGGTCTGTCTATCATTGACTCAGCTGCAACATCTAATTCAAGGGTGATGTCTAAGGATGATGATTGATAAGAGTTTGCCATTAAGATTCATATATATTTCTTCAATCACTGATATCTCACTTTTTTTGTCGTTCAATAGATCCTATCGTGCAGTTTATTGTATACGACAACGAAGTTCAGTCTATCTGACACCACTGCAGATATCTATCTGCGTTGACCATTCACTTGGAAGCTTAAGTGATATTCATTAGAGTGCCTTTTTGTTGGCTTATATATCATGCAGATATTAAGGTTTACGATACAGACTTGAATGATAATTTGTCACAAGGAGACAAAGGTATGTATAGGTAATCTAGAATTAATATTAATGTTATATATTTAAGATCTACATGGATAACACACATGCTATCTCCTCTCTAATTATGACTTATGAACTCTAAAGACACGCACACGTGTTGTAAAAGTACTTCTGCGGCAACTACATACACAGATCCGAAAACTCCTCAATCATTATTATATATGACTGTGCGTGAAACCTTCAAATTCACGGCAGGATAGATTACCCTCACTTAGTTACCCCTACTGATTACAAGGGGAGCACTCTTAATTTTCGTTCTGTAACTTCCTAATATCACATTAAAGTGCATATTATCTATCCAAAGCGATATTAGTATTTAGCGTGTCACATGGGTATGATCACTAAATACTGGCTATCTCTAAGTAGGCATAGGTTCACAAAAATAATATTGGGTGTTCTTGGTCAAGTGTGGAGACACTCCCTTTATACATTAGTACCGACGCAGGAGTGCGTAAGTTTAACGCTGCTTCAAGGTTAATGATAAGGTGGGTTGCTTCCACTTCTGCTCTTCATAGCACTCGATCAGAGTTATGGGAGTCCTGATCTATGGGTTTTAACTCATAATCCTCGCGGGGTCTCTGAGGCAGGAGTTAAATTGAAAATTATACTCTACTCACTGTCACGTTATCTGGAGATAACATAGATGAAGTTAATTGGTAAATCTAATATGAAATTATTTCAATCGTACTTATTTATAATTAATATTTCATATATAATGAAGTTATAATTGAAAATTTGTTTCTTACTACAACCTCTCCGTACTGTTAAATGGGTATATGAAAATTCAGCAAGCGCTCAATATACATAGTTTATTACTAAAAGAGGTATCAAATTGGTGACTGTTACCTATAGATACTTATTTCTACGAATTTATTGATATCAACATGAGTTATTTCTCTAATATATTGTTACTGCTAACATTAGTTTGAGGGTAAGACTTAAATTGGATTCATGTTAACTCTTGTTCACACCAAATATGTGGATCATTCAAACGTCTTTAGGTGTAATACAGAACGTGAAACTTACAGCGCCAAGTAAATAATAGAAAACCAATACACACGCGAGTGTGTAAGACTCAGGTCCGCTTCTCTAAACTACTTACGATCAATACACATATACTAAATACAGAGCGTCCTACGTAAGAAATAGATAAGTATAATGGTGGAACACATTAATATAATGTTATGATTGATCGTTATTTCGCTCATTCCGGGGCAACGGGCTGATGAGCCTCTTTTATATCATCTATTGATATATCATTTATAACAACTACAATACTACTCTTAACCCATTGCCACATATAGAAATCATACTTGTTGATTAGTATAATCGATAATGCGATTATGGTAGAGGTGAATGACGCTTCCGTAGTAACATATAAATAGAAGGTAGGCGTATATTATGATAGAATATGAGACTAGGAACTAATATTAGTACCAAGATTCCTGGTTGATCTCGATGTCATAGCGCATGTCAGTGAAATGCAGTATAGCTGAGTCACAGCAGGCGATACTACCTTCCTCAACACACGTGTAATATATTATTTAATCCCAACGCCTCAAATGAGCAGGCAACTGACTGACACACAAGGACCTCCACTTTTTATGTTGAATTCATACCGTTTAAATCCTCGGAGATTCGAGACTGATTTGCATCTTTCCTATCAACTCCAACCTTCCGAGTGTAATTCACTTCTTTGTGAAAATTATATGAGCAATTATTCTCTCATCAAGCTATGGTAAACTAGTTACGGTAACCTACCTGGTCTCTATTAACCTTTAGCTATACCAGGTCAAGCCGGGCCATATCCATCGAGAAAGGAATATTACCTCCTGACTCCCGTCCCCCTCCAAATAAAAGATATGATATCAGTGTTAAAACTCATCTGAGTATATGTTGTACTCAAATAAATGAGATACTTGCTTTCGGTAACTGAGGCCAGTGTTCGAGCCTATATGAAAGCCTGGATCACGAATGCTGATTTTCAAAGAAGGCAGACAACTCTTATTTTAAACATTGGTGGAATACGATTTTTCTCACAGCCGTTACCCACTCCTGTGTATGTATCATACTCAACTAAGTGATTAATAAGATAGTTGCTTCCAGTAACAGTGGTCAGTGTTCAAGCCTGGTTCACGAATGCTGATTTTCAAAGTAGGCAGGCGCATCTTACTCTTACTTTCAAGATTGACGCAACACAATCTTTCTCGCGCCATGCTCGGCTAAGTAAATAATGATATATAACGAGTAATAGGAATCAGTCTACGAGCCTAGGTGAAAGTCAGCATCTCTAATGCTGATTATAAAGGCAGGCCCGGCAGACAGCCTCATCCAACTTGTTAGATTGGCACAGCATAGTCTTTCTATCACCAGCATCTCTTCATCTTGGTGTAATGCCACAACAAGATAAACAGAAGAAATAATAAGATATAATATCAATATTTATAATATTCAACAGGCGACTCTTTGTACAATTGATACTTACATATATAGAGAGACGTTTACATAAGCATCCGAGTGTTAGCTTTCCTACTACACAGGTATTTGATATAGAGGAAAGAGGTTGAAACTACGTTTCGAACTCACGGGGTGTTACGTACGAGGGTCATTCAATAAATAAGGGGATTTATTAAAATAGAAAAAATAAAAATATTTTATTATTTATTTTTTTAAATTTTTTTACGGCATATCAACCTCGGTAGGTCATTTAATGCCGACAAAGTTGTAAAATAAATTCATTCTTAATGCATAATACAATTTTGTTCATCAACTCATGTTTTTCAATTTAATCCATAGATGGGACCCTAACACGTACTATCACTCCGGGTCAGGGTGGACCAGGGAGCAATGGGGATGAAGGGGTGCTCCACATTCCCCAAACCTCCAAAACTGGAACCTCACCATCAGATAGACTTTGACGTTATTCTCAGGACATGTAGGCCCTCAGTCGCCGCCTTCTAGCACCCATATGATAAAAAGGGGCTGGGGCTTGCCATAAGGGCAATAGGGTTGGGGCAATCATATAGGTGCTAGGGCTTGACGTGACCAGCCGATTGATCGGAGGGGGCCTCTCCGACCGCCCGTCTAGCCTAAGTAAGGTTCTAAGTGGAGTGTTGCAGGTCATGGACTGCTCATCCACCAAGACCCCGTCCTTAAGCATCACGGATCGCCAACCACGGCCAACAGGTGGCCCCATTTGGGGGGAATCATACCCCTCTGCAGAGGTGCAGTCGGTGCATTCTAACGCCGCAGCCGACAGGGCGGTCCTTAAATATAAACTCTGCATTGTGTGGAATTGGTTTATAACAAAAATTTATTTAACCTCGCATTTAAAAAAATGACATATAAATATAAACTTTTATGGGTTATTTAATACTAAATCCATCCTTGTAGAAGAAAAGTAGTGGTACTATTCAATACATAGCTGGAGGGATGAGGGTGTTCATAACTTTTCCAAGGGTATTAGTATTAAAGCGAATGGAATTCGAACTCGCTTCCTACGAGGTCACAGTCCAGCACGTTTTTTAAATAGTTCAAAAGGTGGAGGGGGAGTAGGATGGAAGAGGGGGACTTCTCAAAGTAGTTTTAACAAACGAGAAGAGGGTATTTTTGGTTTGAATTCAGAGTTTTTCTTCTCCTAGTCCGGTTGTCATGCCAAGTTTAAAGAGCCCAGTCTACCTTACTATTTACCTATAGCTGGAGGGAGAATAGTTGGATTCGTACCTTTACCAAGAGTATTAGCACTATTGACGTTAGCCACTTCTTCACAGGGACTCGTTCCTACACACAAAAATAATTGTATTGAGGCAATTAAAAATAGTGACAAATAAAATAGACTGCACCAGGCCTGAACAGAGGTCTGTCATCGGATTTTTGGTGGCTGGGAAATGCAAACCATGTGAAATTTGCAGAATAATGAGAGTTGTGTATGGAGAAGCATGTTTTAGCCAAAAAATGTTAACAAATGGGCTGAACATGGGTTTACCACTACGATTCAGAGTAAAAAAGACAGCCAACGGCTTTCCATGTGGAAACACATGGACTATTCGGTTAAGGAAAAGTTTCGAATGCAGCGTTCATTAAAGAAGGTCATGCTAAAAATGTCGTGGAACATGAAAGGATTACTCACTATTGATTACCGTGAAAAAGGTGCCATTCTATTGCCAACTTCTTCATCATCAACATCATGTCGTGCTATTAGCACGGATATCCATGACAATCTCTCTGCAACCGTACCTATCACTCATTATTCTCGGGAGGTCCTCTACGTAGCATCCAGTATCCACACAGAGCTGGTCAATGTAGGTATTTGCGGGTCGCCCCACACTGGCTTGCTCATGTGCTGGCTTCCACTGGAAAACGTCACTTATAATTTCGTCCTTGCTTCTCCAGCAGTGTCCTGCGTGTCTTGTTCGTCTTACTCGGATGGTTTGCGTGATAAGGGGTAGGTGGCCATACAGCTGTTTTCTCGCGGGGTGTTGTTTCCACGTTTTGTTTAGGATCGCACGAAGCATTATTGTGCAGCTCCCATGTAGTTTATTCTCTAGGCGATTCGTTAGACTCCTTAAAAATGTCGTTGGGGTGGCCTAAAGTCGGTATCAGCCAGACAGCGAGGGAGTTTATCCCCTTTTGACTAGCGCTAGACCAAGGATATTGTTTTTTGCATCTGAGGTGGAGCACCACACCTACCATCAGTTCCTTACTTTACTGCACAGATCCCTGTGCTACTCATTCGCTGAGTTAGCGATGGCCGGTATGGAACCAAGAACCTTGCGATTCCTAGACGAGTACTCTACCGACTGAGAATTCACCTTATTTATTGAATGACACATGTAAATGAATAAACCAAAAACCAAAAAAAAACAACCCCCAAAAAAACAAAACAAAACAAAACAAAAACAAAAACAAAAACAAACTTTTATATATTAGCCTGTTAGAACGGATTGTTGTGTCTTGTAAAAGAAGCGTTTATTTCTCCAGTTACAATACGCATGCGCAAACACACTTACACAAAAGCGTGATAATACTGAGAAAATATTAAGCACGAAAACATCAAACCTAATATATATATATATATATATATATATATATGTGTGTGTGTGTGTGTGTGTGTGAGTGAGTGTGTGTGCTAAAATCTTTAAATCCTGTTAAAAAATGAAAAAGGATTTACTACTATAATATACATATATACACACATATATACACAGGCACACGCACACGCACACGCACACACATACATAAATATATAATTTGCATGTGCTCGATATCAGGATACGGACATATTGATATACCAACATAAATGTTTTTCAATATATATATATATATATATATATATATATATATATATATATATATATATATATATATAGATGCAAGTCCTTCACTTGGTTTGAAAAATCGCATGAGCGAGAAACTGTCAATAACCAAGCAACGTTGATCCTAACTAAGACGCACACACACACAGACATATATATATATATATATATATATATATATATATATATATATATATATATATGATCTATTTTGACGTCATATCCCCTGTATTTTCATATGCTTGGTTGAATATGCACATGATACACGATGTGATGTTTTTGAGAGAGAAAATGAAAATAAAAATCTTTAATCTAATATCGAGTATCACGTGTGATCGAGTAGAGGAAAACTAAATACTTTATCTTATTTTATTTCGGTATTCGCGAGGCGAAGATATATATGCACATACAAAAATGCTATGGTCGTAATATACCAGAATTGTTTCGACGGTTTTGCATTTGAAATAAGAAGCGACACTATTCCTCCCCCCCCCAGCCCCTACGCATCGATTAGTCTTCCAATGATGTCACAATGACGTCACCGCGCGCGACATAAAATATTTTGCTTTATGGAGACACTCGATTCACGTGTTAAAACGAGTCGTCACTTAATCGTCATTTCGATTATGCTTACAACAAAAAAAAAAAAACACCCTCAGGGCAGTGTAAAAAAATATTTTTGAAAGATATTAGCAAATTGGGGGGGGGGTTGTTAGAAAAATCACAATAGTAAAAAAAAAATAAAAAAAAAAAAAAAAACATAAGAAATAGAAAATAAAAAACAATAAAACAATTTGAAATGGAAACTTAGTTCTGTCCTCCCCAAATAAAATGTTGCGTGCATCTATTGATTATTAATTAAATAATTATTTTGAATATTTTACACATACATTTTTACACAAAATCGTAGGTATTCATTTATTTGTAAACTTTTAAGTTAACCTCTTGTTACTGAAGAAAAGGGCGGAGTAAAAATTAATTTTTAAAACTGATTACACGGTTGTTCTTTATTCTATGTATTGACGATTTTGGTACTGTGACGTAAGCAGTGACGTAGTTTCCGTTTCAGACGAATCTCCATTATTAATAGATTTGTATGTATATTTCGGTGCAAAAATCATTTACCCCTTTAAAATAATTATTTATTTATTTATTCATGTATAATTTATTTTTGTGAGGGATATGAATATATTCCTATGTTAGTTCAAAATAATTTCCAAGTGTCAAAATAAAAGATTTTTCTATTAATTATTTGACTGTTGAAAATTTCTTCCCAACCTTTCTCTTTCTTTCTTTCTTTCTTTCTTTCTTTCTTTCTTCCTTTCTTCCTTTCTTTCTTTCTTTCCTTCCTTCCACAAATTGTTTTTTTCTTTCTTTCTTTCTTTCTTTCTTTCTTTCTTTCTCTTTCTTTCTTTCTTTCTTTCTTTCTTTCTTTCTTTCTTTCTTTCTTTCTTTCTTTCTTTCTTTCTTTCTCTTTATCTTTTCCTCAAGTTATGTTTACTTTATTTCATGTTTTTTCCAAAATATGTTCAATGTTAAGAATAGTAATTAGCCTTTGCACACACACACACACACACACACACACACACACACACACACGCACACACACACACACACACACACTACATATATATACATATGAGGAAGAATGAATAAAGAAAAGAAAGAATAGAATGGATAATAAAAGATGAATTTAATCAATATCACTTAATTCATCTTTTATTATCCATTCTATTCTTTCTTTTCTTTATTCATTCTTCCTCATATTGTCGGATTCATTTCCAATTTCCATTTTTACATATATACATATATATATATGTGTGTGTGTGTGTGTGTTTACACAATCCCTCTGTCACTTGTAGGATGTGACACAAGGTCACTTTTTAAGTTAAGTAAACCTGGTTGGAATTCTGAATGTTCATTCTCCTAGAGTGGTTGTCAAAGCTAGGCTGGAGGGAGAACAGATGGATTCATTACTTTTACATGGGCATCAGCCCGGGGTGAAACGTAAACAGCCTCGTCCAGGATTTGAACTCGGGTCACCCATTCGATTTCCTACGACGATGAGGGTTGCGCTAAGCGCGGCATATATATATATATATATATATATATATATATATATATATATATATTAAGTATTATATGGATTATTCGGACTATTATCTTCATCTTCATTGTTATCTGTACAACGTTTCGGCCGATGTGCACTCCGTCTTTCTTCAGGTATTTTTTTGCAACTTACACATGAGTAATAATTCTGTAAAGTTGAGCTTCATATACGTAGTCGACTCATACACGAATATACAGGTAGGATCACTGTTTAAAATTGAAAATGTTTAAATCTAAATGAAAATGTGTTCACATCTGAGCAACTGATAAAAAACATTCATCCAACGGGTAGGATTTGACACAGAGTCCCAAACATGGGGTATGCAATAAAGATAGAACTCGCTTTTTATGAGTAACTGATTTGCGAGACTAGCTTGTTAATCATAACACCTCGTCAGGACGGAGGCACGTGGTGTAAGGGTTATCGTAGTAGGAAATGTACTCGGCGATCCGAGTTCTAATCCAGGACGAGGCCTTTTTGGGGTTTCATATAGAACAACTGAACCATTACAATGGCGGCAAGAAGTTTAATATTTATTGTTCATTTCCGGTTCGGTAAACACAGCTTCAGTCTCGATATTTATTGAACACACCTCATAAACGGTTCATTGATTATAGGGTATGGTTCTTCGCTTGAATATATCTCTGGAGCGATGCCTTCAAAGTATACAGTTTAATCACAATTCAGCGCCCCAACGATTCCCCCTAATTATGCATTTGATGGAACAAGAATGACAGTAACAATTACTATATCAAAGGAACCGGGTGATGGTGGTGATAAATTGGTGGTGGGGGTGATCTCAGAACGAGGAATGGCGTCTCTAATCTGAACGTTACTGGCTAGTATTTAAATTTCGATAAAATCTGCCTTAAGCGTTTCATGGCATTTTGCACATCAAAGTTAGTATTTACTAACTTCGGTTAGGCACCCGGCCGCCGTATCACTGGAGCGTAGAATACTGCCGGAGAGTACCCCCTACCCAAGAAAAGGATATACTCCCTATGACGCTAAACTGCACCAGGTGGTGAGACTCTTGTTCTAGAACTCTGCGGGGTATGGAATCAGCCCACCCCACGTTGACATAATTATCAGGTTCCCTCTGAACCTTTTATGTATTTACCAACCCCTCCGCGCGAGCAGGATGTGACACATGGCCATTTAACAGGTTATTATTCAGAGTTTTCCTTCTCCTAGACTGTTGCCAAACCAAGGTTAAAAAATCAAGTCCGCCCTACTAAATATACCTATAACTTGAAGGAGAATAATTGGATTCATACTTTTCCCAATGGTATTAGCGTTATATGAAATGTAAACAGTCTCGTCGAGGATTTGAACTCGAATCGCCGTGCCCATTTCGTTCGACGATAATCATTACATTACAAACACCTAGTAGTGCCTTTTAGGTTCAAAATATATATCTTTTAAAATTATTAGTATTAGATAGAATACTTGAAAACATATAATTGTATATAAGTTATTTTTTTAAGACTAATTACTTGACAATATAATAATTTACAAATGATAGTTATTTTTAGTTACTTGAAACTATATAGTTGCCTGAAATACTTGAGACCATATAACTGTGGATAATTTATTAGTATTAAAAATAGTTACTTATTATTGCTTGCAAATTATTATTATCATGAGTTACTTGAAAATATATAATTGCCTAAAATACTTGAAGTCATATAAGTGTGTATAATTATTAGTACTAGACAGAATTACTTGAAACTAAATTATCCGGATCTTGCCATTCTTAGGGATAGCACATTCAAACTGAGTGTTGGGACAATGTAAAAAATCAATGTATAGACAAGTCGGTGACTAAATAGTGACATTTCATGTTTAAACCTTAGTGTAGCAATTTCATTCATTCATTCGTTTATTCATTCATCTTGTTTTGATTGGATAACATAATAATTACGTAATAATAAAATTTACTATTGATGGTTGGTTGGTTGGATTTTACAGCATATTTTATTTGGTTGGGTTATTTTATGCCAAAGACGCTTTCTTTTACTCACTATAGATGGGTATTCAGTTTTTTAAAAACTCATTTTTAAATACATTTTTAACTCATTTTTTCTCTATCTAATCCTATTTGAGTCGAACAGGTACTACCACTCCAGGTCAGAGTGAATCTGAAAGTAATGGTGAAAAAGTGGTACACCACACTCACAGAACTCCTAAATGGGAACTTCACCATTAGATGCAGTTTAACGTCATACGCAGGACACTAAAACCCTCAGCTACAACCTTCTAGCATATATATGATATCACATATGGCAATCTTCTTTTTTTTTTATAAACGCATTGCACACTCGGTTTTCCGGTTGATACCGGGGGTCCAGCGAGCTTCGGCCGCTGGACTTGCCAAGAGTGTAATAATAGCGTCGATCCCAGGGGGCTATTCCCCCAGGCAACGACGCAATTTTTGTTCTTTTTCACCCATGAACTTCGGCTTGTGGGTGGGCTCACGTTAAAACGAGGCCTTGTGCCCAGCCCATACAAGTGGGGTATGAGGCAAATACCCACATATGGCAAAAATGAGTTATTCCAGAAAATAAAAGTAGTACATAAATTTCTTTCATGCTCATCATTGGGGATTTCTTAGGATAACCCTTAGAAAGTATGTGGTATTTTGGTGGATGTTATGTGTGAGAGTAGGAATGAGTAAAAGAGTAAAGTACGAATGGGTCATGGATAAGTCTAGCTAAGAGTAAGATAATTAATGAAGACTGTTCCTCTCCCTTGTCTCACACACTTTACACACACACACACACACACACACACCAAGTTTCTTGGTACAAGATGATTCTAGGTGGGTCCTAATTCTCTACAGTAGTTTGTTGTAGAGTTCAGGTTCCGTAATGGTCCATAACCACGATACCCATATTTTATTTTATTCCCAAATATATATATATATATATATATATATATATATATATATATATGAGGAATGAAAGACTGAATAAATCCGACAAAATGTGGTTGAGAGTAGGGGAAAATGTGGATATAACAACACAAACGACTAAATTCAATTGATATTTCGCCTCATTATTGGTTGAAGCTTCCTCAGAATTTATTGACTGAAATGTTTGTACATTCTGCTATTATAGTGAAAAGGTAAATGGGTGGGGGAGGGAGAGACATGGTGAGGGGTTACTGGTGTGTAGTCTAGAGGAATGAGAAGAAATTCGGGTGGGTTTAGTGTGTGTGGAATGGTATTTTTATTTTTATGGGGTCAGTCAGTTGACTTTGAAGAGAATTTGATGTTTAGAGAGTGGGTCAAATGTGTGAGGTCAAATGTGTCACCAAGGGGCCGGGGATATTTTTATTTGAAAATATTTTAGAGAAATCCTTAAAGATTTTGTTGAGATAAATGCATTTACTTTCTGCTTTTTTATGTTTAAAAGTTAATTGGATGAGGGTAGGATAGAAGGAGAGTAAGAGAGAATGGTTGGGGTTTTTGTATTTAGGATATGGATAGATACATTGCCTTTGAAGAAATTTGATAGTTGGTTGTGGGTCAGATGTACGATGATGTAGGTCTGTGTACTATGATGGTTTGTCAGCAGATTTTTTAAAAATTCATCCTTTGTCTTCCGACTCGTATGGAGGGGTTGGTATATATATATATATATATATATATATATATATATATATATATATACTAACCCCTCCACACGAGCAGGATGCGACACAAGATCAATTTCTTAAGCGGAGTTTGAATTCAGAGTTGCCCTTCCCCAAGATTGATTACCTAACCAAGGGTAAAGAGCCCAGTCTTCCCCATTATTTATCCATAGCTGGAGGAAGAGTAGTTCGATACATAACTTTCTCAAGGGTATTAGCGCTATTTTAAATGCAAACAGCCTTGTCCAGGAATTGAACTCAGGTCAACGAATTCATTTCTTACGACTTTAACCATTACACCACGCACCTCCTTGGTAAATCTATATAAGCAACGTTCTTCAATGAACTCCTACACATTGACGCACCAGTGTTGGTCGACCCACAAAAACTAGCATTAACCAACTCTGTGTGGATTCTGGATGCTGTCTAGAGGACCTATCACAACCATCACCGATAGGGATGGATGATGAGAGAGAATCAAGGGAATCCGTGCCATCGAGACAAACTGATAGTGAGGATGATGATATAGCAGTAATCTTGCGCATTTTATTGATAAAGGAAGCTGTGAAGAGCCATAATCGCATAAATTCTGAAATAGACATGACACTTTTCCTTCCATTCAGTCACCATTTACTAAGCTTAACGTAATACGACTTGAAACCGGAGAGGAGGGGAACGACGTCCAGTGCGTTCCAGCAATTTTATGCAAGTCATATTTGGCGAAACGGGTGGTGCTTGAAGGTGGAACTTAAGCCTCTGGGAGGTTGAAGCATCAACAAGGAGGGAATGGGGGTTCATGTTTTGGTTGGGAATCATCGCTAATGAGTTGGTTTCCCCCCGCCTTCCCGGAAGTTGGGAAAGGGCGTTAATATGACCTCATATGTCTACACCGTATTTCTAAAGGCCAACAATCTTGGGCTTAAGAAGGAGACGATGCCATTCAAAGGAAAAGTCATTTTCATGCACGACATTGCTCCAGCCCACGCTGATCGGTGCAGCTATTAAATACTTAGACCAATTAGCCTTTAAAAACGACAGGCGTACGGTGGAGGCGCCACCGTGTTACCCCGATCGAAACGCCATCGGGAAACTTTGGAATATCGTTAAGAGGTTTGTTTATGAGGTCGGCGAGTAATTTGTAACCAAAAATTAACTTTGGGGAGCAATATTAGGTGTTTGCGAAACCATTACTTCTGAAGTGATTTTCAGATTTACTTCATCTGTTGATAAGTGCTTCGAAGCATTGGAAAGAATGGACATTGTATCAGTAAATATTATTGTAACTAGCGAATATATGTACCCTCCGGGTGAAAGTATTTAAGTTTTAATGTGAGTAAGTAAAGTAAAGTCGTCGGGCGGCCTAATGTCCATATCAACCAGAAAGCGAGGGAGTCTATCCCCTTTTCAATAGAGCTAGACCAAGGAGATTGTTTTTTGTATCTGAGGCAGAGCACCACACCTACCGTCAGCTCCTCACTTTACCGCACAGATCCCAGTGCTACTCATATGCTGAGTTGGTATCGAACCAGGAACTTTGAGGTTCCCAGCCGAACACTCTACCGACTGAGCTAAACCGGCCCTAATAAGATATATTTAATTAGAAAAGCTAATGAAACTAAATAAGAATGCAGATAAAAAGATTTGAAACAGAGGTGGGTATAATGGAAAAATAAAACAAATGAAACTTACTCTTCCATCACTCCCGTCTTCACTTAAATTTCCTAATTTAACTATTTAGTTAAAATAGGAAGTAAAGAATAAAATTACAGTTATTTCTTCTTGTTAATGGGTTTCTTTCAAGATTTATCCCTGAGAATTTTGCTCATATTCATAAAGATAAAACCAAACAATTAGAAATCAATAATACTAAGCACATATTTATTAAAATCAAATTTTTAATATCAATATACAAATTAGCCTTCCCGTTCACTCTGTAAACCGCTATTTTGTTGTATATATAAATACAATTGCATGTTATTAGTACGTAGATAAGGCCAACAGTATTAATAATGTGAAATAATTTTATTAATAATTGAGGTTTAAATAGAAAATAACATGAAGAATGTGACATAAATAACAAAGGGAATTGTGACTTGAGTAGTGATATAGTTTCGGTTACAGACAGATAAAAACCAATCTATATTTTGATAAGATTTAGCTTTGTTGTTGCTTTTCACGAGCAGTTTTGTGTGTTATTTCTTTGAATAAATTATTGTTGGGTCAGTCATTGGCTTTCATTTCTTATCCTCACTTACTTACACACTGAAGGCCATCGTATTGTAATGGTTAGCAAGCAGGTCTCACAGTACCATTACTACTATATAGTGAGTTCAATCCTCGTTGAATACCCCATACTTGTGACCTTATGTAACATCCTCCCCGTGGCGAATGGGTTGGGTAAATATTTACTTTCACCTTGGAGATGCAATTAGCGTAACAGTATTGTGTTTGAATATTTGAAACCATATAATTGTGTACAAACTATTAATATTAGATAGGAATAGTTGAACCATTTATAATAGTGTACAAATTATTAGTATTAGATAGGAATACTTGAAACTATATCATTGCGTACAACATTATATAGGAATACTTGAAACCATATAATCGCAAACAAATTATTAGATAGAGATACTTTAAAACCATATAATTGTATAAGCATTATTACTATTAGATATGCATAATTAAACCCATATAATTAAGCAAAGAGTAACAGTATTAGATTGGAATACTTGAAACCATATAATTGTGTACAAATTATTCGATAGAGATACTTTAAAACTATATAATTGTATAAACATTATTAGTATTAGCTAAGAATACTTGAAAACATATAATTGTGTACAAATTATTCGATAGAGATACTTTAAAACTATATAACTGTATAAACATTATTAGTATTAGCCAAGAATACTTGAAACCATATAATTGTGTAAATTATTCGATAGAGATACTTTAAAACTATATAATTGTATAAACATTATTAGTATTAGCTAAGAATACTTGAAAACATATAATTGTGTACAAATTATTCGATAGAGATACTTTAAAACTATATAATTGTATAAACATTATTAGTATTAGCTAAGAATACTTGAAACCATATAATTGTGTAAATATTGTAAGTATTAGATAGGAATACGTGAAACTAGATAATTGTATACTCATTATTAGTATAAGATAGCAATACTTTAAACCATATAATTTGTTTAACGAATTATTATCCTTCGATATGATTGCTTGAAACCATATAATCGTATAAGAACTATTGATATTTAATAGGAATATTTTGAAAATATATAATTGTCTACAAATATAGAAATGCTTGAAACCATATAATTGTGTATAAATTATTTGCATTAGATAGGAATAGTTGAAACAATATAATTGTGTAAAAAATGATTAGTATTAAATAGGAATTATTGAAACCATATGATTACATATGATTTCATTTACACACAATTATATATGAACTTTTGCTTATACACAATAATATTTTTGAAACTTTTTTCTACTTTACACGAACTATTTTACATAACAACACTACATAAAATATTTCTTTTAAAATATTTAATGTCAGACTTTTGTATATTTACATTTATTTTATTTACGTTTTAACAATTTTTGGAGTTTTCCAAAACCAACGATTTCTGGGATAATGACATCATTTCGGTCGCGGAGTTTTGCAAATTAAGGCTCACAAAATTTCTGCTTATTTTTACACCAATCAATCAATACAATTATATTAAGCCCTGTTGATGTTTTTTTTTAATATTAAAACCGAAACACTGTAGCGTCGGCTATATGTAAGTCAACCGTTGACTTAATTTTTTCTTCTAAACTATATATTTCTTTACATTGTCGGATTTCATATCCATTTTTTCTTCCCATATAATTATGTAAACATTATCAGTATTAGAAGGTTGGGTAAATACATAAATACCTAGGATAAAGTAAAAATTATGATTAGAATATCAATAAGAAATTATAATTTTCAAAGCATTCCTATAAAATATAAATAATCTATAGGCAATCATATGGTTTCACTAATTCTTATACAATACTAATAACGCGTATACAATTATATAGTTTCATAAAGTCCTATCTAATACAAATAATGTGTACTCAATTATACAGTTTCGAGTATTCCTATCAAATACTTATAATGCTTACACAATTATAGTGTTTCAAGTATTCCAATATAATCATTTGTACACAATTATACAGTTTCAAGTGTTCCTATCTAATACTAATAATCTGCTCGCAATTATATGGTTTCAAGTATTTCTGTCTAATCTATTAATAATGGAGATTCGTATCCGGTTTTTGTCTGTAACAAAAACGACGTCACTGATTACGTCACACTACCTAAAACGTCATAACGTAGAATAAATACACTCAAAATTTGAGCATGCAATGTTAGACAGTCCTCATTGGTTTTTTAAGCAAGTTTTAATAAATACATACCTGGTATTATCTATCGATATAGAGTTTGTTTTATTTTAATATATATTTAAAGTTATCAGAACTAAGTTTCCATTTCAAATTTTTAAATATTTTTTACTCCTTTAATAAATTTATTTTATTTTTTACTCCTTTAATAAATTTGATGATTTTACTTTACTTATGATACAAACTCTCTGATTTCAAATTTTCAACTCCCATCCCTTCAAGCAATATTTATTTTACGTCGCCCAGAGGGGTTTTTCTATTTTGCTAGTACTAATAATGCACAATTATATGGTTTAAAGTATTAATCTAATAATAATTTGTGTATACAATTATAAGGCTTGATGTATTCTTATCTAATACTAATAATATGTACGTAATTATACGGTTTCAAGTATTCCTATCTAATACTAATAATTCATACACAATTATATGGTTTCAAATATTCCGGTGTAATACTAATACATTGTTAACGATTATGCGGTTTGAATACGCAACTATTTTTGCCACGAAGCCAATCCCTAACTCACATATATATCAATGACAAATATTACCAGTTAACCTTTAACCAAGCTCCGTAATATGGATGCGCGTCTCATTCGGTAATAGAACGTTGACGTCATTTGTCGTCCTTCTGTCTCATTATCATATTCGTTCGAAGATAGCAGAAGGTACGGTAACAAAATTAAATGAAAAGTTCCGTGAGTTGATTAGTAGCTTTTAAGTGGCGAACTGATCGCACTCCTATCCGCATCACACTTGAAGCCAATTAAGTCATCTCGACCCTTGACGCTTTAAACAGGAGTTAAAATAGTCCCTCCGTCTCGGAGATCTTGCACAGAAAAGCCAATGCATTTCAGCAGCTCCAGCTGACGATAGACGCCACGGAGTGCTGATAGCATTCGCGAAAATCACTATAGTGGTAACAGTGAAAAGATAACAGAGAAAGGTATCCTTTCTAGTGGGCGCGTTTCTTCAGTTATTTCCTTCTCTATCAATATATATTAGAGGTATTTGTTGTGTAATGGTTATCGTCGTAGGAAATGGATACTGCGACACGAGTTCAAATCCTGGACAAGGGTGTTTGCAT
>CM042142.1:76573546-76578546 GCA_023376005.1 Doryteuthis pealeii
TTAAGTTTAGTCACGTATTCCGAAGTGGAGTTGACGGCAAGTCATTGACATATACTTCATTGAGAAAATGCAGAGAGAGAGAGAAGAGAGAGAGAGAGAGAGAGAGAGAGAGAGAGAGAGAGGGGAAAAGATACATACATAAACAATAACACACACACACACACACACACACACACACACACACATACATATACATATATATATATATATATATATATACAATAAATGAAGGAAAAAATTCAATTTGCTTCATTACAATAATTCATTTCAACCGCATTACTGCAGCATCTTCAGGTAAGAGAAAAATCATGGATATTATATATATATATATATACCAGGTCTGGGTTTTAAAGCAAAAATAATTAAGATTTGATTTATATTTTCGAATACACTTAAAATTAAACAACTATATAGAATAGCATTAAGATAATGCTCCCATTTTCTTAGCGTTACGTTTTTTTTATAAACAAATGTAGCTACTAACTACTGCTATTATGTTTCACCGTAAATTTTTTGATTATGTTTTACGGTGAAATATGAAATTCTTTCTAAGATTAGTTTAGATTTTTAGATTCTTTTTTTTTAAATTTAATATTTTAAATAAGAGACATTAATTTTTCACTGACGTTTCATGGCTGTGCACTTTTTTTTATTTAAAAATTAAAATTTACATAGTTATTTACTGTACTGGAGTCTGATTTTCCCTGTGAAATTTACCTCCCATCTATATTTAACACATTGAAACTTTCATAAAAATTGATATTATCTTTAAAGATGTTTGTCCATTCGAAAGAAGAAACATTAAACAAACTCCTGATGATTAAAAAAAAAAAAAATTCAACTTACGAAAATAATGAAAATTTACCGTGAAATTTACCCCATTTACTCTATATTTAACACAATGAAACTTGCATAAAAATTAATATTATCTTGAAAAACATTTCTTCCATTCGAAACTCCTGATGATTTAAAAAAAAATTTCAGCTGACAGAAATAATGAAAATTATGATTGAAAAACAATGTTTTCATTTTTGCACTGTTAAATCAACTGAAATTTAACGTAGCTAAAAACAAGTTACGATAAGAGGGTCTTTTAAAACATTCTATGAAAAATCAATTAATAGTCCGATTTTCACGAAAATTTCCATAACTATTTACCTTTGGATGTAAATATATCTTAAATAGTTTTTTCCTAAAATATATATTTTTACGTGGTCTACCCCATATTTATAATTGGTTATTGAATATGCACAAGAAAATAATTATGTCCAATACAGCCACCCATACGTTTAAATGCATAATTGTCAAAGAGAGATAATATGTAAAGTTACAATCGCCGTTTCCACATAAAAATAACCCTTTTGTATGTTTATTTATTTTATTTTTATTAACGGTGAGTAATTTTCCCCAATGGGATTTGATCTTTGAATTAACTGTTTTTCTTTGTAACAACTCTGTATAATCGTTACTTTTTTTGAGAGATTTGTAAAAATCAAAATTTAAAAAAATTACTTTGTTATTCAAAATGGCCTAAATTGATCACGTGACCGGATTTTGGTTACCCCTACATTTCAGAGTAGCTGGATCAATGCAAGGTCTATTTTTACATAGGGATTTGAATGGGGCATACCACGAGGATTCAACTCACGATTCAATAATAATGGAATCTGCGGGACTAACTTTTAAAAATCCCCCTCTACTCAGGCGACGTCGAGTAGCCACTGCTAGTATATATAGTTTTTCCAATTTGGAGTGGCTCCAGAGAGAGATCGAACTTTTATATAATAAGGAGCAGGTATATTTTTGGTTATGAGGATCATTCCATGTGGGGTTCAACTATAATGACATAGTTTATCCGTAGTGGGAGGTCGGTGTGCCTTGTTCCAGGTGTGTGATGGATAGAGCAATATGATATTGTTCTGTCCGTCTACACATCTGGAACAAAGTACATAAACCTCTCACCACTATATATATATATATTGGGATTACTTTTCGACTAATAAGGGACATGAGAGGTAATTACCTTCCGTATCTGCCAGGTGCGCGTAGTAGGGTGGAAGTGGCAAAGTCCAATTCTCTTTTACCACCCAGCCTTGACAGAGGTAACACACCAGTTGCATTTCCTGTCTACAGGACAAGAGGTCTTCGCATCCGCAGTATTTTCATATCGCGTGGCACACGAGAAGATGCTCAACATGTAAGTGCTTATACTTTCCTCTTTTACAAGCATTCTCAAGACTTTATCATCTAAAAGACTATTTTCCTATTATGGCATTTCGCTCATACAACTATGTATAAACTCTTCTTTGCATCTCCAGTCAATCTTGTATCCCCGTCTATTAAGTTGTCTCAGGCAATAAAATATCCATATTATCACTTCGACGTGAATTGTTCTTAAATTTATTCTGTGCGAGGAACCGATATACTCAAGCAACTATCGAATTTCAACCATAATAGGCTTCTATTTATAAGTAAGAAGAGTTGTTACAATTTAGAAGGAGTCATAAATTGAGAAGCGTACCTGTTAGCTTGGAATTAAAAACAAGTCTCTCATATTTAGAATCAAGTGGTTCATGGAAAAAATACACAGACTATTAATAACCCCTTGACCCCTAGAGGCACGAATCTCACGCACCATGAGAGACACGTGATATAGTTTTAGTTTAGAATTCAGATTCGACCTGACTTGGAAGCAGAGCAGACGCGTTTCTCTCTCTCGCTGAGGTCGGTCTCCCCGTGAGGTGAATAAGCAATATGGGCTAATAAACTAATAAACGAGATCAAGCGAAAAATAAGTCTTGTTTGTTCATTTAATTAAAAACAAGTAAAGCCCAAAAGAAGAAGACGAAGAAGTTAGCCCTTAGCTAGAAGAATTAAGAAGAACTCAACTAGATAAGATGTCGGCCAGAGAAGAAGAGGAAATAGAAACAGAAACATATCGGCCAAAGAAGTTAAGTTATAAGGAAGACCATCTCCTCTCTAAAGTACCGTATTTGACGGCATATAGGACGCACTTTATTTTCCAAAATTTTGGCTAAAAAAATTGCCCTGCATCTTATACATCGTAGGTGAAGTTTGAGAACTCCCGTAGGCCTAGGCTAATCTTCTCTATGATGCTCACTAACCCAGCTTACGCTCAGTACTTTTACCTATTCTGTACTGCCAAATTGCTTTTATAAAGCTATGTTTCGGCTTGTGTAATGCACAGCTAGACTGTTTTCAACAATATATGCTTAAATACACTAAACACATTTTTTCCTGAATCTGACCTGCTGAAATTGCCGTGCGTCTTATATGCTGTCAAATACGGTAAGTCTCTAATCTGTCTCTATCATCTGAGAACTCTCATTCACCATTTATATACCCGATGTCGATGTGGGGTATACAACAGAATTACCCGGCATTGCCTGTTGTAAAATAGTACATTTGCCGAAATGTTGTAAAATAGTACATTTGCCGAAATAGAATAAAATAGATAAGTAAAATAAATGGTTATTTCTTAGTTGAGTAACATGATATTACAGGGTGACCCAGAAAAACAGAACCCAAATTATTTATTTATTTTCCCATTAAACTAACCCTAAACCCCAACCCTAATCCTAACTATAAACCCTAACTCGAACCCTAACTCGAACCCTAACCCTAAACCCTAACCCTAAACCGCCCCCCTAGTTGAGTAACATTATATTACAGGTTGATCCAGAAAAAAACAGAACCCACAAATTTTGTAATAAAACTGTTAATTTATTTTTTTTTAAAAGTTTAAGTCCAACAAGGGTTAGGGTTAGGGTTGCGGTTTGGGTTTAGGGTTAGTTTAATGGGAAAATAAATAAATAATTTGGGTTCTGTTTTTTCTGGGTCACTCATGTTACTCAACTAGGAAATAACCAAATAAATGAATAAAGTAAAATAAAATAGTACATTTGCCGAATCTTCTATTTTTCAAGTAGCTATGGTTTACAAACTAGTCTGGCAAAATCAATTGTAGCCGAGTAGTGAGTTCGATCTTCAATGGGTGCTCTATATTTACGAAACTAGTTTAAAATCTAAGCAATGTTTAGCTTTTTAGTTTCTCGTCGTTGTATAATTATTTGCATGGTTGTATAATCTTGTACTACTAAAATCCTTGTATCTTTGGTTCGATCCGAAAGTTACAAAATTTCTCCGAGGAAAAGTTTTTATTTGTATTTCATTAAGAATCGACCGACATTTCTCCCAACTCTTCACCCCCTCCGCCACGCTTGGAAGGCTCCCCTAACGCACCACCTCTTAAGCGTATCAAGCTGCATATGTAATTCACGTTGGAACTCCTGCTTGAACTTTATCCAGGAGAAGAGGAAGAAATCACAAGTTGATGGGTGCAGGGGATGATCATGCTGACACGACACAAAAACCTATGCATTTTCAATGCACTCGGAGCAGGCGTATTGTTATGCTGGAACACCCAAATTCCCATCGCGATGGCCGCTCGTGCTGAATGTCTCCCTTCTCGTACGCCATACAACGTTACACTAGAATTCAACATTGAAAGTCTCTGGAGTCGGCGCACAGAAAGCTGGAGAGACGCTGAGATTCTTCGATGTTTTCAAAGACGAGATCTCGTTAAAGGTCGCCGTAACCTCTCTCGTTATCCTCCGGCGTTGCCCTGCCACTCTTGAAGCACAAGTGCTGCTAAAAGCATGTTCCCCCGGTTTCAACATTTCAAGAGTGTCCTTTCCCGAGAGTCAGTCCCTGAATTCGATGTTTGTCTTCGGCTCAAGTCTGTCGTCTATCTTGAAATTGTAAATGAGCACGTGGTCGCAAAAAAAGCACGTGACCACAAAAAAGCACGTGTGTCGCAGGTTCAAATGTCCCCAGCCCGTTGCCACGTGCTCGCAACGATGACTGTTCACTTCCGGTTGAGCGCGCATGATTGTACCGCGCTTTGTTTGTTTGCAACAGGGACCGCCACGGAAGTTTTCCGCCCAGTCGGCGGGTTGGTTGGTTAGTTAGTTAGTTGG
>CM042142.1:76598546-76643546 GCA_023376005.1 Doryteuthis pealeii
AACCTCGGAGGTTGATATGCCATTAAAGAAAGGAACAAACAAACAACTGGAGACTCGTACGCGGTGATTTAAAAATACTTGGTTTCGTTGCCTCCCCCTTCAAAGGTGCTTCTGGCGCTGGGCAATAAACCCAGCCCTTCCCTCTTTTTACGCGTGGAGGCAGATGATGCATCATAGGAGGGTCCTTTGGAACCAAGCCATTAATATGCTCCCACCTGATATCAATAAAAATAAAACCAAACAATTATCAATAATACTAAGCAAATATTTAGCAAAATCAATTTTTTAAGATCAATATGCAAATTAACCTTCACGTCCACACTGTAAACCGGTATTTGGTTATATATATATATATATATTATATATATATATATATATATATATATATATATATACCCCATATCAAATTATTAACGAGCTTGATTACTTTTGAATATTTATTATAATATCAATTAGAAAGTATGGAAATTTTCACTGAATGTTGTCAACATCTATATGAACAGTCAAGGAGGTGCCTGTGGTGAACTAGTTTCGCCGTTGGAAATAGACATGGTGGTACAAGTTCAAGTCCTGAACGCGGCTGGTTGCATTTCCCATAGCGCTAATACTCTTAGGAAATCTATGAATCGAATTATTAGTAGAGCAAACTCGGCTCTTGATATGGCAACCGGTTTAGAAGAAGGAGAAGGTTTGAATTCAAACCTATTAAACTTAAACGCTTAAAAATTGGCATTGTGTCACATCTGCTCGTGTGGTGGGGTTGGGTAAATGAATATACTGAGTAAGCAACTTTTTGGGTTATTCTAGGTAAAAAATGGCCTATCTAAATGAGGAATCAATTAATAAAAGTTATTAATAACAAAATATGCTTATCTATCAAAGATCATAAAGACCAGACAGAAAAGGATTAACCTAAGGAACCAGGTAATCTTGAACTTTAAGTGACTAGATTCCTACCATAAATTGTACTTGCGCATTATTTGAAAGTTAACTGTTAGAAAAACACATTTTATGATATTTTCATGTTAAAACATGCAGTCCTAGTGATTTGAACAATTTGGCAAAAAAATGGTATCATTATGGCGATTCGATAATGGCAGACCTTTTACTTCCGGTTTCTTTCCAAACAAAAACAAACAAGGGACATCAGTCTCATTGCCTTATTTTTAATTTTTATTTCTAAGACTTTTTTTCTTTTAAGATTTTTGGCCGAATTTAATTGTTTAAAATGTATTAAAAATAAATTATTGTTAAATGTGATATGCAAAATATATTACATATGTAATTTATTTTCAATACATTTTAAACAATTAAATTCGGCCGAAAAATCCTAAAAGAAAAAAAAAAGGACTTAGAAATCAATAACAAAAAACCCCCAAAAAACCAACAACAAAAAAATATACTATGTACAGAAAATATCTAAATAATAGATAAAATTCTAATTTTCAAATTACATAAGTAATTTATTTTCAATTTTATGGTAGGTATTTAATCCCTTAAATTTCAAGATTACTAGGAATCTTCCGAGACAGCATCTATTTGGGTCGTTTAAAAGGATTAGGGTGTCAGGTTTATTGCCTAACAATTAGGAATACCGTCGGAGCTATTTTTGGCACTGATACCAACTGTGAATTCGTGCATGTGAGGGGATTTTGTCAAAACTTGCTTTTAGCTGAGAGTTAAACTACATCTCTTGAAAGTTTTTAAGCTGAATGTGGTATAGCGGTATACTTTAGCCGGTATTACTCAGCGGTTACTCATCTAAGTACTGATCAAGTATGACGTTGCTTAACTTCGGTGATTGGAGAGATAGGATGCTTTTTAGTGGGAATTGACGCGCATTTCTAATTTCGTCAAGATCATTACTCGGGTATACATCCACGCCAATTTCCTGACGAAAAATGAAGTCTTCAAACATCGACCTGTACACGAGTATACACGGTCTATATATTGAACGTTATGATGTTTATTAACAATAATTAATAACATGGGCCTTTCGGGGTCTGTGTGTTAATGAAATTAACGGCGTGATCCCTTGGGGCTATCCCCAGGCACCACCTGCCCCTTGATTTAAAGGGGAAAGGCTGGGTTTATTGCCCAGTGCCTGAGGCACCTCCTTGAGGGGGAATACCGACGGGATCTACGCATTTTTTGCAGCCACTATCCCATGAGCTTCGGTTCGGGTTGTTCCACATTAAAAAGACCTTGTGTCACACCCGCATAGGTGGGATGCGAGATAAATATCTTATGACTTTTATGTTTGTTTCTTTGTTCATTAATAAACTCTCTTAGGATGAGAGTGTAGTATCTGTGCGCCCTGATTAGGATCAAAGTGTCACACCACGGCATTTCTATTAAGGATGATTGTTGGTTGGTTTTATGGCATTTCAACCCTTGTTGGGTTAATAATGCCTAAGTTAGTCTTTTTTGCAAGCAATTATATGGTTTCATGTTTTGTTCGTCTTACTCGGATGATTGGTGGCAAGTGGCCGTAAAGCTGCTTTCTTGTGGGGGTGCTGTTTACACGATTTTTTTAAAGACAGCACGCAGAATTATTGTACAACTCCCATTTAGCATATTCTCTAGGCGCTTCGTTAGGATTCAAACATGCTGAGCACTGCTGGAGAAGCAAGGACGAACTCCCGTGGAAACCTGCACACAGGCACGCCTGTTTGGTCCGTCTAGCAAGGCTCTACATCGATCAGATCTGTATGGATTCTGGATGCTGAACAAAGGACCACTCGAGAGCGATGACCAATAGAGACCGTTGACGAGGGATTGTCATTGATATGCTAGCACGACCTGATGATGATGATGATGATATGGTTTCAAATAATAATAATAATAATAATAATAATAATAATAATAATCATTTGAAGATAATTATAGCTTCAAGTAACTATTCTTAATACTATTCTATTCTAATACAAATAATTTGTAATTTTAGATATATAGCTTCAACTATTCTTAATACAAATAATTTGTAATTTAGATATATAGCTTCAACTATTCTTAACAAATAATTTGTAATTTAGATATATAGCTTCAACTATTCTTAATACAAATAATTTGTAATTTAGATATATAGCTTCAACTATTCTAAACAAATAATTTGTAATTTAGATATATAGCTTCAACTATTCTTAATACAAATATTTGTAATTTAGATATATAGCTTATTCTTAATAATAATTTGTAATTTAGATATATAGCTTCAACTATTCTTAATACAAATAATTTGTAATTTAGATATATAGCTTCAACTATTCTTAATACAAATAATTTGTAATTTAGATATATAGCTTCAACTATTCTTAATACAAATAATTTGTAATTTAGATATATAGCTTCAACTATTCTTAATGCAAAAATTTTTATTTAGATATATAGCTCAATAATTTTTAATTTATATATAGCTTCAACTATTCTTAATACAAATAATTTGTAATTTAGATATATAGCTTCAACTATTCTTAATACAAATAATTTGTAATATAGATATATAGCTTCAACTATTCTTAATACAAATAATTTGTAATTTAGATATATAGCTTCAACTATTCTTAATACAAATAATTTGTAATATAGATATATAGCTTCAACTATTCTTAATGCAAATAATTTGTTAGATATATAGCTTCAACTATTCTTAATACAAATAATTGTTAGATATATAGCTTCAACTATTCTTAATGCAAATAATTTGTAATATAGATATATAGCTTCAACTATTCTTAATACAAATAATTGTAATATAGATATATAGCTTCAACTATTCTTAATACAAATAATTTGTAATATAGATATATAGCTTCAACTATTCTTAATACAAATAATTTGTAATATAGATATATAGCTTCAACTATTCTTAATACTATATAGTAATACAAATAATTTGTAATATAGATATATAGCTTCAACTATTCTTAATACAAATAATTTGTAATTTAGATATATAGCTTCAACTATTCTTAATGCAAATAATTGTATTATAGATATAAAATAATAAAATTCGAAGGCAATACAATGCGTAAAAAATAAAGACAAAAGATGTTTATATGTCTAATCGATTTCAAAGCGAAGCTTTATCGTCAGAGACTGATTTCAGAAATGACGTGCTTATGTTTTTTTTTATTTGTGTGGTTTATAATTTCTCTTCTTATTTCCTTTTTCCTCTCCTTTTTTCCTCTCTTCTTCTTCTCCTCTTTTATGAATGGGCGAATAACTGTAATTTCTTATTTCTCTCTTTCTTTTTTCTTCTTAAAAGTTTGTTGAGAACAAGGCTGACATCCGGTAAGATGTTGCAATGTTGCAATGTGTAGCAATGTGTAGCAACGGTGTGAGCGTGTCATAATTTCAAAAACAAAAGTGAGCAAATGAATAAAAACCGTTAATAGAAAAATTTTTTTTTTTTTTATAACATACTTAGCTTTTGTTTCGCTTTCACCTTTCATTTCATATTCTTTCTCCCTCTCTTTCTTTTTTGTGTTTATTCTCTTCTTTTTTTTTTTTTTTTCCCCCTTTATCCCTTTGTTCTCTAATTTAAATTATTTTTTTATAGTAAATAAGTAAATAAAAGATTATCTTAAATTATGTATTAGTATTGATAGAAAAAATAAATGATTCTTATTATTTTTTTTTTTTTTAGAAAATATCTTTATGAGTACTTTTTCTTTTAAACTTAAATAGAAAATTATATTAATTATATATTAAAATATCATATAATAATTACATATTAGGATTGATGGTAAAATTCAAAACAATAAAAATAAAACAAACCATTCCCCCCTTAAATTTCAGATAGATTAAATATCATAAATCAAATATTTGAATTACAAAAGGCATAATGTACTGCTTCAATTATATATTTTATTTAACTATTTTTTTTTTCATTCGTTATTATTTATTCTTTTTATTTTTTTTTCCCCACTTTTCCTTAAATATTTATTAATAGTTCTAGACTGACCGTAATCCTAAGAGGGTATTATGGTTTAAAGAAATAGTGTCATGGTTTAAAGAAATAATATCATGTAAAGGAGTTAATAAGTATGTCAATATTGTTAAATTAATCGTAATTAATTTTTTTAGATTTCTCTATTATCTTCTTTTCATTCTCAATCATCCCATCACTATATATATATATATATATATATATATATATATATTTAATTTTAATTAAAAAAAAAAAAAAAAGGCTATATATGAAACGTGTAAATTTAGTTAATCGTGTATTCTGAGTTTAATTCTAATCTATTGATAGTTGGTAGGTTTAAAATTTATGATAGGGAAAATTATATTATATATGAGAGAACATGTGTACTAAATAAACTAAAACCTATATATGGAACGTGTAAATTTAGTTAATTATGTATTCTGTGTTTAATTCTAATCTATTGTTTATATTAGGACCTAATTTAGCTATTAATAAACTTTCTCTAATTCTGAGATTACCAATGTTGCGTATTATAGCCTCTATCTTAACTGAAAAATTGTTGTCCTTATTTTTGCATTTGATTAGGTGTTTATGGAATGAGGATGCACGTGTGTGGATGTGTTCCTTGATTCTAATGTGGAGGTCTAATTGTACTACCTATGTAGAATTAAGGCATTTGGAGCAAGTTAGACGGTAAATTGTATAGGTCTTGTGGCATAAGTTAGGGTCTTTTATTGGGCAGTTGGTTAGTGAGCATGGTGTAATAACATTTTTATGTTTTATTGTTAGATGTTGGCGTAGTGAGGGTCCAGAGTGGGCTAGTTGGATATCTAGTCCCTCTCTATGAATAGCCTTGCGTATTTGTTTAGTGATTGTTTCACTGAAATGTGGTAGTTTCAGGAAACAGGTGTTAGAGTGTGTGTGTAGTGTCCGTGTTTTTCTGTTATTTAAATGGCGTATATATGAAGTTGGGTAGCCATTGTTTTTGAGGGTGTTCATAAAGTGTGCAGTGTGAGTGATTCTGTCTGTTTCTTCACTACATCTATTGTGTATTCTATTAATTTCATTTATGATGTAATTAGTCTTGGAACTGAGTGGAAGAGCTGATTTGAAGTGTACAAAGAGATCCTTAGTGGTGTTTTTTTGTAGAAGCAAGTGTAAATTTTGCCTGTAGGTGATATTCTTATTCTAAAATCTAGAAGTGCTAGGGAACGAGTGCTATCTGGATGTTCTATTTGGAATTGGATGTGGTTGTCTATACTATTGAATTTCTCAGCTATGTCATTGGCTTCTTCTTTAGATGATGTTAATATAAGTATATCGTCAATATACCTGGTGAAGAAAATGCATGATGGGCAGATGGTTAGTGCTCGTCGTTCCAGTGTATCCATGTATGCAATGGCCAATATTCCTGAGATACTGGATCCCATGGGTAATCCTGACATTTGTTTATATATATGTCCGTTAAATGTGAAATAGGTGTTGTCTACTATAATGGATAGTAGTTGGTGTATGTCCGCTGTAGTTAGATTGTGACAGTATAGGTTTTGAGAGATGATATGTTCCGATATGAGGTCAACCGTATTATAGATATATAGCTTCAACTATTCTTAATACAGATAATCTTTTTTTTTATAATTATAAACTCATTCATTGCACATTCGGTTTTGCGGTTAGTGCCGGGGGTCCAGCGAGCTTCGGCCGCTGGACTTGTCGAGAGTTTAATAATAGCGTCGAATCCCAGGGGGCTATTCCCCCAGGCGACGACGCAATTTTTGTTCTTTCCCACCCATGACCTTCGGCTTGTGGGTGGGCCCACGTTAAAACGAAGCCTTGTGCCCAGTACATACAAGTGGGGTATAAGACAAATACCTATTCTTAATACAAATAATTTGAACACAACTATATAGTTTCAAGCATTCCTACCTAATGCTGATCATTTGTACACAATTATATGCGCGTTGCAGTTTGCCCATAATTGCTTTAGATAAATCTCATCACTGTCATGCGATGTAGCTGTGCTAAACTGATTTCAGAAGATGATCGCTGAATAGAAATTCTTTTAAAACT
The DNA here is from genome assembly GCA_023376005.1 of Doryteuthis pealeii. Classification (NCBI taxonomy): domain Eukaryota; kingdom Metazoa; phylum Mollusca; class Cephalopoda; order Myopsida; family Loliginidae; genus Doryteuthis; species Doryteuthis pealeii. The sequence goes on from CM042142.1 coordinate 76,605,550, forward strand.
TTTTTTTCGGCCTGAGTGCGTGGTAATATACAGCACTTATTGATGCACAGAGTCAAGCAAGATATCTTTTGGCTTCAGTTCTAGTTCTTTGAACCCTGGGTGAGATACAGATCTTTGTATTTCCCTTTTATTTGTACGCAAGGGACTCCAAGCAAAAGAACATGGAGGCGCCGAGGCGACAGATTTGCAAAGATTATTTTCTATCATCATTTTCTTGTTTTCTTAAGCGGCCCTCTTTCTTCCTTTGGTTTTTCTTTTTAGTTTTATTTGTTTTATTTATCTATCTTGAATCTTTTCCCGTTTTCTATGCCGTAAGAATGAAAAAGAAAAGAAAAGAAAAGAAAAGAAAATAAATAAAGAAAGAAAGAAAGAAGAAAATCAAAAAGAAAAAAAGATATATGAAATGGGGAAGGTGAAAAAAAGTTGAAAGGCAAAACAAACCGAGATCACATTTCTCTTAATGTTATCTCGATTTGTTTTGTCTTTCAACTTTTTCACCTTCACCATTTCATATCTCTTTCTTTCTTTCTTTCTTTCTTTCTTTCTCATCATATCATTTACAATGGTTGTTTTTCTCTTTCTCTTTGTTTAAAAAAAATCAATTTTTAAATAATTTCTTCTTTTAGTTATCTCTCCCACACTTCTTACTTTCTTTCTTTTCTTCTTTCTCTCTTTCTTTCTCATTTTCGCTCTTCACTTATTACATTCTGATAAAATACAATCTCTCTCTCTCCCCCTATCTCTCCCTTTTTTTTCTTTCTCGAGTTGTCGTTACTTTCTCACACGTTCTCTTTCTTTCTTTCTTTCTTTCTTTCTTTCTTTCTTTCTTTCTTTGCCTCTCTTCCTCAAGTTGTTTTTACGTTCTTCCACTTTTCTTTCTTTCTTTCTTTCTTTCTTTCTTTCTTTCTCCTTTTAATTCCCCCTCTCTCTCTTTTATACCTTCTTTTTTTGCGTTCATTCTTTCGTTTTGTTACATTTAATCCAAGGATTCCATCATTTCTAATTTTGTCATTATCATCTCAATTCCAAAAGTTGAACTTCGTATTATTTAATTGTCTTATTAAATCAGACATAGTGGGAAATATATATATAGAGTAATTAGAGAGAGAGAGAGAGAGAGAGAGAGAGAGAGAGAGAGAGAGAGAGAGAGAGAGAGAGAGAGAGAGAGAGAGAGAGAGAGAGATCGTATTTTATTAGAATATAATAAGCGAAGGGCGGAAATGAGAATTGAACTCGAGGTCATGTATCGAAAAATCACGCATTGAAATGCTTTTCTCCGAGACAGGATATTCTTCCAGTGAGAAATAATTTGTCGAACAATTTTAGTCAGAAAAGATTTTTTATTTCTGTTTGAAAATGTAGAGATGAATATTTCCACATCAGTTATTTCTTTTTCAGAAAAAAAATGATAATATGTCATTTTCAATTTTATTCTCGAATATCCGAGATAAATTTGATCTTCCATATGGGAAAAGCTGTCAAACAAAATAATAATAATAATAATAATAATAATAATAATAATAATAATAATAAGAAGAAGAAGAAGAAGAAGAAGAAGAAGAAAAAGAAAAAGAAGAAGAAGAAGAAGAAGGAAAAGGAGAAGAAGAACGATTAGTCTATTAGGAGAATTTAGGTGATATGAATATGACTTTTCGAAAGCAAGTCGGAGAGATCACGTTTAACAATTTTCTTTAGAAATAACGAGGATAAACTTGTCTAGACAGAATAAAAATTTATGAGCAATTTTATTTTATTTTAATTTTTATTTATAGTTACTTATTTTACTCTTTTTTATCATGGTCACCTAAAAATCCTAGGTCTTGATATAACCCGACCGTCTACTTCAACTTCAAAGGGAGCTCCTTAAAGGATGGCCGCCACTTTGGCTGGAATTTTAATCCTTTACTCTATATGTGTGTTTGGGATTCATTCATTTATTCATTTGTGTAGTGAAGTGGGATCGAGGGGTCCAAACCTACCCAATGCTAAGCTCGATGTTTGATTTATTCTATTACGGCCATTTGCAATTCTGTCACTGCGTATGGGTGGAACAAGCCTTTTTAAGACCATCGGTGATTTGTATGCGTGAGCAAGTAGCTCAATAAAAAGCAAGACACATGAACGGAGGGCACCGCGAATTTGGAAGTGAGACAAGCAAGATGGTGGATTTGTTGGTGAAGTCAACTGCTACAAACTTCAATTTGTTGACCCGTACATAAGATTTTTGGTTGACCGGGTCATTCTTTTAAAAAAAAATTTTATCACCTCCCTTTCATAACGTAACAGAATTTACGGCATGTCAACCATTTCTGGGTTATTTAAGTCAGATTTTTAAGCAATTATATAATTCCAAGTAGCTAATGATAATCCAGTAAGATACCCCCAAAAGAAGTATTCTGGGTACATTAAATTGCATTTGACGGTCAGGCTCAAGTTATGGAAATCTAGGGTGTATGGAGTATCCCTTCATTGTCATTACTCCCTGATCCGGATGGTGTTACCTACTAGGGTCCAATCAAATACATCAGTTTAAAAATTATTCGTATTCTAGAGGACTGAGGGCCAAAAAAAGTATTCAAAACAACTACGTCAATTTATCATCTATGTGCTAGAAAGCGGTGTCTGAGGGTCTTAGTGTCCTGGATATGACGTTAAACTGCATCTAATGATGAAGTTCCAATTCTGGAGCTATTGAGAGTGTGGAGTACCCCTTCATCGCCATCACGCCTAGGTTCATTTTAAAACGGAGTGGTAGTACTTGTTAGGGCTTCATCTCTGGGTTAAATAGATAAAAACTAAGTGGAGTATTGCATTTCATGGACTACTCAGCCACCAAGATTCTGTCCTTAAACATCACGAAAGGCCACCCATGGCCATCAGGTGAATCTACTGGTGGGATTTTACTCCTCTGGAGAGGTGCAGTCAGAGTATTATGCAGCATCAGCTGACAGGGCTTTTGTCAACCTGTTCGTAAATGCATGTTGAAATGATTTCAAGGATAAAATACTAAAATATATGCATTAATCTGCGCCCTCTGTACTACTTTGATCCTGCACTAATGTCTTTTTAAAAAATGAAAATTAGGTCTATAAAACAAAGTAATGTTCGCACATCAGCAACGTTACTGACCATTGAATTAAGCCAAATTTCTTAATGAAAAAACAGGTGATTTTTATATAATGGTGAATGCTTATGTAGCACCAGCAACACATTTTGGACATCCTGATAACAGACGAATGCTGCGCCACTGTACCACAGCTTCTCCGAAAAACGCTCCTCAGGTTTTTAATTCAAACTTTTTACTTCTCCTTGACTGGTTGCTATACCAAAGATAAAGAGCTCAGTCTGTCTTACTATTGATTGACCGATTGATTGATTTTAACGGCATGTCAAATCATCCGGTGTTATTTCATGCTTAGAGGTTAGATAAATGTACCACAGATTCTCCGAATAACTCTCCTCAGGTTTTTAATTTAGACATTTTACTTCTCCAATATCGGTTACCCTACTTAGGCCAGTGAACACAGTCTGTCTTATTATAGATTGATTGATTGATTGATTTTAACGGCATATCAATTCGTCTGGTGTTATTTCATGCCCAGAGGTTTGGTGATTGTACCACACCTTCGATTGTACAACACCTTTTCCTTCCCTTGACCGGTTGCCCTAGAAAGGATAGAGAGCTCAGTCTAACTTACTATTGATTAATTGATTGATTTTAACGGCATGTCAACTGATCTGGTGTTATTTCATGCCCAGAGGTTAGGAAAATGACGATTCTGTGGATGGTGAGATCCTATGTGATTCCATCGAAAGGAATGGAATTAAAGTTAGGATCATTCGAAGTTCAGATGTCACGGTTTAGCCGAGAACTTTCTTTCCCACTCTTCTGTAAAGGAAAAAGTACGTTAGATCTGTTTATGTAAAATCTCCTTCAGTGAATCAACGACTCAAGAGACTTTTGCTGGTTCAGTCAAGATGCAAATCAAATCACACGGTTTATTTAGCTTATCTTGACATGAGAGAGGTTTATTTTTCCGAACTTGTACAATTCAGACAACACGATAACAATCTGACACTCCCAATTTCCGCTTTTTGGTACGAAAGGATTCTTTGAACTCGTCAAATTGCATCCTTAAGGATTAACTAATGACTGCTAATATTTGACTAGCAAGGACACGAGACGTTGCCCGGGATATCTAAAAAAAAAAAAAAAAAAGAGAGGGAGAAACAAATTTTTTAAAGAAATAATTCAGATGAATCCATCCTGATTGTTTCCCCAGCAAAAGAATAAGACCATCAGGTGGTTGTTGGCTGGTTGCTTTGTTTTACGGCATATCAAACCTTTTCGGGCTATTTAATGCCGAATCAAATAATTTTTAATAAAGTACCCAGGTTGCCTATAGTATCTGCTGTTGATTAAGTAGTCACCCAATTAAGGATTGAATAGTCTCATCTCTGCTTAACTTCGGTGATCTTGTAGGAACCGACGCTTTAAGCGTGACTTGACCAGTTACCAGGGTTCTTATTATTTCTATCGTAATATTATACAATGAAAATGAATATTATTAGATATTATTTATGAACAAATTCTTCAGCATGGAAAACCTGGAACCGAAATATTTGAATATATAATCACTACCTAAAGGTGAGCTAAAATCATTCCTATACGAAATAGTTGGACCAAACAGTAACCATTCTTCTTCTTAGAATAGATATTACCACTGCAACTTCTGCTATGGTTTTATCCGCTTTCCTGGTGCTTTGAATTCTTCTATTTGATTCAGGTATTCTTTGAAAATGTTTCAAGTCGATTCAGTTGTTGCATCACCGTTTGATTTATCAGTTAGGAAATTTCTCTACTTCGAATAATTTCCTTTTCGCTTTGATCTTAAACTTTTAGTAAAGTAAGTAAATGGTTGGTTGATTGATTTTAACGGCATATCAACCCGTCTGGGGTTATGTCATGTCTAACGGTTAGGAAGTAATATATGTTGTGTATTTATATTTATACTTTTTAGTAATTGGTTTTAACAATGTGTTTTCACCATTATGGATTATGTTGTATGGTATTGATTAAGTTCATGTCTATATTCTATGGTATATTTCCCTAAAAAAGGACAGAATGTCCTCCACGTTGACATTTTCAAATAGATCTTTCATATTGTTTGCATTAAAATAACGGTTTTTGATGTGAGCAAAAAACCTGCTTTCCATGTATAAGTATTTAACAGTCAAAGGTGTTTGACATGTTTCACGCTGTGGTTGTTATTCTTGTTTGAGTACATAGGAGTGCGTTAGTCTTGTGTGACCAATGCGTAATTCGGACACAATGAATTGTTCTTTACTTAGAGTAAGTAAAGTCGGCGGGGTGGCCTAATATCAGTATCAGCCAGACAGCGAGGGGGTCTATCTCCTTTTCACTAGCGCTAGACCAAGGAGATTATTTTAGCGTTTGAGATGAAACGCCACGCCTACCATCTGCTCCCTGTGCTACTCATATGCTAAGTTGGCGAGGGCCGCTATCGATCACAGAAAGTGTTCAATAGAATTTTAAAGAACTATGAATTATAATTTGTTTATTATTACCACAAAATGTCTCAAATAGTCTTCGGCATAAAATAAACCAGCAAGGGTTGATATGCCGTAATGAGTTTTAAAAATGGGTTAAAAAGGAATTCTAAAAAAAAGAATGAATACCCATCAAGCATGAATAGAACAAAACGTCTTCGGCATAAAATAACCCAACAAGTGTTGATATGCACTACAACCCAACAAACCAAACCAAACATGCAGCCGCTGGCTTGATTCTAATTTGTCTAACTCTAACTCTCACTTTCCCAGGCACACCCAACTTCCAAGGCCGATCAGAGAGGCCCGCTTGGATGACCCTGGGAGTAAAAGCTTGTCCGACAAACTTTACAAACTTACGGCATTGTATTTTTCCATGAGTGTACGGCTAAATTTCAATCCTAACTACACTTCATTACAAAAACGATAGGCTTTGCCTATTCATTATTTAACACCGAGATTTAGCCTCAAACCTCAAGGACTACAGTCCTATACTCTGTATAAGCTGTAATGGCCGCATAAGTTGGAAGAACCAATTTGCGTACATCTGTGATCAAATTATAACCAGTTGGCTTCATTTTGTGAGAAAGATAAAACATTTCAATTAAATAATGATTTACCGAGATTAGCCAAGTCGAACAAACGTGAAAATAATTGATTTTCAGGAATAGATTGCTAATCACTGCATATAAATTTCAGAATTTTAGTCAGTGTGGAGCACAGTGAGGATCGAACTCACAAGACAAATAAATCGATTGTCAAGAATATCTCGCTAATTGTAGCACCAGGGCGAGTGAAATTATTCATATTTATGTTGTTTCAACAAGTCTGGAGCGTAGTGAGGATCGAACTCAATAGACGAATAAATTGATTTTCAACAATATCTTGCTAACAATAGATTGAGAGACATATTGATATTGATGTTGTTTCAGCCAGTCTGGGATACATTACGGATCGAACTCATTAGACAATTAAATTAATATTCAATACTAGCTCGCTCATATATATATATATATATATATATATATATATATATATTATATATATATATATATATATATATATATTGTCTCCAAATGTAAGCGTCTCAAATAATTTTCAAAAAAAATTCTTTTTTCAAACACTTCAAAATTCTCTGTATTTTGACCGTTTGAACTTCAAATATCAAACATTTTACCCTGAAGAAGGCCGTTTTTCTTTGTATACTTATATATTTTACAATTTTCTATTATTGTTGTTTTATTATATATTTAAAATAATAATAAATAATAAATAGAATATAATGTGTACATGAACAAACTCCTGGCGGAAACACGTGTTGGTAACTCATTAAATCAATTTTATCCATTTAATATTTTCTTTCCTTTATTTATTTTTCCTTTCAATATATATATATATATATATGGTATCGCCAATAAATAAGCACAATTCTTACATTTTTATTGAGATGAAAAGTTAATTTTCTTGTAAATTAAAGTTACTAGGTGTTTAATATTTCTAGTTGAAAGTAAAAAAAAAAAAAGAAGCAAAGTCGGCGGAGTGGCCTCTTTAGGCATCAGCCCAACGGGGAGGGAGTCTATCAATTTTTCGACCAGGGAGATTGTTTTTACTGAAGTTGAGTGCCACATCGTAAGCTCCCAGATGCTTTACCTCACAGATCAGATTACCCAAGCTGAGCTACTCATACACTGAGTTGGTGAGGACTGGTATCGGACACCGAAACTAACGATTCCTATCCAAAAATTCTACCAACTAAGCTAAAATGACCCATTATACAATGAAAATGGGTATTATTAGGTATTATTTATGAACAAATTATGTGTCATCAAAATCCTGTAACCGAAATATTTGAAAACTAGCAGACCTGTGGATATACCACATTATGATAAATTAATCATTACAACATTTGGTATGTTTACTTAAGAGCTATTACGAAAGTATAATAATCTTTATTTAACCCCCCTCTCTCTCTTTTCTTTCTTTCCTTCTTTTCATCTTTCCATTATGTTCGATTGAAACAGATTAGCGTCATCGCTTCCGGGTGCTCACCTCCTCTCTCTATTTTTACCCTATTCTCTTTGTTTCTATATTTCTTTCTTCATTTCTTCTTCTTTTTTATGTGTAGCATGTTCTTTTTCTTCTCTTCATTCTTTATAATAAAAACGGAATTGTCCATTATTTAGCTGAAGTAACGACTCTCATAAACATAAGAATTTGGGCTGATAAGCAGCACCAGATAATAAGGATTTACATTTTTGCATTTCCTTTTGGACGGTCTCATTTCTAGTCAGAGGATGTTGCAAGATGATAACGATCGAACGAATACGAGTATTAATATATAGATACAACCAACCAGTACCTAAAGGTGAGCTAAAATTATTCTGATACGAAATTGTTGAACCAAACAGTAACAATTCCTCTTCTTAGAATAGATATTATCACTGCAACTTCTGCTATGGTTTTATCCGCTTTCCTGTCGGCGGGGATTAGAATACGCTGATTGTTTCCCCTGCAAATGAGTAAGACCCTTCCCAAAAGTGGTTGCTGGCTGGTTGCTTTGTTTTACGGCATATCAAACCTTTTCGGGCTATTTAATGCCGAATCAAGTAATTTTTAATAAAGTGCCCAGGTTGCTTATAGTACCTGCTATTGATTAAGTTGTCACCCAATTAAGTATTGAACAGTCTCGTCTCTTAACTTCGGTGATATTGAATAGTCTCATCTCTGCTTAACTTCGGTGATCTTGCAGGAACTGACGCTTTAAGCGTGACTTGACCAGTTACCAGGGTTCTTATTATTTCTATCGTAATATCATACAATGAAAATGAATATTATTAGGTATTATTTATGAACAAATTCTTCAGCATAGAAAACCTGTAACCGAAATATTTGAATATATAATCACTACCTAAAGGTGAGTTAAAATCATTCCTATACGAAATAGTTGTACCAAACAGTAACAATTCCTCTTTTTAGAATAGATATTACCACTGCAACTTCTGCTACTGCTTTATCTTTTGCTTTCTTGGTGCTTTGAATTCTTCTATTTGATTCAGATATTCTTTGAAAATGTCACAAGTCGATTCAGTTGTTGCATCATCGTTTGATTTATCAGTTAGGAAATTTCTCTGCTTTGCTTCTTTGAAGAATAATTTCCTTTTTGCTTTGATCTTAAACGTTTAGCGTAAAGTATTCTAGATTTCTTTTTTTTCTATTTGTCAGTTTTGTTTTTCCTTCCTTTGCAGAGATTTTCTGCCTTCCGCACTTGTTGTTCCCCGCTGCACAAAAATACCTTTTTGTTTTTAATGACATTGAATCATTCGTCATTGAATAATAATAATAATAATAATAATAATAATAATAGCAACAACAACAACAACAACAACAACAACAACCTTATTCTATATTTGTAATGTCTTTGTCTGTCTATCTGTACGTCTGTCTGAGAATGTAATTGAAAACAAAGCCCTGCACTAAGATCAAACAAAACTTTTCAAGGCAAAAATATTACGGAAACCCAATGGTGGCATTCATATTTATACCTGAATTCATTTGGGGTCACTAGGAACCAAATTATCGGGGATGCATTTCAAAACAAACCCCTGTACCAAGATCTAACAAATCCTTTTCTAGGTTATAACTTTTTAAGAAATTCAATGGTGATATTCACATTTATCCTCGAATTCATTTGAGGACACTAAGGACCAAATTGTAGGCTAAGAGGAATAACTCCGATAAATTTGCAATTGTAAAGAAAAAAAAAAAAGGAAATTAAATTGTAATGGCAATGAAGAGGTATTCCACACTTCCAAAATCTCCAGAACACTAGTCTCATCATCAGATGCTGTTTAGTGTCATACTCAGGACATGCCTTTTAAGGGTGTCTTTCTCATCTGCAGGCATTCAGTAAGTATATTCTACGCCTCACCGACAGGGCACGTTAATATCAGAGGTCAAATAAAAAAATCTGGCTCTAAACATTGAATACTTTGAATTGAGGTGGGGGAAGGTTCAAGTTTTTTATGGTTTGCTTTGGTCATTTTGAGGGGTCTTTGGATTGAGATGATAAGGGGTTTGCTATTTTCAGTCATTTTTGTTTTGTGGTTGGTTTAGTATGATTTATTTTGAATTGGGGCGGAGAGAGTGTTCAAGTTTCTTTTTTATTGTTTGCTTTAGTGTTTATTTTTGAATTTGTGATATGGGTTTTTACAGAATTATCTATTTTAGGAATTGGTGGACGGATCGTATATGATTTTTCCTTTTATAGTATTTGTTATAATTGGAGGTTTGGAGTTTTTTGTAGATATTTGGGGCAGTAGTATGTGAGTTTATTGTGAGATTTTTTGCTTAAATTATGGTTCAATTTGAGTTTTGGGCTATTTTGTTTAATTACACTAGCAAAATAAAAAACGCCCTCTGGGCGACGTAAAATAAATATTGCCTGAGGGGATGGAAGTTGAAAATTTAATATCAGAGAGTTTGTATCATAAGTAAAGTAAAATCATCAAATTTATTAAAGGAGTAAAAAATAAAATAAATCTATTAAAAAATAAAAAAATTGAAATGAAAACTTAGTTCTGATAACTTTAAATATATATTAAAATAAATAAAAGAAACTATAAATAGATAGATAATATCAGGTATGTATTTATTAAAACTTGTTTAAAAAACCAATGAGGACTGTCTAACATTGCATGCTCAAGTTTTGAGTGTGTTCTATTTATGACGATTATAAGCAGTGACGTAGTTTTTGTTACAGACAAAAATCGGAAGCAAATCTCCATTATTAATAGATATCGACTCCTGTGGGTTATTTAATGCGAAATCTTGTTTTGTTGTATTTATGATTTTTAATAGAAAAGTTTATATAAATATTTTGTTTTCAAACAAATCTTTGGCGTGCGAGACAACATCGGGTAATCAGTTTCGCCTTCCATGCGTATTCTTGTAGATAGTCTCGTAGGCGTATTTTTATATCAGATTCATAATTTTCGATATTCTTTATTTCTCTCAAAAAGGATAAAATGCTATCTATGTAAACATTTTCAAACAGACCTTTCGTGTTATTTGCGTTGAAATACGTTTTCTGATATGAGAGAAAATTCCACATTCTATGAGGAAGTGGGTATTTGCCTCATACCCCGTTTGTATGGGCTGGGCACAAGGCCTCGTTTTAATGTGGGCCCACCCACAAGCCGAAGCTCATGGGTGGGAAAGAACAAAAATTGCGTCGATCCCTTCGGCATTCCCCCTCAAGGGGGCGCCTCGGGCGCTGGGCAATAAACCCAGCCCTGCCCCTTTAAGTCAAGGGGGCAGGTATTGCCTGGAGGGACGGCCCTCTGGGATCGACGCTATTAATTTAACACCTTCCCGGTCCAGTGGCCGAAGCCACTGGGCCCCTGTTCCGAAGGACGAGTTGGAAATGTCTATGAGGAAGTGTTTAACAGTGCAGAGTGTTTGACATGTTACACATCGTAAGTTGGTCTGGTTCTATTCGACAGATTTCTGCTGAGTATATTTTAAAAAAACATCTTGAAATTTTAAAAATTGTGATAAAAATAATGAAATTGAACTCTGAGAATATTAATGGTTATGACATTTACAAATAAATCAAATTTTGGCATTACATAACCCATAAGGAGCTGATATGACGTTAAACCAAAATAAATATAAACACATATGATTATAATCACACGTATAAAATGAATTAAATTTCGGCATTACATAACACATCAAGGGTTGATATGCCATTAAACAAAACCAAACCAAACCAAACCAAATATGAATACTTCTGATTATAATCCCCCATTTACAAATTAATCAAATTTTGGCACTAAATAACCCATAAGAGATTTATATGCCGTTAAACCACACCAAATATAAATTCTTTTGATTATAATCACATATCTACAGATGAATAAAATTTCGGCATTACATAACCCATAATGGATTGATATAACATTAAACCAAACCAAATGCAAATGTTTATGTTTATAATCACATATTTACAAATGAATCAATTTTTGGCATTAAATAACCCATAATGGATTGATATGCCGTTAAAACACACCAAAATATAAATTCTTTTGATTATAATCACATATCTACAGATGAATAAAATTTCGGCATTACATAACCCATAATGGATTGATATAACATTAAACCAAACCAAATGCAAATCTTTATGTTTATAATCACATATTTACAAATGAATCAATTTTTGGCATTACATAACCCATAAGGGATCGATATGTCGTTAAACCAAACCAGACCAAACCAAACCAAATATAAATACTTCTGATTATAATCCCCATTTACAAATAAATCAAATTTTGGCACTAAATAACCCATGTGGGGTTCATGTGCCGTTAAACCAAAACTAATTGTGTCATTGTAGATGGTGTACTTCCACTAGGTACTTTCCTTCATCAAACGAAACGTCTTTTGCTGACCTGTTTAGCATAGAGTTTGCTTCAACTTCTCATTCTTAACAGATAATTACCCCCAGTGGGGCCGTCTCCACGTCAGCCACATCGATAAATCTGTAGGCGAGGGGAAAATGCAGACAATTCGGATGACGTACGGCACTCGCTCCCCATGCTACGGACAGAATTGTGTTGACAGTTGTTTTGGGCTTGCCTCGCGATCATTGTCGGCTACTTGCCTCGCAATGTTTCCGGTGGAATTCTTAGAAATAATCAATTCGATCTGACAAAAATAATGAGGCCCCCAGCGCACCACCCACACGATGACGACATACGGACTGTTTCAAGGAGAGATAACTGTATATAACAATGATCAGAGAAGCCAATAGTAAAAAAAGACATATCTTCTCCACATTCTTCGTTATTTATATTACTAACTAGCAGGAGTAACATGCATTTCCTGGAGAAAAAAAAACATAACAAAAAAAGAAAGAACAAAAAAAGAAAGAAAAGAAAGAGAAAGAAAGAACAAAAAAAACAAATAAAACAAATAAAAAACAACAAATAAACAAAAAACAAAACAAAAGAAACAAAAAAACAACAATAAAAAAACAAAGAATACTTGTTCAGAATAAATAATTTTGGCTTTAAATAACCCATTTGGGGCTCATATGCCGTTAAATCAAACAATGCTCAGAGAAACCAATAGTAAAAAGGAAATAAAACAAACTTCTCTTCATTCTCCGTTATTTATATTATTAACTAGCAGGAGTAACCAGCATTGCCTGGATAAATAAATAAATAAATAAAAAGTAAATAAAACATAAAACAAAAAACAACAACAATAAAAACACAATGGCTACTTGTTCAGAATATTCATTATAAGAAATATGATGTGACTGATTGATTATAACCTGTTTATGGTTATTTCATATCTAGAAGTTAGGGAATCACGTTCATTGCATGTTCACGTTTACATTGCATAGCTTCTTAAGTTTTATGACACAGTGTGTGTGTGTGTGTGTGTGTGTGTGTGTGTGTGTGTGTATGTGTGTGTGTGTGTGTTTGCACACGGTCCTATCTAATACGAACAATTTTTAAACAGATCCATTTCAGCCATAAATAGGACACTAACAAGTCACTAACACTCTATGTCAGAGTGGATCTGGGAGTAATGGCAATGAAGAGGTACTTCCCCCTCCCCAGAGCTCCAGAACTGGAGGGGCTCCAACATCAAGATGCAGTTTAGTTTTACACCCAGAATAATCTTAAGAAATATCATAACCCAAAAGTAAATTGATATGCCGTTAAATCAAATGTATTAAAAAGTCATAATAAACAAACCAGAATTTTTCCTAGAAAATAAAACGCATAGAATTATGTGCAACATTAACATGTTGCCTACGTTTGCTCAAATGCCAATTTCTCCACATTTCTTTATTGCATCAGTTTTGAAAATATTGCTGGTACACGTATATATATATATATATATATATATATATATATATGTAAGAGTTTTATAATTTGCTTGAAGCATTGTGTATATATTGGTTTGGAGGTTGATTTTGAAGGCTATCACAATACAGGCGTAAAGAAAAATAATAAGGTAACAAGGGTGTTGTTTGTTAACCTGTAATTTATTCTTTAAATAAATGACATAATTTACATTATATAATTACAGGTTAACAAACAGCACCATTGTTACCTTATTATTTTTCTTTACACCTGCATTGTGATAGCCTTCAAAATCAACCTCCAAACCAATATATATATATATATATATATATATATATATATATATATATAATGCCGCTGTCAATAAAAACAAAGACAAAGGATCCGTTGAACAGGAGCGACATTTATTTGAAAAAGGGAATCTAACGATTCCCGAAAATTTATGATAACAAATAATAAAAAATAAGTGAATCCAGTACTCCATAACATCGAGTTTATTCATTTATTTTTAAATGCTTCATAATAACGCCTAACATAAAAAACATATATATATATATATATATATATATATATATATATATATATATATATATATATGTTATCAAATATATATTTATTTAATTTGTTGAGTTATTTAAAAAAAATGCTTATTATAGACAGCTATCCATGTTGTCTTGCTAAGTCGCAATCATCAGGCTGTCAAATTAGATCTTATGGTGTTTATTTGAAGATCTTTTCTTAATGTTATATAATGTTATAAATTGAACTTTAAAAAAATCCGAAGCGCATTAGCGTCCACAAAAGCAACCGACGTTATTTGCGGTCCAGAATATAACATTAAGAAAAGATCTTCAAATAAACACCATAAGATCTAATTTGACAGCCTGATGATTGCGACTTTGCAAGACAACCTGGGTAGCTGTCTATAATAAGCATTTATTTTTTAAAAAATAACTCAACAAATTAAATAAATATTACCTCTCACAATTTGTGATTGAGCACTGTATTTTCTTTGTTTCATCACAAAAAAAAATTGTTTTTATATATACCTATTATCATATTTATATATTATACATATTATATATTATAGTGTCATGATTCAGTTTTGACAAGTCATGTCCATTTTTCTAGAGTATGATTGACCAAAAGCTTAATAAACCGTATTCTTTTTTGTTAATAACTTCTCAGCAAAGGTTTATCTCCATTAACGTGTTGCCTACGTTTTCTCAAATTTCTTATTGATGTTACCACATTTCCTTTATTGCATCAGTTTAAACAAAACACACGAAAAAGATGCCATGGATGCTATGAACAATGTTTCATTGAATAAAAATTGGAAAATTGCAAAAATAAGACTCATAGAGTCACCACATTTTGTGACCAATGTGAAGGACAGACATTACATGCTTTGCTGAAAAGCAGGAAAACGAATAAATAAGGATTTATTATCCCAACTAGTACAAAATAAAAAAACACCCTCCGGGCGATATAAAAACAGGGATCTGTGCGGTAAAGTAAGGAGCTGATGGTAGGTGCGGCGCTTCACGTCAGACGCAAAAACAATCTCCTTGGTCTAGCACTAGTGAAAAGGTGATAGACTCCCTCGCTGATTGGCTGATACCGACTTTAGGCCACCCTGACGACTTTACTTACTACTTACTTTATTTTTACATAGTTTCTTTATTTTATATTTTTCTTATTCTAATCTTGATTTAATCTATTTTAACTCAATTTTGATTAATTATATAATACTAGCAAAATAAGAACACCCTCTGGGCGATGTAAAAATAGATTTTTTGAAACATATTGCCTGAGGGGTGGGAGTTAAAAATTCAATATCAGCGAGTTTGTACCCTAAGTAAGTAAAACCATCAAATTCATTAAAGGATTAAAAAATAAAACAATTTTAATGTAGACTTTAAATATGTATTAAAATAAAACAAACTATATATAAATATATAATACCAGTCATGTATGTATTAAAACTTGTTTTAAAAAACAATGAGGACAGTCTAATTTGCATGTTCAAATTTTGAGTGTATTTATTCTATTGGGTAATGTGACGTAAGCAGTGATGTAATTAAAAACCAGAAGCGAATCTCCATTATTAATAGATATAAATGGAAATGCCTTTAGAAAATTATTTTCATACAAATCTTTATTATTTTGATATTTTATTATGATAAAAAGGAATATTTTGCTGTGAATGGATCCCTATTTTTTTTTATTTTTTATATCACTTTTTGAATAAAATTTCTAGTTATAATATAATTTTTCATCGTTTCTTCCTTCTTTAAATAGTATATGTAGATACTGTTATATTATTATGATAGTATATATTTAAATATTGTTTCAAATAAGGGAAGTGAAATATTGCAATGGTACATATATGTACCGCTACGTACATGAGTAATATACATAGTGGTACATATGTATACCAATACGTAGTTGGTTGGTTGGATTTTACAGCATATCAACCCTTGGGTTATTTTATGCGGAAGATATTTTGTTTATTCATTCTTGATGTGTATTCAAATTTTTTTTCAAACACATTTTTAATACTAATTTTCTGATCTATTTAGCTCATAGATGGGAACCTAACAGGTATTACCACTCCGGGTCGGAGTGGACCTAAAATTAATGGTGATAAAGTGGTACTTCAAGCCAGAGTTTCAGAATTGGATCTTAACTACTAGATGCAATTTAACGTCATATCCAGAACAGTAAGACCCACAGATACCGACTTCTATTTTATAGAAAGGGCTGAGGATTACTATAAGGGCAATAGGGTTTGGAAAATCATATAGGTGCTAGGTCTTGACGTGACCAAGTCAATTGATCGGTGGTAGGCCTCTCCGACCGTCCATCTAGCCTATGTAAGGTACAAAGTGGAGTGTTGCATGTCATAGACTGCTCATCCACTAGGATTCCGTCCTTAAGCATCATGGGTCGCCACCCACGGGCAACAGATGGTCCCATTAGGGGGATCTTACCCCTATGTAGAGGTGCAGTCGTTGTATTCTACAGCCACAGCCGAAAGGGATGGTAGCAATACGTAGTCAACGTTAAGATACAAATGTATCACCAAATCCAGGTCAGAAGGTCAGACCTATTTGGAATTAACAAAAAGGAAATAATTTGTCAGCTTGTTTTTGTTTTGTCGTCCCGGCGGACCACAGAGTAAATATAAAAGAAAAGAAATACACGGACCTTGCCAGAGAACTGAAAAAGTTTAGGAACATGAAGGTAACGGTGATACCAATCGTAGTTGGGGACCTTGGAGACCCCGGAACGAGCCTCAAGAACTTGTAAAATGGATTGAGTCGACTGCAGATCAGAGAAAGGACCACTTAAAATTGTGCGTTGAATCGAACTTAACGGACCTAAATTCCACCATCGTATGTCACCCCGCCGAAAGAAAAAAGCCCCACAAAAATCAGGGAATTAACCGAATTTAATGAAATTTTCAGTGTTGATATATCAATGAATAAAATATATAATGCACCAGTTATTTTATTTAAAAGCCTTTTACATTTTTCAGGCCAG
This sequence comes from Doryteuthis pealeii, assembly GCA_023376005.1. Lineage (NCBI taxonomy): Eukaryota > Metazoa > Mollusca > Cephalopoda > Myopsida > Loliginidae > Doryteuthis > Doryteuthis pealeii. The sequence continues at coordinate 76,622,547 of CM042142.1, forward strand.
TTAACTTTGAACCATATATCTTTGAGAATCTGTGTTACGCCCCAAATATATGTGGTTCAAAGTTAACTGACATGAAAAAATGTAAAAGTTTTCAAATAAAATAACTGGTGCATTATATCTTTTATTCATTAATATATCAACACTGAAAATTTCATTAAATTCGGTTAATTCCCTGATTTTTGGTATTTTTTTTTTTTCGGCGGGGGCACTTACGATGGTGGAATTTATGTCCGTTAAGTTCGATTTAACCAAATTTTGTTTTACTGAAATTTACATTTAAACATTATGTCTTTGTTACAAATCACGTACCTAGTATCATGTCGATTTTATGACGGCGTAAGCCATAAATTGCTCTCAAGGAGATTATCAGTTGACTTATTTAAACAAAGTAAGGGGTGAAATTTAATACCATATACCGGTGGACCAAACAGATAAAGCACAAAATAAATAAACTAAACTAAACTAAATGGACATTATACATTCAATCAAATTTATTTATTTTTTACAATAAACTGAGTTGGCTGCAAAATTGTCTCTTTGCCAGAAGTCAAACTGACTTTAAAAGCTGACAGAATATTACGAAGTTTAAAAAAATTACAATTAATAAGTCACATACAACGTAACAAATTTAATCAAAAGTATAAAAACGTACAATTACCGAAAGGCATACATATAAAAAGAGGTACAATAATTAAAATTCATAAGCAATAAAAATGAGAATAATGGAAAGATTATCTTATCTCTTGCAATAGAAAGAAAATATATTCTCCATTTTTTTGTTTGTTTTAGTTCATGATATTTAAAAGATCTTTTTTAAAATAAATGTTGTGCTGGAAGAAAGAGAGGAGCCTCCTCCGCGTGCTGAAAAGCTGTCTTCTCCTTTGGCCTTGGAAAAGGAATTATTCGGAGCTGTTTTTTCTTCTGAGTTTTCTTTTAACGGTTTTCTTTTACGGTTGGAAATCTTGCATTTAAATGCGTTGGTTGGTTGGTTGGTTTAAAAATATTTTTTCATGCTAGCAAAAAGATGCGCCCTCCGGACACAAGTAGTTGATTTTTAATATAATTAAAATTACATTGAATTAGAAATACAAATGAAAATAAATACGAACACAAAACAAGATTACACTTATTTTTACTTTATTCAAACATAGTTGTGTCCCCCGGACCAGTTCACTAAAAATACTAAAGAATCTTCCCCTGAACTGGACCACAATGAAGTCATATTGAATAAAACTTGAGTAAACCAATTATTTTTTTCGTCTTTTAATACAAAACAGCAAGAAAGAAACAGAAAATATAACTAGTTTGAGCCCTAAACGTACCCAGAAAGAAGTGTGTCAGCAAGTTAAAGAAAAACGAAAAAAAAAAAAAAAAAAAAAAAAAAAAGAAAGAAAGAAAGAATGGTGACGTCATCAACAATGGCGTTCACTGTTTTCAAAAAAGAAATCGATGTATGCTTAATGTTAGAAGTTGAACAGTAACCTCTGAAACATTCAGTGTGTGACAGAGCGGGAGAAACTATTTGAGATTGACAGAACTAATCTTTGCCACAGTTTTATTCTCTGTTTGACGCTTATCCGACTTTCAGAACGCAGCGTGTTTTAGAGGAAGTGGAAGTAAAAGAATTACACATCAAAATGAATTAAATAAAATCAAGTTTATATATATTTATAAAAAAAAGAACTTAATTCTTTGCCTACTTCGAGTTGCTCACAGAGGCTCTCCCATCATAGAGATCCTACTGTAAACCGCTGGCAGCGGCTCTCGCACGTGTCACTTGTTTACAATAATGATAGGACTTTACTTGAATAGAATGAGTTCTAAGGTGAATAGATGGTGAGCTTTGAAAAATTCCATCATACAGGTAAAAAATACCAAAAAAATTTGGTACAGCCGTGGAGGAAATTTGGATGGAAAATAGTTAAGGGAATAAAGTGACAATATACAATTAACATTTTAAAAATAAGAATTTAAAGAATAGGGATATGCTGATGTACCAAAATTTTGACTATACTTATATTCATCTAAATGAAAAAACTGTTCTCAATTTAGTATTACTTGTTTGAACAGAAACCAACACATCATATATATTACCCTAAAGAAGATTAGAGACAGATACTCAATACATATATATTTAAAATATTTTAATACTGTGGATCCATTGATCGAAACACGAAATGTCGGAATATTTTATCAAATATCAACAAATCATCCCCTTTATCTTATTTTTCACTCTTACTCATTTTTCAACATACTGTCGGATTCATTTCCATTTTTTTCTTGCTCACATACAATACTAAACGTTAGTTTTTATACATGAACCAGATAAGAGAGTAAGATGCAGTTATTGACTTGGTCATCACCCACCTATTTGCCGTATATATAAATAATCCCACTTAGGATCAGCTGGCATCTTCAGCGGTATGAGGCATGTGCGACCCACTAAGCAAAGGTTAGTAAGTTAGACTCATGGTCAAGTGCAAAATCCCGGCTCCTGTCAGATCAGCGCAGTTAAACACTGATAAGCCTTCTCAGTACTTAAAAATAGATGACCAGTAAAGAACGACCGATATCGTTAGCAACCTGAGGCCTATTATATATATATATATATATATATATATATATATATATATATATATATATATAATAGGATTGTAATTTATGAGGTTATATAGGGAAAAATAAAAAATAAAATAAAACATTGACTAAAAATGACCAGTCAGAAAAAAATAAGAAATTCCAGCAGACGATACCACTTATTGAGGGCATTGAACCACCCAGAAAGTCACCTTCATCATCTACCGGTCATAAATACCACGACCCCCTAGGAAGATGAGATGGACTGAAACCCAATATCTTTACAGGAATCATCAGAAAAAGTATATATAAAGCCTTGTGAATTATCTGTGTAGCATTTTCAATAAAGTTAGCGGTTTGATGAAACTCATAGGTATATACAAATACCTGTGGGTGGAAATAGATCTATAACCGCAAAATGTGTGTATATATATATATATATATATATATATATATATATATATATATATAGTCATCCACAGGAACCGTGTTTCGACGTATCACATCTCCTCCAGTTTAGTAACCTTTCGAGCTTACCCTCAACTGACCTAGGGTAATTTTTATCTAATACTCATAATTTTCAAACAAATCTATTTAGCCCATTGATGAGACTCTAACATGTAATACCACTCCACGTCCACCTGGGAGTAATGGCAATAAAGAGGTATTCACATCTCAGAGTTTCAGAACTGGGGTCTCACCGCCAAATGCAGAGTTGGAGTATTGGGGGTGGGTGGGGTGCTTTACCCTTGTGCAGAGAACCCTTCTTCTTCTTCTTCTTCTTCTTCTTCTTCTTCTTCTTCTTCTTATTATTATTATTATTATTATTATTATTATTATTATTATTAGTTTTTCACACAAAATTGTACTTCCGTCAAATATTATTTGTCTTTTATTTGTACCTTCTTCTTCTTCTCTTCTTCTTCTTCTTCTTCTTCTTCTTCTTATTATTATTATTATTATTATTATTATTACTAGCAAATATATGCACCCTCCGGGTGCAAGTATTTTAGTTAAATTTTATGATAAAATATCATATTAAATTAGAAAGGCTAATGAAACTGAATAAGAATGTAGATCAAAAGATTTTGAACAGAGGGGGTATGATTGAAAAATAGAACAACTTTGAAACTAACTCTTCCATCATTTTCCGTTACTCCCGTCTTTCATTGGTAAATTTTCCTAATTAAACTGTTTAGTTAAAATAGGAAGTAAAGAATAATATTACAGTTATTTCTTCTTGTTAAGGGATTTCTTTTAAGATTTATTGAAGTGATTTTTGCTCATATTCAATAAGATAAAACCAAACAATTAGAAATCAATAATACTAAGCATATATTTATTAAAATCAAATTTTTAAGATCAATATGCAAATTAGCCTTCCCATTCATACTGTAAACCTCTATTTTGTTGTATATATAAATACAATTGCATGTGATTAGTATGTAGATATGGTCAACAGTGTAAGTAATGTAAAACAATTTTATTAATAATTGAGGTTTAAATATAAGTAAAATCATGGAGAATGTGATGTAAATAACAAAGGGAATTGTGACTTGAATAGTAATATAGTTTCGGTTACAGACAGACAAACACACAATCTCCATTATAATAAGATTATTATTATTATTAGTAATAGTTTTTCACATCTTCCGCAGCCGGTGACAGCAAGTCTCCTCAGGTCTCCAGGGCTCTTCTGAGTATTCTAGCCGATCCTAACAGTGCTGTAGTTTGGATGGTCTCGATTCTTTCTCTGATTTCCACTTTGTTTTGTCCTCTACCGTGCCAAACTTTCTGCAATCGTCCTGTAGATTCCTCTTACAATTTTTTCCCCCTGAAGAGTCGTAAGAGAATACTACTTCTATTATTTCATGTAAAATTAAGCAAAATTGTATAGATTCTAAGATCTATAAATAAATCACGTGAGCCCAGTTCGAAATCACACACACAAAAAATAAATAAATATTAGTAGAACGTTCGTCTGATCAAATTATATATGACGCAAGCGAGGACGAGGACACTTGGGAAAGAAAGATTAACATTGAAACGGCACTCGTGAAATCCAGTAATGCCCCTCTCTCACCCCCTGACTCAATTTATCGGTTATTGTCGACCATAGATTATCAGATTAACACCGTTTAATCTCTACATCGACGCACCCCGCCAGCCAGCAACCCTAAAACTACTCTCTCTCTCTCTCTCTCTCTCTCTCTCTCTCTCTCTCTCTCTCTCTAGCCCTCTCACTTTCTGAATCACACATATTTCTTTCCTGTGCATATACACACAGCAAAGCGCAAATTCGCGGTCATACACCCTGAAGCTATCAGAGATTGTTTTTTTTATCTTTCTGTCTTGATCAATCGACACGTTTCACGGCAGAGGACGCAGAAAGAAAAATACTGAGGAACAAGTCGAACGTAAACAGAAACGCCGAAGGAGAAATTTGATTAATAATAATAATAATAATAATAATAATAATAAAATATATATATATATATATATATATATATATATATATGTAAAGAAAATATATAGATAAAGAAAAATAGACAAAGAAAAAGCAGAAAATGAACTAACCAGATGAAGGAAGATCTAACCTGTTTCCGAATGTGAAGACAGCAAAAAAAAAAATAACAAAGAAAAAAAAAAAAAGAATAAAGAAAAAAGAAAAAGAAAAGAAAAGAAGAGTAAAGAAAAGAAAAGAAAGAAGATAGCTGTGAGAGATTTATATTCTGTTGTCGTATCAGGTGCGAGGGAAAACGTCGTTTTTGCTAAAATAAGAAAAAAAAAAAAAACAAAAAAAACAAAAACAAACAAAACAAACAAAACAAAAAACAAAACAAAACAAAACAAAAAAACAACAACAAAACAAAACAAAAATTGGCTTTCAGGTATGATATCTTTTACTTTTTTTATATATATACATATATATATATTTTGTTTATATATTCGTTGTTATTTTGGCAACAGTTTTGCTTGTTATTACTTCTGGAACTGTTTGTGGCGGGTGTTAGAACTTGTTTATAAGTATGTATGTATCCAGATAGGCGTAAGTAAAGTCATGTCACTTTTGATTATATCACTACCCGATTCTAATTCACATTCAAGTCATGCTGAAAGCACCGCTTCGTCTGATCAGCGACGTTTATACTACGACACGATGCATATGAACGTCTTGAGGCATTCTGCATCTTTCCTCTGATGCACATGCGCGTCCATTCCCTGTTTTTCTTTCTTTCTTTTATTTTTATTTTTTATTCTTAAAATAACAGAAATGGTATTCTATGTGTTATGCTTTTCCCTGGAATTTGGATGCGGCTGTAGTGTAATGGTTCTCATCAAAGAAAATAGACTCGGAGAGCCAAGTTCGAGTTCCAGACGAGGTTGTTTGCGCAAATGATATTGAGTAAGGCATAAACCATTCACAAGAGTAAATTCCGAACTGTCGGTGGGGCTTAGAATATGCTAACTACTCCCCACCACTTTTAGAAGGATAACTCCCCCTCCCCCCGAAAAAGATATCTTGGTTATGACACTAAACTGTATCTGGTAGTGAGGATTTAGTTCGGGAGCTCTGGGGCAATGTGGAGTACCCATTCACTGCCATTACTCCCAGGTCCACTCTGGAGTGGTGATACCTGTTAGGGTAGCATCAATGAGTCAAATTAGTGTTATTTAAAAATAATTCGTATTCGATAGGTCTGTGAGCACCCCCACCCCAAATCTTCAGTAACAATTATACCAAAAAAATAAATATGAACATACAATGAACTTGATTTCCTAGACGGGTTGACGTGCCGTTAAAAACAATCAATCATTCACTTGTGAGACAATCTGAGCTCTCCAGTCTTGGTAGGGCAAGCCATCAAGGAGAAGGAAAAAGTTAATTAAAAATTCAAAACCTAAGGAGTGCTGTTTATTTTCCTTATATATATATATATATATATATATATATATATATATATATCAGTGTGTCTGTGTGGTTTAGTGTGTTAGAATCAGTGCTATGAAATAAAACTATCCATCTAATTACAATAAATCACAAACTGAATGTGTATAAATGTAATAATAATCTCTACACCAAAGAGAATAGCGCGCCATTATTTTGTTATCAGCTCATTCCAAAATATTTTGCTGGCTCAACATAAGCCTTTACTATGAGATAAAAAGTCATTTTTAGTCATCGGAACTTTCGGTTTAATTCAATGGTTATTAACGTTTCTGATGTACGAACATTTGTTTTTATAGACCTTTGTTTTATAGACCTGATTTTCGTTTTTTTTTAAAAAGATGATAGATCAAAGTAGCACAGAGAGTGCAGATTAGCGTCATTAAAAAAAAATATATCTAATTTAATTAAGGCAAAAACACCATGAACTGCTGAAAAGTTATCGGACCTTTCAAAGAAAGAAATGATCTCGGGCCATGAACTGCACATGCTATTCCATAATTTCACTCTGCAGTTCAAAATACTTTGCACATCATATGGGGGTCCCTGTAGCGTAGTAGATAACATCCTGGACTGCGATATCATAGTAAGAGAGTTCGAACTCCAGTTAATACGTTCCCTTTCAGAGTAATACACTTGGGAAAGGTATGAACCGACTAAATCCCCCAGTTATAGGTTGAATGTTACCTCTACTGTTCTTCTACAAGGATAGGTTTGGTATTATATAAGCCACAAAAGTTGATATGGCGTTAAAAAAAGAAACGAAACCAAACCTTTGCGCATCATAGGAGGTGCGCTCAGCGTAATGGTTATCGTCGACGGAAATTAAATCGGCGATTCGAGTTCAAACTCAGGACGAGGCTGTTTGCACCTCTTTTCGCACTAATACCCCTGGGAGATATGAATACATGTTACCCCCCACCATCTATGGTTAAAATTAAGACAGATTTTGTTCTTTAGGTAACCATGTCTAAGAGAAGGAAAATCCTGAATTCAAACCAGCTTTAGTTCGCTTAAAAATTGACCTTGTGTCATAGCTTGCCCGTAATGAAGGGCTTGGGTAAATGCAAACTTTGATCGTTGTTTCTCAAGTTTCTTTAACTCTAAAAGTTTATATATATATATATATATATATATATATATATATGTGGTGTGTGTGTGTGTGTGTGTGTATGTGTGTGTGTGTGTGTGTGTGTGTGTATACAGGGTGTCCCAAAATAATGTATACACTCTCCGAATAGTTATAATTTATTCAATTTATGTACTTTGACTTATAAATATGATTGATACAAGAGAAAGAATACACATTTAAAAAGTTGGAGAGTCAAATATACAAAACATAGCAAATTAACTTTTATAAAATAAAAGCTATAGAATAACGTATTATTAACTATTGATATTTAAAGAGTGTATACATTATTTAGGACACCCTATATAATATATATATATATATATATATATATATATATATATATATTTATATTTATATATATATATATATGTTTATGTGTGTGTTATTCTCTTCTTGGTTAGGACGATAAATTTTCAGCGCTCTCTCATTGTCATATATAACATGTTTTAATGGTTGCGCTAACACACACAGGGATAGCATGTAAGTGTTATAAAACAGCAGTGAATATTTTGAATTTAACTTTATTAACCCAATAAAGCATAGCTGGATATAAATATTTAACCAACCGGTTCGACATGGGTTAAACGTGACACAAGGTCGCAGGTATGCCACATTACGATAGAACGCCGTTTTTAATAACATGTTCTCCTCGGACAGGATGTAGCATAAGACTGGAAGTATGGGGCATCCAGCGGGGATCAAACTCGCTATTCAGTAGCAATGAATTTTCAATATAGTTTGCTGACCGTTACACCACAATGGGATACCTAGATATTTACCAAACTCGTTCGCCACAGGAAGGATGTGACAGAAGGTCGCAAGTATGGGGCATCCAGCGAGGATCGAACTTGCAATTCAGTAATAATGGATCTTCGACACTAGTTTGCTGAACTTTGTACCACGGATAGGATGGGACGCAAGGTCGCAAACATGAGGCATCCAGCGAGGATCGAACTTGTAATTCATAAAAAGAGGCATATGCCAATTTCCAATGATAACTCTGGACCCCCCCCCCCAAAAAAAAAACAAAAACAAAAAACAAACCAAAAAAAAAAAAAAAGTCGTTAAATCAAACTTAACAGGCCTAAATTCCTCCATCGTATATACCGAAAGAAAATATTAAAAAATCAGAGAAGCAACCGTATTTAATGAAATTTTCAGTGTTGATATATAATGAATAAAGGATATAATGCACCAGTTATTTTATTTAAAAACTTTTACATTTTTCAGATCAGTTAACTTTGAACCACGAATCTTTAAGAATATGTGTTACACCTCAAAGATACGTGGTTCAAAGTTAACTGATCTGAAAAATGTAAAATATATCAACACTGAAAATTTCATTAAATTCGGTTTATTCTCTGACTTAAGGTTTTTTTTTCTTTCGGTGGGGTGACACACGATGGTGGAATTTAGGTCTGTTAATTCAAGTTAACCCCAAAAGTCATGGCTTATGTAAATGTTCATTTAAGGCTGCAGTGAACTTGTTAATAAATTCAATTTTATTTGCCAAAATGAAATATCCCTCATCTCACCAGCTTTTTTTTCTCGGTCCTCCGTGGAACTCGACAATGTCTGTAAGATATGAGGAGCAATATATCTTATCCTACTACGCGAACCTATAACACGTTAAGAGTTATTATAGATTGATTAATGTTAGACTAGCAGGACCTGTGGATATACCACAGAATTATAATTTGACTATTACAACGTTTGACATGTTTACTTAAGAGCAATTGCAATAATATAATTGCAATATATAAAAAGTATAATAATCTTGATTTAACTCTCTCTCACTTTTTTCTTTATTTCCTTCTTTTTATTTTTTCATTATGTTTGATTGAAACTAATTAGCGTTATCGCTTCCACGCGGTAACCCCTCTTTCTGTCTTTCCCCTACACTCTTTCTTTATTTATTTCCTTATTTTATTTTTCTGTGTACAATACTTTTTTTCTTATCCTTTTTCTTTATAATAAAAATGGAATGGTCCATTATTAGCTGAGGTGATGACACTCATAAGAAATAAGAATTCGACGATTCAGCGACACCGATAAACACGACTTCTATTTTTGCATTTCATGTTGACGATTTGGACGGTCTTATTTTTAACCAGAGGGTATTGCAGCATGATAATGATCGGAACAAGATTATTAATATATAGAAAAAACAATTGAAAACATTTAACTGTATGCCAATTGTCTATATTAAAAATTGTTTCCTGAAGCTTTAATTGTTCCCTAATAATTAGGATTATTATTAGTTACTTAAAACCATGTTTGTGTAAATTATTACATAACAAAATTAAATTAAACAAGTGTAATTGTATGAAAAGTATTTATTGATTACTTAATACTATATAATCACTTAAGTTTTTTTGCATTAGATAGTACAAACTATGGATTTTAGATAAAGTGCAATAAAAAACATCATTTAATACCCGCCCATATATATATATATATATATATATATATATATATATATAATATATATAAAGAAAGATTTTGTATATATGTCTGTCTGTCTGTATGTATGTATGTTTATTTGTACAACGACCGAACGAACGTTTTTTATAGACTAAAAATGCCGAAACATTTCATAAACTTTGATAAATATATAGAAAAATGATTTTTATTGATCTATATATAAATATAGATAAGAGATTTATTTTTAGCTTTTGTCGCTCTTCTAGTATAATATAAACAAAAAAAAAAAACGAAACAAGAGTAGAAAGATTAAATTAAAAAGAATGGCACATTGTGATTGGTCGAATAATCTACCAATCAAAACACACTCCACACACTCTCTTTCAGACCGATGAGAGCATCAACAACAAAGAAAGGGGAAGAAGAAAAAAGAAAAGAAAAAGAAATAAGAGAGATTCAGATAGCTAGTTGAAAATAAAGTTATAATAATCAAACACTTATAAATGAATCAGATTTCGGCATTAGATACCCCATAAAGTGTTGATATGCCGTTAAACAAATAAACCAATGAATAGATATGGCAGGTTGGTTAGATTTTACGGCATGTCAGCACTTGTTGGGTTATCTTATGCCGAACACGTTTTGTTTGATTCCTTTTGTGAAACTCATTTTTTAAACACATTTTTTGTAAGCTCATTAAAAAAAAAATCTATTTAAGCCATAGATGAGACCCTAACAGGTACTACCACTCCGAATCACAGTGGAACCGGGAGTAATGGCAATGAAGGGGTACTTCACACTCCCCAAAGCTCCAAATTAGAATATCTCCATTAGATGTAATTTAAAGCCATATCCAGAACAGAAATATGGCAGGATACACCTAATATAGCAGTTTTTAATAGCGACTGACAAAAACGTGGATAGCATTATATAAAGGTGCCACTTTTAAAAAGATAAAAGTAAATATGTGTCAGTAGCATTGAACCTGGTGTGTACTTTGGTGGGTAACGGCTTAGGAACACTACGATTGTAATCGGCTTGTGGATCATGTGCAGTACTAATTCTATGGACATCAATAGATATGAACATACTGAAGAAGTAAAACTAGGGAATAGAGTTCAAGTTTAATAAATGGGCAGAATCTTGTTGTTATTGCTATAATTCTATCCATTATTAAGACTAATATCCCGCTCGTTTTGTCATTATGTTTTAACCAGTGTGTTCTCTAACTTTTCTAATTTTGAGATAGATTGATGGATAGATAGATAGACAGATATAAACACTCTGTGATAGATAGATATGAACACACTGATAAATTAATAGATAGACAGATATGAACGCACAGTGATAGATATATCGATAGATATATAGATAGATAGATATGAACACACTGTGATAGATAGATATGAACACACTGTGATAGATAGATAAATAGATAGATGGACAGATAGAAACATTATGTGATATATAGTTAGATAGATATGAACACACTGTGATAGATAGATATGAAAACACTGTGATAGATAGATAGATAGATAGATAGATATGAAATAGATAAATATGAATGCACAGTGATAGATATAAACACACTGTAATAGATATATGTGAACACACTGATAGATAGATAGATAGATAGATAGATAGATATAAACACACTGAGAGAGAGTGAGGGTAGAGAGGGGGCAAAGTAAAACAGAAAATGGGAGTGTGATCTTTTGATTTTAACGGCATATCAATTCATCTAAGGTTATTTATTCTTAGAGGTTAGGGAATCACGTTCACTGTACATATAAATATTTGATGTAGTTGTTTTTTGTGATTTTTTTTTGCCACACAGTTATAAGATAATCAAGTATTCCTATCTAATACACATATTTTGCACACAGTTGAATACTAATGATTATATAGTTTCAAGCAATTATCTATATTTGGTTTGAATTTTTGAGGCGAGGCTTGATAATTAGTATCATTTACATTTTATGGCAATTGTTATATGCACAGCATTTCGGCCTTCTTCAGGAGTTTCCTGTCGAACTCGGGAAACTTCACAAACTCGGGAACCTCCTCTTCGGACTCCGGAGCCTTCATGTCGAAACCGGGAACCTTGCCGGAATTTCGAACCAGACCCTTTATTCAATCCACTGGGGTAGACTTTTCTCATTCCATTAACCATGGTCGAGTACAAGTGTTTAGCTATATTAAGTATTCTATTTTATAATCGTCTGTGGTCAGGATTGAACCAGCAACCTGACAGATGATTTTCACTCAGAACTGTATTAACTCAACCCCTATATCCATTGCGCCATGTTTCCAACTGTATATATAATGATAAAGATGAGGACAATAGTCCGGAAAATGTAAATAATACGAATGATATATATTTGATAATATTCATTTGTTTACATAGTTATATGGTTTCAAGAAACTAATAATAATCCTTTGTACATTAAATAATCAAAGCCTAATAATAATAATAATGAAAGTATTCTTAATGCAAATGATTTACAGTTATATAGCATCTGGGTAATTCCATGTCAAATCATGCAGGCCATGCCCCCTTCAATCTAATAATAGAAAAAAATTGTCTTAGATTCAGTATCACATCGGGATATTGATCTTCCTATGAAAAAAATCAGAAATCATCAATAACTTAAAATTGATTAACTTTAAGACTTTTTTGATAGCATTTTTGGATTTCTTGTGTAAAAATGCTTTTATAAACCAATTTTTAGGAGTTGGGAAGCTCTAGAACTCATTTTACTGAAAATAGATGACAAAAAGTCACCCTTTTTCGCGAACCCCACCAAATTTGGAGAGCTAAAAATCGACATAACCCTAACAATTTTTGGAATTAGAACCCCAAATTTTGGGGAATGTCTAACTTTAACACAATTCACACCTGTACAAAATTTCAGAAAAATTGAAGGGGGTGGGTGACAATTTTACTTTTTTCTGGGTGATTTGACATGGAATTGCCCATCTAGCATTTCTTTCGAGTACGAATAATGTTTAATCAAATCAGCAACTCTCACACCACTCTGTTTATATGCATACAACACCCAAGCAAAATACAAAAACTGATAGTTCATTATAATTGAATAGAAGAACTCAGATTGCAATAATAATAGGACTTTATTTGAATTGAATGAGTCTTGAAGTGAATAGATTGTGAACTTAAAATATTCCATCATACTGGTAAGAATTAACAAAAAGATTTGGTACAACTGTGGGAGAAATTTGAATGAGAGAGAGAGAGAGAGAGAGAGAGAGAGAGAGAGAGAGAGAGAGAGAGAGAGAGAGAGAGAGAATAGGGAGCAAAATGAAACAGAATTGCCAGTAGCTGTGAGCGAATTGAAACAGAGAGGAGGAAGAGGGGGAGTAGGGGTAGGAGAAGAGAACGATGCGAAACAGTGGAGAAGAGGGAGTGTAACGAAATGAGGGATGAAGAAAAGGAAGAGAGAGAGAGAGAGAGAGAGAGAGAGAGAGAGAGAGAGAGAGAGAGAGAGAGAGAGAGAGAGAGAGAGGCGGGTGCAGGATGAAAAAAAAGAACTTGCCGATTTCGGCGGATTATGTAAAATTTAATACATTGAAAGGATTTGGGGATTTTAAAGTATCTGTTTGTTTTTCTGTTTCACCAAACAGATCAATATTTCAATCCTCTTAACCTATGTGAGTTGATATAATCACCGTAAACTGTAAAGAGAGAGAGAGAGAGAGAGAGAGAGAGAGAGAGAGAGAGAGAGAGAGAGTATAGATTATCTACAACTTTGGTTTTAAGGCTCATGGTATTTATTCACCTCTCCGCGGGGATATGATATGACACATGGCCTTTTTAATGCGGGAAGCATATCCGTAAGTTGGGTCAGGGCCAAAAATTGCTTTGCTCTTTCGACATTTTGGAATGCATCGGGCAACAGGGAACGACCCTGACCCTACTTCACTCAGTACAACGGAGAGGTCTGAGTGTATGGATACTTTAAGTGAAATATTATATATATATATATATATATATATATATATATGGTGATTTTGAATTGGAGAAATGAAAATAAAATGCTCGATTACAGGGTGTAAGAACTGTATTTATTTGTAATAGTGTACAATTAAAAAGCGATTGTTACCATCGGTTTCCAAGCAGCGTACTAGCCACTTATCATCAGTGTTGATTTTGTGTCAAGTATTCAGCTCTGTTACAAGTTGAATGTATGACTTCTACATCTCCCCTCTCCCTCCCCCACGTGCAGGCAGGGTTCTATGAGGAGTGAACTGTTCTTTAAGGCCTGCCCTGTTATGCGAGAATAACCTGGACAGGGCTCAAGGGATTTTCGATGGGCGAAGTATTGCTAGCAGGGCTTGTTAGCTCAGGCATTGCACTTGGCATTGGGGTGGGTTTTGCTTTGACTTCCCACTTCCTCAAGAAGCGGCGATTCCTGAGAGTGACTCTTCCTGATCCATCGACCCTGATTTGGTATTGACGATCTGGAAGGACAGAAATGATCTTGCCAGTAGTGTTCCACCGGCGATTAAGTGGATTCTAGATGGTTACTGAATTGATTGCAGGGTATGGTGGTATTGTCATGGGTTTGGGAAAGCACGGGGGTAATATACCCACATCTATGTAGGCTGTCTTGCTGAAATATATCACTTGTATTTTTTTGCATATGTACAGTGTATGTATGCCTGTTTTGTGGTCCTTACCCCAATCGTGAATTTGACGGGCAGCCAACCTTCACACACCAACGGAAACCCCCCTACTGCACGCACCTTTTTGTTTGAAGGGACTAAGTTCCTCTCTGAGAGTCCCATGTGCCATAAGTGTTTTGGGCAGAACTTGCAGTAAAAACTGCAAAGAGAATAATACATGGTAACAAGGGTCCCCAGGGCTTGTTGAATAACGACAACGTGGCATGGGCCATCCTGCAATACCGAAATACCCCCATCCAAGGTATTGGTCTATCCCCAGCACAACTCCTACTCCACCGCCCACTTCGTGATTCCATTCCTTCACAACCTATCCCCTACAAGCCACACCCTGAATGGATAGCAGCAGTACAACGCCGCGAGGAAATCCTGCACCAACGCAATTCTAAGATGATCAAAAGGTATAATAGACATACCCATCCCCTGTGCCCACTACAAGCTGGTGATACCTTAGCATAAGCCGTCTGGGTAGAGGTCTCCTTAGCTTGCTTAAGGATAGCGAGGGCTTCTCCCATTGCCGTGATTCCCAACTCTTTAAGCATGGCCCGATCCATCATTTTGAGGTTCTCTTTTGTCAGCTTCTCGCTTGCGAATGTTGTAGCATAGCTCCTGGCTGAGTCGGGAGAGATCCTCGCTTTGACAAAATATTCTTCTCAATCTTCAGTTTTAGATCCTGTCTGCAGCGCCATGTTGAATTTTGTGTCAAGTATTCAGCTCTGTTACAAGTTGAATGTATAACTTCTACAATCAGGACAAAGCACCTGTGAAAAAAACCC
Source organism: Doryteuthis pealeii (assembly GCA_023376005.1). NCBI lineage: Eukaryota > Metazoa > Mollusca > Cephalopoda > Myopsida > Loliginidae > Doryteuthis > Doryteuthis pealeii. The sequence goes on from CM042142.1 coordinate 76,638,106, forward strand.
TTTTTTCATAGGCTAGTTGTCTTTAATTGTATTGCGCCCCCCACAGACTATATATATATATATATATATATATATATATATATATATATATATATATATACGAGGATCATTTAATAGATATGGGAAATTAAAAATCTTTTTTAAAAATAATCTTTTTAAAGAAAAATAATCTATTTTAGAATTTTTTCCATAAATGTAAACTCTACATAGCAAAAATTATATTAGTCTCGCAAAGATATTTGTTTTGGGGCTATTCAAAATGGCGCCAAATCAAGCAGAATGCTGTAGGCTTGAACTGAGATCTGACATTAAATTGTTGGCTAACCATTTCAAATTTACAGATCAAGGAGATTGCTTTTGCGTCTGAGGTGGAGCACCACACCTACCACTAGCTCCCCATTTTACAGTACAAATCTAAGTTGTGCTACTTATGCACTGATTTGTCGGCGGCCGCTATTGAACACAGAACATTGTGGTTTCAAGGCGGATGCTTAACCGACTGAGCTAAACCGTACAAATTAGCCGCTTTTTCTCGTATTTCTGTCTGATGATTGTGCGATCCACATGAAAATTTAAGTTACAGACTCTAAGAATTCATAATTTGAGTATTTTAGTTTTTATACGTGCTCTGCTATAATAGCATCACACACTTTTTATGCTCTTTTCTTATTTCTCAAAGGTTGTTTATTCAATTCTTAAAACAACACCGTCTGTTTTGACAAAATATTTAGCCTACATATACATAATACAAAGTATTTATCTCCCAATATATATATATATATATATATATATATATATATATAAAGAAAAGCTTTGCATAGACTTTTTTTACAACCTTAATCCATATTTACGATATCTTATTCACTAACAAGGAAAACCGAAGTAAACAGTTTTTGTAAATCATATGCAATACTTAAAAGAGAACCCACTCATTGTTGGTTGTTTGGTTGGTTAGATTTTACGGCACGTCAACCCTTGGGTTATTTTATGCTGAAGACATTTTTATTTTCTTCATTGTTGTTTGGTTTCAAATGAAAAAAAAATTCATTTTTAAACACCTTGTTTGTAAACTTGTTTGTAAACTCATTTAAAAAATCTAATTAAACAATAAATGGGACTTTAACAAGTATTACCACACTGGGTCACAGTGGACCTGGTGGTAATAACAACGAAGGAGTACTTCAGAGCTCCAGAATTGGAACCTCACCACTAGATGCAGTTTAACGCCATACCCAGGACACAACGACTCTCAGCCACCACCTTCTTGCACATATAAGATAAAAGGGTTGGGGGTTTGCCATTAGAGCAGGACAATCATATCAGTGCTAAGGCTTGACATGACCAGCTAATTTATCAAAGGGCTCTCTTCGTCCGCCAGAATAGCACAAGTAAGGGTTAAAGTGGAGTGCTGCATGTCATGTACTGTTCAGCCATCAAGATTCCGTCTAAGTATCACGGGTGACCACCCACGCCCAACAGGTGGCCCCATTTGGGAGGAATCTTACCCCTATGAAGAGGTACAGTAAGCCGATAGGGCTCCCCACTTCTTGAATACACAATATATATAATCATCATGATTAGCAGCAGCAGCAGCAGCAGCAAGGCATGTCGACAGCACGGATTCATTTCTCTCTCTCTCTCTCTCTCTTCTCTCTCTCTCTCTCTCTCTCTCTCATTATCGCTCTTAGTAAGTTTTCTTGACGGCATCCAGTGTCCGCACTTAGCTGAAGAATGTAAGTTCTTTCTTGTTGGCCTTTCCCCGGTGTATCCATGTGTGGAAGTTCATAGGAGAACGTCATTTATGGTTCTTAATTCCTCAGCAGTGCCCATCTTATTTGAATAGTTTGCGAGATGGGAGGTAAGTGGCAGTATAGCTGCTTTCTTGTAGGGTGCTGCTTCGAGGATTTGTTCAAAATACCTCGTAGCATCCTTGAGTAGTTCCCATCTAACTTTTTCTCCGGGTGTTTTGTTAAATTCCAGGTGGTGCAACCATACAGTAGTACAGACATCACTACAGCTTTGAAGAATTCCCTTTTTATTTTATTTGAGAGATTAGATTTCCATTTGGTCATCAATCTGTCAAAATGTCTTACCTATGCGTATGTTAGAATCGATTTCAGTAGATGAGATATTTCTACCGATGTGGTATACTAATTCTAGAAGCTTGTCATTTAATGTGGACATGGCACATCTTGAACTCTGTTTTATCTGAACTCACGTAGAGAACAATACCTATTGCTGTCTGTTCCAAGCTATACAGCAGAGATACGACTTGACCTGGTGTACTTGCAAGAAGCGCTAGATAATTTGCGTAGTCTGCATCAGGAATAGTTTCTGTTGGATATTGTCTGCTACTTGCCTTTTTTTTTTTAGTGTGAAACCATCTTCTTAAAAGTGAGTACACGCAAAAAAAACTCGAGGCAATACTCTTTTTTTTTTTCAGATTTCTAAAAGGCATTTGATTAGATACACAGAGGAAAACTACAGCAAATTGGTTTCAAAGCAGCGTACTAGCCACTTATCATCAGTGTTGGATATTGTGTCAAGTATTCAGCTCTGTTACAAGTTGGAAATATAACTTCTACATCTCTCCTCTCCCTCCCCCACGTGCAGGCAGGGTTCTAAGAGGAGTGAGCTGTTCTTTAAGGCCTGCCCTGTTATGCGAGAATAACCTGGACAGGGCTCGAGGGATTTTCGATGGGCGAAGTATTGCTTGCAGGACTTGTTAGCTCAGGTATTGCACTTGGCATTGGGTGGGTTTGCTTTGACTTCCCACTTCCTCAAGAAGCAGCGATCCTGAGAGTGACTCTTCCTGATCCATCGACCCTGATTTGGTATTGACGATCTGGAAGGACAGAAATGATCTTGCCAGTAGTGTTCCACCGGCGATTAAGTGGATTCTAGATGTTACGGAATTGATTGCAGGGTATGGTGTATTGTCATGGGTTTGGGAAAGCACGGGGGGTAATATATCCACATCTATGTAGGCTGTCTTGCTGAAATATATCACTTGTATTTTTTTTGCATATGTACAGTGTATGTATGCCTGTTTTGTGGTCCTTACCCCAATCGTGAATTTGACGGGCAGCCAACCTTCACACACCAACGGAAACCCCCCTACTGCACGCACCTTTTTGTTTGAAGGGACTAAGTTCCTCCCTTAGAGTCCTATGTGCCATAAGTGTTTTGGCCCACCAAGGCATATTGATGCACCACTGTCAGGGTAGATTTTGACCCTGGTAGAGCGGGCGGTAGGATTATTCCTGGCTTGTCTTGGATCCGGGAACGGGGAGAATGGGGTCAGTGTTGCTTCCACCTCTTCGCGGTCATTATTGTTGCACGGCTTATAGGTGTCAATTGCTGAGATCTGACATTAAATTGTTGGTGGCTAACCATTTCAAATTTACAGATCAAGGAGATTGCTTTTGCGTCTGAGGTGGAGCACCACACCTACCACTAGTTCCCCATTTTACAGTACAAATCTAAGTTGTGCTACTGATGCACTGATTTGTCGGCGGCCGCTATTGAACACGGAACATTGTGGTTCCAAGGCGGATGATCAACCGACTGAGCTAAACCGCACAAATTAGCCGCCTTTTCTCGTATTTCTGTCTGATGATTGTGCGATCCCCATGAAAATTTAAGTTACAGACTCTAAGAATTCATAAATTGAGTGTTTTAGTTTTTATACGTGCTCTGCTATAATAGCATCACACACTTTTTGTGCTCTTTTCTTATTTCTCAAAGGTTGTTTATTCAATTCTTAAAACAACACCGTCTGTTTTGACAAAATATTTAGCCTACATAGACATAATACAAAGTATTTATTTCCATATATATATATATATATATATATATATATATATATATATATATAAAGAAAAGCTTTGCATAGACTTTTTTTACAACCTTAATCCATATTTACGATATCTTATTCACTAACAAGGAAAACCGAAGTAAACAGTTTTTGTAAATCATATGCAATACTTAAAAGAGAACCCACTCATTGTTGGTTGTTTGGTTGGTTAGATTTTACGGCACGTCAACCCTTGGGTTATTTTATGCTGAAGACATTTTTATTTTCTTCATTGTTGTTTGGTTTCGAATTTTAAAAAAATTATTTTTAAACACCTTGTTTGTAAACTTGTTTGTAAAATCATTAAACAATCTAATTAAACAATAAATGGGACTTTAACAAGTATTACCACACTGGGTTACAGTGGACCTGGTGGTAATAACAACGAAGGAGTACTTCAGAGCTCCAGAATTGGAACCTCACCACTAGATGCAGTTTAACACCATACCCAGGACACTATGACTCTCAACCACGACCTTCTTGCACATATAAGATAAAAGGGTTGGACCTGGTGGTAATAACAACGAAGGAGTACTTCAGAGCTCCAGAATTGGAACCTCACCACTAGATGCAGTTTAACACCATACCCAGGACACTATGACTCTCAACCACGACCTTCTTGCACATATAAGATAAAAGGGTTGGGGGTTTGCCATTAGAGCAGGACAATCATATCAGTGTTAAGGCTTGACGTGACCAGCTAATTTATCAAAGGGCTCTCTTCGTCCGCCAGAATAGCACAAGTAAGGTTTAAAGTGGAGTGCTGCATGTCATGTACTGTTCAGCCATCAAGATTCCGTCTAAGTATCACGGGCGACCACCCACGCCCAACAGGTGGCCCCATTTGGGAGGAATCTTACCCCTATGAAGAGGCACAGTAAGCCTATTCTACAGCCCAACTGATAGGGCTCCCCACTTCTTAAATACACAATATATATCATCATCATCATTAGCAACAGCAGCAGCAGCAGCAGCAGCAGCAGCAAGGCATGTCGATAGCACGGATTCATTTGACTCTCTCTCTCTCTCTCTCTCTCTCTCTCTCTCTCTCTCTCTCTCTCTCTCATTATCACTCTTAGCAAGTTTTCTTGACGGCATCCAGTGTCCGTACTGAGCTGAAGAATGTAAGTTCTTTCTTGTTGGCCTTCCCCAGTGTGTCCATGTGTGGAAGTTCGTAGGAGAATGTCATTTATTGTTCTTAATTCCTCAGCAGTGCCCAGCATGTCCATCTTATTTGAATGGTTTGCGAGATGGGAGGTAAGTGGCAGTATAGCTGCTTTCTTGTAGGGTGCTGCTTCGAGGATTTGTTCAAAATACCTCGTAGCATCCTTGAGTAGTTCCCATCTAACTTTTTCTCCGGGTGTTTTGTTAAATTCCAGGTGGTGCAACCATACAGTAGTACAGACATCACTACAGCTTTGAAGAATTCCCTTTTTATTTTATTTGAGAGATTAGATTTCCATTTGGTCATCAATCTGTCAAAATGTCTTACCTATGCGTATGTTAGAATCGATTTCAGTAGATGAGATATTTCTACCGATGTGGTATACTAATTCTAGAAGCTTGTCATTTAATGTGGACATGG